>CM060953.1:154068868-154549870 GCA_030765055.1 Mantis religiosa
TAAATACAGTATATAAATAAAGTTAAATTGATTACACATACAATACACACAGTAAGCAGCTTTTCTACGGTTTCATATTGTATTTGCATAGACTAATTTACTACAATAAATGTCATAACATTAATAGTACAGGTTTATGAATGCACTATGCTCCCAGAGCTCATTTACATGGTTACAGTTCTAAAAATTCATTAAGCGTATAAAAACAGTGTGTATGAAAATATTTTAACCTTATTCTTAAAGCGTTTTAATGATGCAGCTTGTTTAAATGCATTTAGAAGTTTACTATGTAACATTATCCCTTTGTAGTTAAAGCTTCCTTCATAAAGGCTCGTTTGGTGCGCTCGAATTACCAGTTTATCCTTGTTACGAGTGTGGTGGTAATGCACATCAGTATTTACTTGAAAATGATTTATATTTGTATGAACATTTGTGGATGTTATGGCTCTCGAAAGGGGACACATTATTATTCGTCTACCTCTGTATAACTGTTATCTGAACGCAATTGAGCTGGCGTGGGTAAAACTAAGGAACGTTTTCAGAGGATGCAACGTTACTTATGATATCTTCGCTTATCTTACACGCTATTTTGCTGAACTGTGTTTTTCAAGGTTGCCCACACTGCAGAAAAAAACAGCGTTAGCTCTCGCTTCTTACCCTCTGCCCGCACCGCACCTTAAATCCAGCGCTCAACTTATATTGCGCGTACTGTACACAGACTTTACCATATAGTACCGTTGCTAGGTGGACGGGAAGACGTTCATCAAAAACGTGGAGCTGGCAGACCGCAATCAGCAAGTGATGATGTGCATGTGAATGCTGTTAGAGCACTGCTGGAGGAATATTGTTTTTGGAGTTGTATTGAACTAGCAAGTGAAAATGAAATTACTACTTAGAAGAGTTCACTTAAGAATCAGACAGGCAATCATTGCAGCAGTAGAGTAGTCTGTTGGAATATTAGGACAATAAGACGTTGTGGATGGCATCCGTCGGCTCCCTGATGTGTAAAGGTGAGTTCTTCATGTTGGAGGAGAGTTACTTCTAAGCACTGCAATAATGTAACTGCTTCAACAATGTGTTATTTGTTTTAAATTCAAATGTTGCCGCAAATTATTGAATGACCTAAGTACAAGCAAATATAACGTAACAGTAATGTCTAATTAATATCAAACTGCCCAGGATGTACATCTAAGTTCTCATTACACTCCGTGCACTAGTATTAGTCTTCTCACATCTCAGCTTACTCGCTTTAAGCAGAAATTTATCTATGCCCTTTACGTCTTCCCTTCCTGCCAGTAATCCCAAATGCCCTCAGCCCTCTTCGAAGCGGTAATGGATGGTGGTAAATGAGTTACTCTCCATTCCTCCGTGGCTCTATAACTTTCCAAGGGAAACCAAAAAAAGAAAAAAATGAAATGTTGGATAGACACCAAACTTCCTTTTGAAATTTATCACATTACAGGTTTTCAAATTTTCAGAAAATCTCCACCCACAAATTACTTGTAAAAGGTGTCTTTACTTTTTTATTTTAGTATCTTTAGCTAACGATTTTAATTAAAGATAATTGCATGGATAATAAAGTTTCCAGCTTGCATTTTCTATGAATAGTCAACAACATGCACCTTATTCTGAATAGGTTTACTGTAATTTTGTATAACTGGTAAACTATAAGAGATGTAACGTTTAACAATCGTTGAAGGTTACACCTCGTTAAAGCACCAAATGTTTGTTGAATATTGGTAGGCAATCACTTAGCAAGATAGCGTTCTAGCTTTATGTAAAGAATGACTTGAAACTTTTGTGACCAGTCTTATGTAATAACTTATATAAATATGACTTAATACATTTATACTAAGAAGCTATTTATATAGTACTAAAATTAATTACAGTAGCAAAGTATTTTACATATTATTTTTATGATAAATACAACAAATAGCATACCAAATGCAAGTATTCGTTAAATTCTCTCGTATTTATAGACAGGCTGGACGGTAATATAGTGCGATCCATATAAACCTGAACCATTTCAATAGGACATAATTTCCCTTTGAAAGCTCATAGAATGTTGAGCTTCTGGGAGAATTGACAATGGTTGACAGTTGACAGTCTTAAATATGTCATTTTTATACGACTGTAGACCCTGAAGTTTATATGGGGATCTTCAATACATTTGTGGAGCAGCTGGATGTTATCTAATTGAGAGAAGGTTATTTCCAGCAAGATGGGGCAACGTGCCATACAACTAATGACACCATGGAACTTGTAAACAGTTTCTTTGATAATCGAATAATCTCAAATGATCTGTGGCCTCCAGATCCCCTGGGCTAAGCTCACCAGACTTTTCTTGTGGGGGTATCTAAAAATAGAGTGTACAAGAATAAGCCACGGATAATTGATGTTCTCAAGGAATCCATTCGAACCGAAATAAGTAACATTGGCGAGGCTACTCTCCGTAAAACTTCAGAGAATATGGTGAGACGAGTACAAACATGTATAGATGCTGGTGGAGGACACTTCCAACATTTTCTCTGAGATGTAAATAGTGTAATGTATTCTCCCTATTGTGTATTATATTCTCCCAAAGTTACACGTGTGTCCTATTATTGGTTCAAAAGTTATGGCCTATTGAAATGGGGCGATGAATGGAATGGGTGAAATGATGCTCAAATGAGACCAAGGTCCATAGATCTTGGAGTTTCCCGACATTTGTCTTTCAAGTTAAGGGAAAACCCCGGGAACTCACCCTGGTAACTCCAGGTAACTCACCCTGACCGAAATTCGTACTCCAAACCTCTTGAACGTGCGGCAGACACGCTACCACCACGCTACCAAGGCGGGCGAAATGGTTCAGGTTTATATGGATCGCACTGTATGATGTCATAGTAGTGCACTATTTCAAATATCATGTCGATTTAATACAAAAACGTGTTTACCACATGAGTTTCTTTTTTTAATTTATGACCTCCAACTTTAAGTCATATCAGACGACGGATGAAATGGGTAAAATGAAGTTTAAATAAGCTCAGGGTGCATAGAACTTAGAGTTACTTGAAATTCGTCTTTCAGGGTAACGAAAATCCCAGGGGAAAAAAAACCTTATCTAGGTAACTGATCTGCACTGATATTCGAACTCGGGACCTCTTGAACGTTAGGCACACTACCATCTACGCTACCGAAGCGGGCACTGCTATGAGTAAACTAACGTTACAGAGCAATTCTGAGATTATTGTCTCAATGAATTTTAAATTATTTATCCACCTTGTTCATTTATTAACGCATCTATAACGTAACATATATAATTTTCATTTAGGTTCTAATACTTTAAAAGTGTCAGAGAAATCTCAAATAATGGCCTTTAGAAGAAAGGGTAGAAACAGGTGGTAGAAATCAATAGGAAACTGTATTTTATAAGAAGTATTAAATTTTAAATATCTTGGTTTTAAAAAAATGATAAATTGAACAAAAATTAGTAATTTCCAAGCAGCTTGTGGGACTATGAAGATGGATGGGTTGGAAAATGAAGGTACATCAGGGAAGAGTTAAATGTCTATGCAGTACACAAGAAAATATAAGGGAATAGAGAAGAATGGTCAAGTAGGGTTTGCTAAGACAGCGTTCGAGAGAGAGAGAGAGAGAGAGAGAGAGAGAGAGAGAGAGAGAGAGAGAGAGAGAGAGAGAGAGAGAGAGAGAGAGAGAGAGAGAGAGAGAGAGAGAAGAAATTGACGACACAAAGGAAACAATGTGAAACCGTCAGGGCAAGTATCATACCCATAAAGGGAAGAAGAACAAAAACAGCCTATGAGCAGATAATTTTAATCTCTTCAGTAGAGAACTGGAAATATATTATTTCGGAGCTGAGGTCCAAGTGCCCCCAAGCTGAGCATCCCCGGAGAGGAAGGCTGTGGCGAGAGGAGAGAGAGGGCGGCCGTCCCAAGCAGTCACGACAGTGCAGAGAACATTCTCCCTACATTATACTTAGATGGCAACTTCAACTTCCCTCGGCACGCCAGGAGAACGTACATCCCACCCTATAGTGGTTTGAAAACGAAACAACACAACCAGTCTTGGGTTCGGAGACCGAAAACTGTCCTATCGGATGAGGAAGTAGTTTTACTCAGAGCATACCATCTTCCATGCACCGCCGAGACTCCCTCTGACACTTCTACCCCGAAAACGACCAGCAAATAAAAGATAATGGGAAATGATAATAGACATGAAATAGAGGGAGAGGAATTTTGGGGGAATGTAATTAACTTACCCGGCATTAGTCTGGCGACCCGGAAGACCCCCGAGAAAACCATGGGTTAGGTAGGTAGGCCATGGGAATCGAACCCGGGTCTGTCGAATGCGGGACACAGACAAAACCACCTGAGACATCTCGCTTGGTGTTTAAGCTAGTAATGGGTCGATGCAAATTCGTCGCTTATCTGGTGTTAATATTGTACATATTTAATTTCGTGTGACATTTACTTGAAGAAGCGTATAGACATACTCTGGTCAGTCTTATGTTTAATTTCCGAGATTTACAGTCACCACTTTCTCCATATCACATTAACTATTTCGGAGATACACCTTTTTATTGGTATGAACTTTAATTTTCAGTTTTATAATGATAAATCGCCATTTCTTTGTTTCTCAAGTATGCAAAGAGTGTGTATTTTCAGAGTCAGCATATATCTGACTACTTTTTGAACATCTAACTGCCATCATAGCCTTCTCTATTCTTTTTTTTTTTTTAGATACAAAGAAATACGTAATGAAGCAGACCTTTTAGCTTAAACTAAAGCACTTAAAATCTCTCAAAATAAGAGGATATCTCCTGTTTTGTGCTGCTTCGAGTGCACTCGCTGTAAGAAAGCAGAGCTTTGTCGTTTTTCTTCCGTTTCCTGGAAAAAGAATCCATTTATGTTTTAAGAATTCCATCTTTTGTCAAAGAGACTCGTATATTGAGAAGGATCGGAAAGGGAAAGCTTCGACCTCACATCTGATTCCGTGTTTTGGTTTGTCTCCCACATAAAAATATTTCCATTTTTTATTGTGTAGATTCCTTTGAAGTTGCAGGATGTATGTGTACGTACGTAACCGATTCAAAGAGACTGTATGATAATGTAATTGTATGAACAGCAGAGCTAGATCTCGGAGGTAACTTACAAGGCAAATAGTTGAAGCTGAAAATCTACTTGAAGCGCTGGAAATAAATTCCTTAGAAGTTCTTTTCAGGTCACTAACTAGAGAGACGAAAATAGGACAACATGCCCTTTGCTATAGAATAAAGTGCCTTATATATTAAATTAATTATTCAAAAACTAGAGTAAATAAAACGTTATATGAATGCTTTTAACTATTGGATTTTATAGGGTTTAGAATCAAAACGGAGTTCAACATCGCTACAAAGACGGGCTATTTTACCTAGTAAACATGCGGGAGGAATGAATGAAGTGCAACAGTGCGAAAGACGGTCAGATCCTATGGCGGCAATTGTAACGCAGATGGACGTCTAGTATTTCCAACTTGGATGGCCTGTTCGATACTCCTTGTCCTCACATCCAGGCTCGAGTAAAAGGTTTTGTGCCAGGGAAATTCTGTCCTCAAAACAGAATGGCAAAACACATCAAAAGGGCAAGAGACAATACAATATTTTCCCACAGTAGAAAAAAACAATGAGAACGAAGAATTAACATATAAACAAATCTCACTACCATTTTAACAGGACATGAAAGGCTTAAAGCCTATTAAAAGAGATTCAACATGATGCTACATGCACCTGTAACAGAGGAGACGAAACCACAGATCACATCCTCTGTGACTGCATCAAATGGAAGGACCAAAGGGAAAATCTAAGAATGTAAATAAACAAGAAGGGAGGGAAGTGGCCAGTACATAAACCAGCACTTGTGGGAAAATATCTAAGGGACTTTAATGAATATGTCAATACAATCAATCTAGAAAGTTCTGAATAACTAAATAAGTAAATTAATTCTAAAAAACTACAGCGACTTTGTGAACACATTCTGAAAACACAATAATTTCAATACTTCAGTTAATATGAACAATTAATCTGGAAGCAAAGCAAACCAGAACATGTAATATTACAAATGTAATGGAACATGTGGATGAATAAAGGATTATTAAGGGAAAACATAAGGCGGGGTTGGGCGTGGCTGTTCCATCGCTACTAGCAATGCCGTGCGTACAACGTTGTACAGTTAAGCACGCATACTGGCTCGCTTTGCCGAATCATACAGCGAACTTCTTTGTGCACTCTAAAGACAATAATTAAAGAATTATTTTGTTTTTTCCATGTTGTAGATCTATTTTTTAAAGATTATTGCCCAAACCCCATGTTTGTAGCACATCTGCTTTCGGAGATATGGAGAGATAAGGCGCCTGGCTAGAAAGAAAATAATTATTAACCTTCGGTGAAGAAAATCACACACGTAGTATGTTGCAGTTGAATTTTGTACCCTGTATTCAAGAAAGCGGCAATGTTTCAAGAGCGCACACGTGCTTTACAAAGTTAGTAAATATACTGCTTAGCAAATCTAGTGCTGATGCGCCTAGTTAAAAAGTTAACCAATGGCGCGACAGCCCTTAGAGGGCCAAGGCCTACTAACCCGACTGCCGGCCTCACGCCTACTTACGCACGGTAGAGCTAGAAGTTCATCTAACCGATACGGGGAGGAGATATGGTCAGCATCTCGGCATCCCCCAGCCGGAATGTTGGTTTCCGTGACCAGGGCCGCTTACTGGTGCGCCTAGTAGTAACTGCAAAACAATACATAAGATTTTAACTAAGCAGGCGAGAAATATTCTCGTTAATGTTTACTCCTTTTTCAATCAGATGTCAATTAAAACATCTTTGAAAATAAAAATTTCGCTCAGAGTCGAGAATTAGTGTTACAAGCTTGTCACGTGACTGGTCATTCTGTGACTAACATTGTTAAAGAAGGCACAACAGTTTACCATATTATAAGTTTTCATATTTAGACCTCCAGGGAAACATCAGGCAGCTAAAAAACTCGCTATTTTCAAAAGTGTGTTTCACGTAGAACAATTTATGATTTATATCACAAGGTTGAATATCCAACTGGCGAAAGGCTGACCAATTTAATGAGGGGGGAAATATAATATGCGGATTCTGTCTCTTCTATGCATAATATTCTGAATTCTCTTGGGTTAAAATATAGGAGAACAAGTGATTGTCGCAAATTTCTGCTTGAAAGAAGCGATATTGTTGCTACAAGGCTAGAATTTCTGCGCACAATGCATAACGTTATTACATGAGATTCACTGTGCAAAAATGTTTCATAAATACACATTCATATCTTCCATATTTATTAAATATTTTAATGAAACAAAAATTGGTTTAAAGTTCATTAAAGGCAGTATAAAAATATGGTATCATTAAAGTAGAATTATGTAAAAAACTGAAGCTGCTGACAGTGAAGTAATTGAAAGAACCGATAGATTTAATGATTTGGGAGAAGATATCTATTTTGAAAAATAAGGATCGCGTAATGAATTTTGATATCCCTCCAATAGACATCATCAATAAGTTTGTGTTGTCCCCGGAAGATGGCAGTTAGATAAGGAGAGTAGTTGATTTGTGGGGTTTCAAAAACACCTGCGTTAGCTGTTTTTGAAACCCCCTTGTTAAAACTCGACGCGAAATCCGCCTGTCCAAATATCGAAGAGGTTGTGTGTTGGTTGTGTTAGAATCCCCATGTTAAAATATCGAAGGGTTGGTTGTGTAGTAACACGTGTGTCACGTGTTAATGAAATCCGAGCCTTGAAAGTCGAGTAGAAATCTGTGTTTAAAAAAATATATATATATTGATGTGCTGGCGTTCGTGTGCCACCCCCCCCCCCTCCAGGAGCTTGACGACGACGACGACAACGACGCATCTCTCCCAAGCCTGCAAGGGCAATCGTGTCATTTTGTTGTATGTATGTGAAATGTAATTAACTGATGAATGTAATTACTGAAAAAAAATGTGAATATATTTCAGTATTCACACACACACACACACACACACACACACACACACACACACACACACACACACACACACCGCTCCGTCCCCCCGGCACTCCTGCAATAGGGGTGATGCATGTTATTTATATGTGAATGCTGTAAGACTGAATTGTCAATCGCCTTCACCTTTGTCGACATTTGCAAAAAGGAACGCGTCGAGTGTAGTTATTTAAATCAGTAAGTATTGATTTTATTATCGGGAGCCGTAGGAATCAAACACTCTATGGATCCTCCCCTCCTACACGACGCAATAAGGAATGCAAACCGATTCCGTGAGCAGATGAATCCGTAGCAGTGCACCAATGTACTGCAGGGAGGGTGCGCGATCGATCACTTCCATCTGTCAGTTGTCATCTAACACTCAGCAAGATGAGCAGCGAAACAAGTAGAGTGGAGAGCGATATCAACTTCTGGGAACATCTGCAAGATTACGAGAGCATGCAGCAACACTGGATGGATCATCACGAGGAAATGTGTGATGGAAAGACTCATCAAACCGTCTGCAAGAATCCTGCACATCATGACAAAGTCACTTCATACGGCAAGTGTGGGATGCAGTGCAAGGTATATCTCAGGTAAGTGGAAAGAAAAAGCACTGGAAATTAGTGAGCTATAGTGTTTTGTGTACGGGTAAAAAAGATTTCTCTCATTGTGTAATTACAGAAGCTTGGAAGGTGAAGACATAACACCCCCAATCCGTGACGAGAAACAAGCCGGCCCGTCCAAAGAACTAGATAAAGAAAAGTGAGTAAAAAGAAAACGTCACACTTAATATAAAAGCGTGTAATAATTCGTATCCTCATAGCCGTGCATGTTCGCAGGTCCGACAAGAAAGCAGAGAAGAAGAGCTGTAAGCCGAGGGTGCTCAAGAAGAAGAGGATCTTCGACAAGGACAGCTTTATAATAATGATGTTCGAACCCATGGCCCCCGCTCCTGAAGAGGTGACAAAGAGTGATGGCGAATAGTGTGTTCATGGTAGACGACATCCCCATCAACTCCGGGCACCGTGTGAACATAGGCTTATACCATGAACTCCCATCCCTCTATATCAGAGCTACAGATGAAACTTTTGTATACATCACAAAGAAAGACTGGCTAATAATAAAGCAAAATATGGATGCGTTGGAAACTTACTTGAAAGATGGTAAGCATCCAAAAGTGTCATACAGTGAGAATATAATATATGCGTACAATATATTACTGTGCATGAATAAAGTGAATGAAGTAACGTTTGTGAATACGTGCTTAAACTTAAACAGCATAAATCTAAATAGCATTGCCATAAGAGGACTTAAGAGACTAATCCCATATATTGAAAGAAACTTATTTCAATTACATGACATATATAAATCAATGTGTTCATACGATGCAAAAAGTAGGAGTGACAGGGAAAAGGTTAAGGAAATGTATGTTAAAATCAATAAAAAGATAACACAAATTTGAGTTTCGTTTTCTTTTTTATTTCCACAAAATTACATCCTTATATGACAGATTGAACAACATGCGTTAGTGGTTTATAGGTGAACAATTTATCATGAATAATCAGGCAATATAATGATGTATGTGCAGGAAAGTTGGATGAGGCTTGAACTTCCAGTCTCACATTCACGGCCCCGGTCACGGTCTCCTCAGGCTGATGCGAGCAGTCGATGACAAAGAGCGGTGCATAATTCAGAAAGTCACTTCTCTTCAAAAGTGGGTAATTTTCTTTTCCATAATAGGATGATTGAAATTTCGAATACTGATCATACAGAGATGCAAATTTAGAGTTTCCAAAATCCAAGTTCATATCGTGATAAGGATAACACTCGCTGTTGAGATAAAGCTTCAGATTGGTGATGTTGCAGTGATCAAAGAGTGAGCAATCCTTACTAAGCTTATTCAGTCTGTCGGTTTGTGCACCGACTATGACGAAGCGAGGTTTCTCAAGTTTCGTTGTAGTTGCAATGTTCCAGGTGAAGGCCTTAGTTTGCGGTACCGCAGGTTGAGTGTGAAGGTCCAAGGTTCGAAAGGCTACGTGCAGTGGCTTATCGGATTTGACGAGTTTAAGCTTTTCGACTCGCTCTCCATCTGAAAGTCGAAGAACGGGCATCCTCCATTCGAGTCTAGTTAGTTGAATAATAGCTGGTTCGTTGCCCGATATACAATTATTAGAATCTTTAGATCTAATGAGAACCAGTTCAAATTTGCTATTGAGAATGACTTCCTTGTGATCGTCTGCAAAGCCCAGCAGCATCGAAAGAGGAACTACAGCATTGAAGACACCATTCTTTGAATTCACGATGTCGACGTCAACTCCCGGATAGGTCCATCCGGCATTCTGCATTCGATCGGATTCCAGTGCATTCAGAGATGCATAGTTGCGCATCGTTGAAGAAATGCCCGGATTCCTGGTTCTGTCTATAGTAATGCCGTTCATATCTAGACGAATTTCGTCAAACAGAAATGCCATGGCATTGTTGGTCAGCTTTGAGGAGGAGGGTCCGCCACTTGTTTTGGTGAGAGAGCCCTCTATGTAGAGATAACTTCTACTAGGAAGAGTGTACAAATCTTCTGCTTGACACGGTATTCTAATTTCATCGTTCGCGTCAAGAGCCGATGTATTGTATGGCAGGAAGACGTGCTCCTCCTCTTTACTAATCTTATCATCAAAGGTCGGTACTCCTGTTACATCGAGGACATCCATTATAGCACTTTGAATCCCAAAGCCTCGAGGAACCTTCGATTAGACGAAGTGATCGGACGCCCTGTCAATGAGCGAGTATAGCCCAATCTCGAAAGAGGCTTCTTAATATAGGAACGATGCTTAAAATTTATTCCCATTGCGACGTATGTGTAATCGTACGGTTATGGTTTCGTTCCTGAAGTCGAGCACGTCACCGTTCTGATCTACCACTCTAATGTCGAGATGATCAATGAGATTCGTATCGATGATTGGTAGATATATAGGGCTAGATGGTTCTTGCGAAATGTGGTAACCGGGAGGAACCGACGGGAAAAACTCGTACAGAGAATGACCGTGTTTACCGTCAATGAAGGATCCCGTGGCTAGGCTGCACTCGATGCGTATGATGCTAACTTTGAAGATGTTCACCAAATCATCAGACTCAGTCATCACGTTCGGTCTAATCAAACGCTGTGCTTTGAATCCGAGAAGACAGCCAATTGATCTGTCTTGAGTAAAGTCGATAGTATATGGGCATTTTATCTCAGACTTCATGGTATTATTATTGGCACGTAAGATAAACCCGTCTTCGACGTCGAGGGCTCCCTTGAGAAAATGCGCGATATCATCTAATTCGTAAGTTCCAGGAGGAATCTCGATACTCTCGTTCTTGTCATTACGAGCGAAATGGAATAAGTTGTTGCTCTCATCCACATTAGGAATGGAATAAAAGGTTTCGAAATTCAATAGAGCTATTTCGTAAAGTCCATTCGGATCCAGATGAAGAGGCGGGTTGAGAAAGCTAGAGAAGCTGGCATTCGAACCGCTCACGGTGATTGTGTAACTCATTTTGATCAAACATTCAAGTCGGTAAATCCGTTTTATAAGAGAAACTGCAGGCACAGATGACCGCAAATCACAGATCCAAAATTCTGAAACCTCTTGGTGTTGTACATGAGTTTAACACCCTCGAGGTAGGACTCAATCTGTTTCGGTGGTCTTAGATTACCGAAGCTATCAAAGTAGAATGCAACATCTCCATCCTTGCGTATCGCAACCCAGTGTGTTCCCGGGTTACGCGAGATATCCAAATTTACGATAATCCTTTCTACATGTCGAGGACGTGAAGGTAAGTTGTCTATCATGTACACACCTCTAAAATGAGGAATGCGCAGTCGTCGTGCATAGGCATCGATCTCTGCAGCACTTAGGGCTTTTTCCGGGATAAATACAGGCCTCGCCCCGAGTTTTTTGCACGAAGATGCAATCCTTTGCCCTTGCGCTTCTTACGTCGAATGCCTTTACCCCTAGCTAAACCCTCCATGCTCTGATTGTGACGACTCAACTCTGCAAGCTGTCTTTCCGCGGAACGTTTCTTATTCACAGCCGTGGCGATCTGAGCAGCGCCACCGGCTAGGCTACCTGCAGCGCCCAAAGCCGCCAAAAGCGGGATCAGAGGTAAAAAACCGCCTCGAGGGCTCGGTATGATCCTCTTGCGTCGCTTACGCATTCCAGCGCCCATGGCAACTTTCCCCTTCATGATGGCTGTTACAAGTCGGGCTGCAAGTCGCTCGCCGAAAGATGCGTCAGCAGACTTTACTCGACTCCAAGCCTTTTCAACAAGTTCCTTATCGGCCAAACGTCGCGAATCTGCGTCCTGATGAGTGGCGTAAGCGAGATCGTGAGCGAGGCAGGCTGAGTCCAAAGCGTTTCTGGGAGAATCCCCTCTCTGCAGACGCTTATGTAGTTTCGTTCCAGGTCCACAGAATCGGTACCCTGGTAAATGAGCCTCAAACGGAAGAGAATTAATTAGCGAATTAAGGATTCCGGATCCCTTCTTTACGCCTGCAGAGTTCATGGCTTACTATGAAATAAAAAAGCAAACGTTATGATTTATATGTTTAGTTGCGATATGGAAGTAGTGAAGCAAAAGTGCAAGTTGCCTATACAGGTGCTCGATTTTGACAACGACATACGCAAAGGACGACACGGCGCGCTCTTCCCGTGCAACGTCAGAGCACTCCTCTTGGGTAGTTCGAATGCTGGAAAGACGAACGTTCTACTGAACTTGCTCATCCATGAAAATGGTCTTAGGTTCGAGAATCTCTACATATATTCAAAATCGTTGCACCAACCGAAATACCAGTATTTGCTCAAGGTGCTAAAAACCATACCCGATATTGGAGTTTTCACGTTCGAGGATGGCGAGAAGGTGGTTCAACCATCCGAAGCCCGAGGAAACTCCATATTCGTATTCGATGATGTCATAAATGAGAAGCATGGAAAAATAGCATCATATTACAGCATGGGTAGACATCGCAATGTCGATGCCGTATACTTAGCACAGTCATATGCGAAGGTGCCTAAACATTTAATTAGAGATAATGCAAATATGATCGTGCTCTTCAGACAGGATAACCTCAACTTAAAGCATATATATGATGATTACGTAAACACAGATATGACGTATGCGGAATTTAAGGACATGTGTAAACAAGTTTGGGAGAGTAATGACGGATCGAACTCGCGACCTTTCGTTGTCATAGTACCCGAGTTCCCTTTGAACGAAGGACGCTACCGTCACGGTTTCGACATCTTTATCAGAGTGAATAAATAACGCGCATCCTTCATTGTAGTCATGAGTATCGATAGGTTCGGATCTCGGAGAGTCATACCCTCCCGGGGCGTGATTAACCGGTATACCATAAGTAGAGATGGATCGGGAAACTATCAATTCAAGGGAAAGCGATTGCGCAACGTTCACGATCCTGAGGAAAGTGATGACGCATCAACTAAGAGCTATGTGGACGCGTGTACGAGTGATGTCGAGAGTCGAATGCAGATCTTCAGCGAACAGGCTTCATATCAACGCATGGGCCAGTTTGAAGCTATGCTTAGGAATCACATACAAAAATCCCTCGACCTCCAATATGAACATCTAATGGAATACTTAATAAAATATGCATTTAAACGTGATTCGGATAACAATGTCATTCTGGATGCTATAAGGATGAAAGTTCTATTGGATCCCATTGACGATCATGATGTTATCAATAAAAAGTATATAGATGCCAGAATGCCAATTCTAGAGTCTGATGCTAATCTATCATTTCGAATGAAACGATTAAAGGATATAGCCGATCCTGCACAGGATAACGATGCTGCAACCATGAAATATGTTAATCGGTTCTATATACAGAAACAGAATGAACTGCAAACCGGTTTAACTAGAACGATAACAACAGTTGCCGAAACTATATCTACAGCGGTGGAAAAGGCCGTGAAAGATATAACCGAGCGACAGACGGAACTGGATAAGAATCTAACCAGTGCAGTGAACGATATTGACAACATGAAAATACAGACGAGACATATCGTAAACGGCATGTTACAACAACTGAAAGGTCAGCTCATCATTTCACTGCATACACGACCCTTTAGAGGTCCCTCGTTAAGGTATACGTTATCCTCGGGTCTCGAATTCTACAAGTCTCCAGGAAATGGGAATGTAATTTCTTGTTCTATGCTTTCATCAATACACCCTCATACGGCGCATGACACAATGTTTGCAATAAACGATAAATTAGTTGAAAGGTATCCTGTCCCTAATCGAACTGGTGATTTACTCACTTTCACAGCACCAGTGGAACGTGCTAAGGATGGTCACATGTTAAGTATAGAAATTATAATTTCATATAAAATATCTGCAGTAGGTTAATTATACATTCAGTACAATATGGATGCCGAAGGTATAAGTCTCAAGCAATCAATCGCTCGTCACAGTAGGGCAATACGAGAAAAGTTACGCTCCCTGAAAGGTCTCAAGTTCGAAACTCAGCGCGTCATGTCCGAGGTTCTCCAGCCTGTAACCGAGCCCTTGAAGGTTATAGCCGACAGGGATCGTGACAAGTCAAAACCAGTCGTTAACGATGCAGAAGAGGATGGGGATGAGGAGGAGGATGATCTACTTGCAGAGTACCTGAAGAAGGTTCGAACCGCTAGCTCCAGCGACATGGATGCCACCTACGGCGTGCGGTATGAAGATGGAGAATATAAACTAGGGAATAAAACTATCGATTTCACCGATGACGGTATTCAGATAGGGCAAGAGAGCTACGATGCAAGTCCTGGATTGTACGAATTGCTCTTCAAGCGATCGCCGCTCAATTCATCATATACCGAAGAGGATCTGGACGCCTATTCGCAGATATTGCAGAATACTCAGGTTTACAGGCAGGGATACGCTAGGAGCGGGCGTATAAGAGCAAGCCGCGGTTACAAGTATCGCAATATTATTCGAGATCTTGTTTCCAGTCGCACGGGCTCGGCTCTCTACTGGAAGGAGCACGTACCCGGCAGAAAACTGGATTACATCTATTGGACCGATCCCAACGTTCTAATAGACAGATTGAGATTACTCATTGCATCGAGGGATGCGGGTAACTTTAACCATTCAGCAGAGATTCAGGAAATAATCACAGAATTAAAAAACTCGAAAATCATAGCATGATTAAACGTGTCATAGCAAGCGAATTACACTCGCCGGCAAGAAGGCGCTTCTTACGCCGTAAAATAATAAGTAAAGGTCTTAATAATCTACTACAAATAGATCTTATTGAAATGATACCTTATGCAAAAGAAAATAGAAATTATAAGTATATTCTTATTGCTATTAATTTCTATTCTAAAATGGCTTATGCACGAGCATTGAAAGATAAAAGTGGCATTAGCGTGACAAGAGCTATGCACGGTATCCTATCAGAGTTGAATTCACCTCCTAAGAACGTTCAAAGTGATAATGGGAAGGAGTTTTACAATCGCCATTTCAGGCAATTAATGCTTAGGAATGGAATCAATCATTACAGTACTTTCAGTAGCATCAAGGCTGCAGCAGTGGAAAGGTTGATTAGAACAATTAAAATGAACATGCATAGAGAATTCCAGATTCAGGGTTCGCATCAGTGGTTACAAATGCTACCTAGAATCATCGATTCATACAACAATACCTACCATACGACGATTCGCATGAAGCCCCGTGACGTCAGCAACAACGATCTGCTCCTTAGTGTATATCGTTATGGCGGGCGTGAACGTCGAGAGAAAAGGAATGCAAGGAGTTTTCATGTCGGTGATTGTGTAAGGATTTCCAGGTACAAGGGACTACTTGAGAAAGGTTACACGGCCAATTGGAGTACGGAGATCTTTCGGATTGTTCGTGCAAGGAATACTAACCCAGTTGTCTATTTTCTGGAGGATGCAGAAGGAAATGAAATACAGGGCGGTTTTTATGGTCACGAACTACTAAAAACACGCCATCCTAATGTATACCTCGTTGAGAGAGTGATACGCCGACGTGGTAATCGTGCGTACGTTAAGTGGCTGGGTTTTCCTACAAAGGAATGGATCGATGTTAAGGATATTGTGTAAAAAGGAATGTATGTTTTATTGATAAATAAATAAATAAATACACAAGATATTTTCCCAAAAATTTAGTGTTTTTATTTTATAATTCCTTTCCAGCTAAATCCTCTAAACATAATGGTTATATTTTTTAAATAGTTTCAGTATACGTGGCTACATAAACAGAAATTTTTCAGTAGAACATCACAACTAATCCTCTAAAAATAATGCTTACACTGTGTTTTAAACAGCTTCAATACATGTGCATATAAATAAAAGTAAAGTGTTTTACATGTTAAATTCTTTTAATATTAGTGCAAATTAATGTTTAATCTTCAAAAGAATTTCAATATACCTACAAACATAATCAGAAATGCAGTCCCCCCAAAATTATATGTTTACCCCAACTAAATCCTCTATATATAATACATCGACAACAGGTTAAAACTCCTTACACCTAAGTTCAAAGTTCATAGTGAATAATGTATATATTTTCTTAAAACATACATATATAAGCAGAATTGTAACCCATCCCAAGAAACCATACTTTTATTCTAAATAAATCCTGTAGAGATAATGCATCCACAACAGGTTAAAACCCCCTAAATTAACTTCAATTTAATAGAGAATAATGCTCACATTCTTTATAAAATGAGCTTCAGTACACATGCATACATAAACACATTAGGTATTTTCACATGTTAAAACTCCTTACATCCAAGTTCAAATAGATGCTTACATTTTAAAGATGCGTACTAGCGAAAATGTAGTCCCCAGCACCGTAATTATAATATTATCCAATCAATATCCGGTAAAGTTAATGGTTAATGATGCTTACATTTTAAAAAGTTTCAATGTGCGTGCATACATAAACACAAATTGAGTGTCTTACACTTGAAAAATCCTTAAATCCAAGTTCAAATTAATGGTTACTTTTTTTAAAAAAAAAAAGAAATTAACGATGCATCAATAGAATAGTAAACACCTGTCCAAATTATAGCTTCATCCCAATATGCATGTATACATAAAACAAATTAAGTATTATGCACGTTAAAGTCCTTAAACATAAGTTTAAAATTAATTGTTACCTCTTTTAAGGAATTGAGAGATGCAATAATCTCATATTATATATCATATTATATCCCCATACATAAGCGGGATTATAGTCCTCCAAAGGTATTTATACATACCATCAGCAACTCAAAGCAATGAATGAGCACCAAAACTTGACAACGTATTTCAAGACTTGCTTAAAATGACATCATGACTCATGTACATAAGTTTTATAAAGTGTAAAGATTTATCTCAAATCACAAAAAGCATTACTTCAATCACGCTTGCACTGCTGCATGTACACATGTTGAAAAATTAAATATTTGTGTCAAATCATTAAAAAGCAAATTATTTCACATGTTTTTGCTAGCTTTAAAATACATTGTCAAATTTTTTACAAGATTTTTTCACATATTTTTTATACGATTACTTATCCAATGGTACAGAATGATGACCCCAGGCCAAGGTTTCATGTGAATTTTTCTGTATAAATCGCTTCGTGTCGAATCCTCTAAGAGCAACTTTATTACTCTCGATGGTTCGAACAACGTGCTTATAACTTCTAAAGCACGTCTGTTTAGCATGACGTACGGCTGTCATATCATTTACACAGGATAGATAATCCTCAAACGTTATGCACCGCATGCCATCACTCGTAACGCCTTTAGATTTCTTGACCGTTTTGCCATCGTATCGATATGAATACAATTTTGAACGTAAACCTACGTATTCTGTCATAACTTTACCCGATAATTCATCTTTAAATAGACCAGCGACTTTTTTATTCATCAACGGAATACCGTACACATTATCGATGGGGTAATTAGATGTATCGAAGAGATGTATATTAGATTTAATAAATTCATAAATGTCACTACTGGTTTCAAACAGAAATGCATCGGTATCCGTATAATTCAACATAACATCTTTTAACTGTTTCTTCAAAATATTATAATGAAAATTATACATCAAGTGTTTTGAAAGATCTAGAATGGCCTGTCCTATATAAATCGGTTTCGTCATCTTAATTTCTTCCCTTACCAGTTCGAGTCCTATAAGGTTCTCGTCAAAAATTACGTATCGTATGAATGTCTGTCGTGATATTAACTTTCTTGCCTGTTTCCAATTGCTCGCTAGGTGAAAGGAATTGTAACGTCTGACGTTCTCAATAAATTTACCATATACGCAATTATTCATTTTCTTCCATAAATTTTGACCGAATTTTGTTTTATCTTCAATACGTTTAGCAGCATTTAAATCAATGTACGTCTTAAGCCAAAAGGATTGTTTGTAGGATACCGCTCGATGTATACGCTTCATTTTCAAACCGAGCTCTACACACTGCTGCAAGTTTCTGTAATGTAATATATATTTTTCCTTATGATTCAACGTTGCAAGTAACTTTTTGTAATTATCACCCGGAGCTATCTCACTCTGCGGACATAATGGCAAGTCGTTATGCAACTCGTGAAGGTTCTCCGGATATTCCAGGTCTACTTCTAAAACATAACCTGTATCTGAATCATGTCTGATGCTCAAAAAATCTATAGAATTAATTTCGTTATCGTTTAACCATCTCAATTGAGCATACGGTAAAGCGTTCCCAGTCATAATGTGTGAATAAAGTCCGTTGCAATCCAAGTATGATAGGTATTTAATCGATTCCGCTTCATTGTAAGCAGATATGTATTTATTGTTTGCTTTGGAATAACGTTTTGATACAGTGCAGATACCGTCTCTAATCGCAGATTCGAAAAATTCCAGCATATTTTGATCGGTAATCAGCGATATTTGCACGCGGCTCGTTCGTAACATTGCGTCATATGATAGGCCAGGAGCTGTATAGTAATGACAAGGATCTAAGCCATACATATCGATACTTAAACTTCGGAATTTTTCATAGATGTCTGTTAATAAGATCGTATCCGTCTTGAGATAAAGATCAGAGTATTCACCGAGATTTTGTATACCAAATTCTCTCCATACCGCGCATGCGTGCATGTAATCATCATTGCTTATATTATCAAAACACTCTTGAGGAGGTAATTTGGAATCATTTAATTTTTCCTTGCAATCTAAATATGTATATGGGAAAATACCTTTCCGTTGCATTAACAAACGTTGCTTAGGATCAACGTACATCTTATTTGTGTACCGAAAATCTTGAGGTTCTAGCATATCAGAAAGATCGCTCAGTTTAGAATCCAGAAAGCGGTAGCTATCAAGAAATCTGAGGAATATTGATTTACCATTAGATGTGTATCTTTTACTAAATGACAGATAATTCTCCGATGTTTGCGAAATACATGTAATGGGTTCATTGTCATACGATAACTTTTTTACTATGAAATGCGAATCATACTTTGATAGGCAATGAAAAAATATCGGGATAAAGTTTGGCGTTTTTCTATTGAGGTTGCATGATTTATGAGCAGCCCCTATATATAATCCGGTCTGATGATCGTGGTCACGCACCCTAATCGAGTCAGAATCGAAATCCTTTTTGCATACGTGACACTGGACTGCATTTCTGAAATTTAATTCATCCTCATCACTCATATGCATCTCTGTCACATCACCGTATATCCTAAGCACATCCTCGGCAATCACAGTTAATTCTCTAAGAAACTCTTCAACTGCATGCGAACCTCTAAATATTTTGAATTTTGTTAGTGTCTCGTCATAACTGCAGACCAGGTGCGACGAAACGGATATCGCCTCGTGCACGTGCATATCACGTGTCCAACTATGCATCGCATCGGGCTGACACGATGGCACTTTTATTAACATAGTCTCGATATCAGCGTATATCACAAAAGGGACTTTAACGCATTTTGAGTAAGCCTGAAACTCGATAACATCATTTATTCCTTCGCGAGGCATGCTAATAATTTGACATTTCATACATCTCAGTTTATGTTTCTTCAGAATAACTTCAGTCGAAAACCATGCATTACAAGATTCACACACAAATTTTTTACTTTTATGTTTGGATATCTGCTTACTTACTAGACGCGACATATCGGTTATGAGAGAATAATGCGAATTGATCATTAGAAGATTCACATGGTTTATCTTTTGCTCCCTCGTCTGATATAAGATGATAATGGATTCTCTCTCTAACCCGTATATGTTCACCGAGATATCATGATTTTGCTTTTCGAATAATTCAATGTCATGAAGGGCGACGGGGAAGTTTATTCCTTTAAAATTGAATTCGCGATATATATCATATTTACTGTACGTGCTAGCTCTATGCCTGTTCTGGCGAGCTGGATATTTTGCTGCCAGCATACAATATGCAAAACATTTAAAGTCAGTATTCCGAATATTCACGACAGCTCTCTTTGATTTTATCCACGATGGCAGCGGCTTAAAGCAACCTGCGTTTAACGGATCGTACTGACATGAGTATAAAGTTAGCGAATCTATCCTGTAAAGCGCTTTCGAACTGGCTTTTGTTTCAAAATTTTCTAGATGGGTGATTATAGGCTGTTACAGTTTAATTTCATACCATTCAGATTTGTTTGTCGATTGCAATATAGCATCCATCTTACTGTTAAAATTAATCGATTCAACTGTTTCATTATCGGGTGAAGTTATTATATATTGACATGTTAAAGTACCGGCTAATTTAATTCCTGATTTGTAAGTTCTTATGGCCTTCTGGATTTCACTGGTAACAAGGGGTTTTCACAAGTTCAAGAACGTTGATGGATCTAGCTCGTGTATAGAATTTTTTATGGTACCTGTGAAGATCCTGTGCTGGAACGCTGATTCTACAGTAATGCATTCCAATGTTTTGTCGTTGCGTTTCGCCTGCTTTGCACTACTTGCTTGAATATCTTGCATGCCCGGTCTCTTACGACTCGTTACACCTCCTGAAATTATGGATTAAACATGTCAGAAAACACGAATAATTACACTTTTAAAATAATAATAAACATTTGAACACTCATGGCAATGCTATATTTTTAAGCTTTAAAATGATTACTTTATTAACATTGCTGAACTTTGAATTTGATTTACATAACATGTTTTCCTTAAAAGAAATAAGTTGCATGTTATTTGCAGTGGAATTAAATGATAACTGTATCTTTTGAATAACAAAGATTTAGAACATTCAGAGTACTGCATTCCCTAATATGGATTTTTTTTTTAAATTGCACCTTTGTCTTTATCCTGACTTACGTAACATGTTTTCTGGAAAAGAAATGAGATTATACACGTAACATGTTTCCCTGAAAAAAAAACGTTATACATAATGCATCATCACAATATACTCATTTGTATATGGCTACTGGCTGTTTAATTAGTTAATTGAATTCCTCAACTTCCCGTCGATTGGCTGCAGATATGCATTAATGACTTTTAAAACGTTAAATTTGCTTGCATTATTACTCTTATCGATTTGTCTTTTATATAGGATGACTAATTCGTTAGGTATTCCATTCACAAATATTAACAGATTAACGCTAATTACTTTAACTTACACTGAAATATTTGACATCAAGAGATTGACACTTCATAGCAGTAGTGCAGCACGATTTTAGTTTTTTTTTTGTAAAGTCTTACCTTCACTGGTTACTCCCGACTGTTTAAAAAAGTTAATTTGTGCTTCTTGAATCCATTTTCCAGAGTTTCTTCACCGGAATACACGAAACTCCAACCACCCTGATTAACAGCATCCACTTGAGCTGCTGTCATCTTCTTAAATCTCTCGGGCAAAAAAACCTGGCATTCTTGCAGCTTAAGTACGACTCTATCACCGTATCTCGTCTTCACGATTTTGACATCGTGTATGGCTTGTGGCACGTCTCGGGGAATCTCTCGTAACTTCTTCGTCGGGAGATAGGAACCTCCTTCCGCAAGCTGATTTAAATCGTGAAGAATCGATTCTGGAATTATAAATTCACGCATATTATTCAACGCTTCGATTCATTACGTGGAAATTACTGTACATAGACATATGCATATTGCTTACCTTCATTCATGTTGATGCTGTCTGCTACGTTTCAGTTGTTGATGTGCTGTTTTATTCGGTCGGTTCACTGTTTTGTTACCTCAGCACCCCCTCCCAAAATTTCCATTCTGGCTGTAACCTGTTTGCACACATCCTTAAGTTTATGCTTCTGCTTCTTTCGCTATAAACTATTAAACTTAGAGTAGAGTTTTAACCTGTCATCTTATGTATCTAGTAACTAAAAATTAAATAATATAAGATCTATAGCTATTAACTGTAAGTACATATATACTCTTTAGAAAGTTTCCACCCCTTTTACGCTGCGCACGCACTCGTGTGGCGATTGGTCGTTTATACCCTTTATTACGATACTGCTACCTGCACCCTGATTGGCTAGCTTGGATGAAGTGGAATATGTCACACCCACTGTTCACCTTAGTGCATTCATGGTAATTACCTCATTGAACAATATTTCAAATTTGTATTGCAGCAAACTAATAATATCATAATGCCATCTATAATATGAGTATAACCTTTTATTGCATTTTAATTATTGCAAGCTGTATTTCGAGTTTGTATTGCTACTTAATGCAACTGTATTATTCCGAAGGACCGTTTGAGTGTGACCGTTAGATAATTTATGTTTTTATTCCTTCCAGTGATATTTTGCTTCAATTCGGTAAGCCTAACGCCTCGAACGGATTAGTCTCTCATATCAGATTTATTCAGAAGCGTGTCTCTCGTAGTTATTCACCAAATCGATGTACAAACGTTTTAAGAGGCAGTGGCATTATTATAGCAGACTTTGCATAGCTTTTCAACGTTTTGGCATGTTTCTACTCAGCTGATTTATATCATTACAATTATCCTTAATACATTATTTATTACGTTTGCATAGATATCTCGTTTACTTGTCTCCTTTACGCTCGAGTGAATTTTTAGAACCCAGCTGCGTTAATTGATTCCTACCCGCACGTGTACGTAATTTTTTCACCCCAAGTAAGTTATACGGATTCTCTCTTCCGTTGGGGTGGTTTTAGCTGCAGCGAACAACATTATTTCTCAATAAATCTTTACCTACCTTTCCTAACATTTCACTGCATGCGCATTATTTTTAACAGAGGGAATGGATCGGTTTTACCACACATTTCCATGGAGTATGATTCATCGGGCTCCCAATAACTGAATACATTAACAGATAAATAATAAATAGGTAGCTAAATAAATACAAGTTTTCAGTTAGCTGCGCTGCCTTTTGAAAACGTCGACGATGGAACAGAGACGGCATAGTCTTACAACATTTGATGTATTATTAAAAGTTTGATACTGTCCAATTCGTATTTGCATTCTTAGTTACTTATATATGCTATATTCGACGCGTTAAGCCTAGCGGACTACTGTCATTATCTCTAAGTAAAATTGGTTTTAATGTTTTATTTTTGCGAATCCTATTTTAGAATCCTTTTTTAACTTCAATACGTTAAGTCTAACGTCTCGAGCGATTACTGCATTTTATTAGATTTATTTAGAAACATTTTTCTCGTAGTTATACGCCTATTTGGTGTACAGACGTTTTAATAAGCACTAGGATTGTTATAGCTGACTTTGCATGGCTTTTCGACGTTTTGGCATCTTTCTACTAAGCTGATTTATATCATTACAATTATTCTTATTACATTATTTATTTCATTGCATAGATATCTCGTTGGCTTGTCTCCTTTACGCTTGAGTGAATTTTTAAAATCCAGCTGCGTTAATTGATTCCTAGCGCAGGTGTGTGTAATATTTCACCCCAAGTAAGTTATATGGATTCGCTGTTCCGTTGGGGTGGCTACAGCTGTAGCAATAAACATTCATCCTCGCTAAATCTTTACTTGACTCTCTTAACATTTCACTGCATATGCATTTATATTTTGAACAGAGGGAAAGGATCGCTTTTTAGCACACATAGAGTGCCAGATTCCTCAGGAGCCCAATAACTGTAATGGATAACTCAATAAATACTTAAATAAACAAATAAATTAATTAATAATGTATACTTAGTTACGTGAATAAATACATTTTTTCCATTCGATTTGCATGCGTGCCGGGGGGGACGGAGCGGTGTGTGTGTGTGTGTGTGTGTGTGTGTGTGTGTGTGTGTGTGTGTGTGTGTGTGTGTGTGTGTGTGTGTGTGTGTGTGTGTGTGAATACTGAAATCCATTCACATTTTTTCAGTAATTACATTCATCAGTTAATTACATTTCACATACATACAACAAAATGACACGATTGCCCTTGCAGGCTTGGGAGAGATGCATCGTTGTTGTCGTCGTCGTCGTCGTCAAGCTCCTGGAGGGGGGGTGGCACACGAACGCCAGCACATCAATATATATATATATTTTTTTTTAAACACAGATTTCTACTCGACTTTCAAGGCTCGGATTTCATTAACACGTGACACACGTGTTACTACACAACCAACCCTTCGATATTTTAACATGGGGATTCTAACACAACCAACACACAACCTCTTCGATATTTGGACAGGCGGATTTCGCGTCGAGTTTTAACAAGGGGGTTTCAAAAACAGCTAACGCAGGTGTTTTTGAAACCCCACAAATCAACTACTAAGGAGCTATCCTTCAAACTGCAGTAATGGTCAAGGTCAGTCAGTCAGTGGGTGAGTTTCAAGCTGAGTGGCTGAGGATAAAGCAGATGTTTGCTTTGAAACCGGTCCCAGGTATTAAATAAGATAAGTGAAGTTATGTTACTAGTGTTTAGTTATTATTGATAATTAAAATAGAAGCTATATTCAAAAATAGTTGAAATGTCACTATTTTGTTTCACTGTAGCAAATACCTTCTTTCGTAGAACGCATCTAATTTGAATTATTTTGTTTTGTGTACATATGAACGATAGCTACGTAAGCGAACTGTTCTCCAGTTCAAGGTTTTAAGGTTCAGATTATGCGATAATCATTAGGTATGTCCTCACACATGCTGAAATATTAAGCGAACTTCTCTGACAGTATTATATCACTGTACATCTCAGCATCTGTATGATACTTGCTAGGTGAGACAAAGACATATATCTTCCATCTCTATCGACCGCAAGCCGTGGAGCTGGCAACACCATGGCAGTGGCATAACCGTATTGGCTCAACCCATATTCATTCTTGTCACCCGATTATCGGGAAGCACCACAAACAACGGCTGAGAAGGGACCGGAGGCCACGCCACGCCCACTCATTTGTCTCCTGTCACTAACTGAAGGGATGGTTAGGGGAGGGATGTCGGGCCCCTGAGCCGTCTCTTTACCCTTCTCCTAGGTTCTGGAAACTCGGGACATTCAATTTAATCGAGAACCTTCTAGATCGGCAAGCAGACCCTATTTAAGCAACACGTCGTGCCAGGGGCAGTCAGTCAGTGTTTGACGTGCTAGCGAACGAGCGCCGTGTTAAGGAACGAGAAGACTGTGTACGTGCATCGGAGTATTGTCCGTAATTACTAGTGCAAGTGAAATTGTAACGGACGAACTGGTGAATTGCAATTGTGTGCAGCACGTAATTCTGTGTAATTGGCAAGTGTTAAACTGTAAGTCGGTAGAAATAAAGAACATTGTTGAGTTTGTGTAATTGGACTTTTCATTTCACGAACCCACAAAGTCACAATTGGTGTCAGAAGTGCGACATAACACAATGGAGGCAGCATTAGAAAAGATTTTAGCGGAACTGAAACAAATGAACACGGCCAACGACAACATCACCGGGAACATGGAAGAAATGAAGGCCGAATTAACAACAAAAACGGAAGCGGCAAATAACAGCCTGGCCGCGAAGCTGGAGACTACAAATAACAACCTGGCCGCGGAACTGAAACTAATGAAGACGGCTAACGACAACATCGCCGAGAAGATGGAAGAAATGAAGGCCGAGTTAACCACAGAAATGAGAGCAGCGAACGGCAGTCTGGCCACGGAAATGAAGGCGGCGAACGAGGCTCTCGCCGCAAAGTTTGAAGAACAGTTGGCCGGCGTAAAAGAGGATGTCACAGAGTTAGGCGAGCGCGTCGAAGACCTGGCGAGCCGCGTTAATGAGCTGGAAGGAAAGGCCGACAACAGCGCCAAGTCCCTGAGCGCCATGGTGGAGGACGTCGTCGGCAGGAGGTTGAAGGATTTGAAGGCCGACGCACCGGGACGCGACATAACATCGCCGCGCGTCAAACCTCCCAAGTATGACGGCGCGTCAACGTTTGAGGTCTTCCGCTGCCAGTTCGACACAGTGGCCAGGCACAACGGATGGTCACTGGAGGAGGAGGCCACACAGTTAATAGCCAGCCTCCAGGGAAGAGCCGCGGAAGTCCTGAACGCGGTGCAGACGACGGCGGTGCCCAAGCACATCTGGGAAGCCCTGGAGAATCGCTTCGGGAACCACCGCTTAGCCGCAGCATACCGAAGCCAGCTAAAGGCAAGGTCGCAGTAGCCGGGGGAGACGCTGCAGGAGTTCGCCATAGCCATCGAGCAGCTGGCTAGCAAGGCCTTGGTTGACCTGCCACTGGAGTTCGTATCCCGGGAAGCCGCCTACAATTTTGTCGACGGGGTACGGGACGCGGAGATTCGTCAGCGCCTAATGCTCGGCGAATATAAAACCATACACGAGGCGCTGACAGCGGCATTAAGGATGGAGGCGGCCAAAGTAACATCTATTCCGACGTCGAGAACGAGGAGTGTCCGCTACGCCGGAGACAGGAGACCAGCTGAAGGACGCCGGCGAACACCTAGTGGCCTGTGTTGGGGGTGTGGACAGCCCGGACACCTACAGAGAGACTGCCCACGCCAGGAAGGTCAGCCGGAAAACGAGTAAGGGCCGTCGTGGAGAGGGGCACGTCGGCGCCATTACCACCATCCCCTCGAGTGACACTGCGCGCCGTCAGCCGGCGTATGGATGACAGCCTCATCGCGGACGGTTGGATAAGAGGAAAGCCGTGCCGCGTGCTGGTGGACACCGGGGCGGCCGTGACCATCATCAGACCTGACGTGGCGAAGGGTTTGCCGACAAGGAAGCCAAGCCGGCCATAACAGCTTGTCACGGCATCGGGCGACACCTTGCCTGTGGAGAGGGAGGCCCTGCTGGAGCTGAACTTGGGACGGAGTGCCATGCGTCTGTGGGTGTTCGTCGCGAAGGTGGCTGAGGAGGTGATCCTGGGACTGGATGCCCTCAGGAGCCATGAGGCGACGGTCGACGTCGGCAAGAAGGTCCTGCGGCTTAACGGAGAAGAGGTTATACTCCGTCAACCCGAAGAGCGCCTTGGAATTTGCAGGGTCGTCTTGGACGAAGACGTGGTTGTTCCCGCGAGGAGTGAGGTGGTGGTGACGGCGCGACTGGAGGGCCAGAGAACCAGGAACATGATGCTGGACCAGAAGACGCCTGTAAACGGACTGTGTGTATCCAGGGCATTGCTGCCGTGCCGAGAGGAGGTGCGCGTGAGACTGCTAAATCCTACGGACGCCGATCACGACGTCCAGGCCGGGACGGAGTTGGGAATGTGCGAGCCCGTGGTGAGCGTAACAGCTATCGACGAGACACTAGAGCCGGCGCCGAAGCAACACATGGGGCCCCGGCTAGAAGGCTTGGTGGAGAGGGCGGCCGACCACCTGACCATAGTACAGCTGGAGAAGGTTCGACAACTGCTAAGGCGGTATCAGCGCGTCTTCAGCCAAGGTGATAGTGACTACGGCCGCACGGACAAAGTGCTTCACGGCATCGACACCGGGGACGGCCGGCCTATTCGGCAACCACATAGACGCGTTCCGCTGGCGAAGCAAGGGGCGGTGCGAGACATGCTGGAGGACATGAGATCCAGGGGAGTGATTGAAGAGTCTGACAGCCCTTGGTGTTCCCCTGTAGTCTTGGTGACAAAGAAGAACGGCGAGCTGCGCTTCTGCGTAGACTACAGAAAATTGAACGCCGTCACCCGGAAGGACTGTTTTCCCTTACCCCGGATTGACGACACCCTGGACACGCTAGCTGGTGCACAGTGGTTCTCGACCCTGGACCTGAAGTCGGGCTACTGGCAGGTAGCTCTAGACCCGAGAGACAAGGAGAAGACTGCATTCTCGACGGGCCAAGGGCTCTGGCAGTTCACGGTTATGCCCTTTGGCCTTTGCAACGCACCAGCTACCTTCCAGCGCCTTATGGAGTCAGTGATGAGAGGGCTGACTTACGATGCCTGCCTGCTATACCTGGACGACATCATCATCGTCGGGAAGACTTTTGAAGATCACCTCGAGAATCTGAGTAAGGTGCTACAGAGACTGCAAGCGACCAACTTGAAGCTGAACGCGAAGTAGTGCCAGCTCTTCCGCAAGGAAGTTAACCACTTGGGCCACATAGTCTCGGCAACCGGAGTGGCCACAGACCCGGAGAAGACACAGGCTGTGAGAGATTGGCCTCGCCCAAAGGATAGGAAAGAGTTGCGCAGTTTCCTGGGGCTGTGCAGTTATTACCGCCGCTTCATAAAGGGGTTCTCCAACATCGCAAAACCCCTCACCCGCCTGACGGAGGAACACCGGCCTTATGTGTGGACAGAGGACGCCGAAAACGCTTTCCAGCACCTAAAGGAGACCCTGTGCTGTGCTCCAATTTTGGGTTTCCCACAACCGGGTGGCGCCTTCATTGTGGATACCGACGCCAGCGACCATTGCATTGGAGGTGTCCTGTCGCAGATCCAGGACGGCCATGAGCGGTGATAGCCTATTACAGCAAGACGCTATCCAAGGCAGAGAAGAACTACTGCGTCACCCGACGGGAGTTACTGGCGGTAGTAAAGACATTGGAGCACTTCCACAAGTACCTGTACGGTCAGCCATTCCACCTGAGGACTGACCATTCCGCCCTAACCTGGCTATTGACCTTTAAGAACCTGGAAGGCCAGACAGCACGTTGGGTCCAGAGGCTGCAGGAGTACGACTTCACCTCGGAACATCGTAGAGGGAAGAGCCACGGTAACGCAGACGCCATATCCCGAAGACCCTGTCCAGAAGAGTGCGGCCAGTGCACAAGAGTGGAAGAGAAAGAGCGTGCCGCAGCAGTCCGAGTAGTTGTGGCAGTGCCTGCTGAAGGCTGGGATAGCGCAGGCCTGAGGAGGGAGCAGCTGGCGGACGCAGACTTGGGGCCACTCTTGAGGGAAGTGGAGGCAGGGATGAGACCAACCTGGGAGGACATCGCACCGAGGAGCGCCACCTACAAGTCGTACTGGGCCCAATGGGACTCGTTGAAGACCAGAGAGGGCGTGCTGTTCCGGGTATGGGAATCACCCGATGGGAAGACGCAGAGAGAGCAGTTGGTACTCCCCCGGAGTAAGGTCCTGGAAGTCCTGGAGGAAGTGCACGCCAGTACTTCGGGAGGACACCTGGGAGCGAACCGAACGATTGACAAACTACGGCAGCGCTACTACTGGCTGAGACTCCGAGCAGATGCTGAGAGATGGTGCCGTCAGTGTCACGTGTGCGCGGCGAGTCGTGGCCCCCAGACTAGGAGCCGGGGTCGCATGCAGCAGTACAACGTCGGAGCGCCATTCGAGCGGATCGCCGTTGACATTGCTGGACCGTTCCCAGTTTCCGACCGAGGCAACAAGTACCTAATGGTGGTCGTGGACTACTTCACCAAGTGGCCGGAGGTGTATGCCATCCCAAACCAAGAGGCAAAGACAGTCACAGACTGCCTCGTGGAGCAAGTATTCTGTCGATTTGGGGTGCCGTTAGAGCTACACAGTGACCAGGGTACCAACTTTGAGTCCAACCTAATGAAGGAGGCACTACAAAGGCTTGGGGTGAACAAGACTCGCACTACGCCTCTACATCCCCAATCGGATGGCATGGTCGAAAGGTACATCAAGACCTTAGAGGAACACCTGAGGAAGGTCGTGGCCAGCCATCAGCGAGACTGGGACGTCAAGGTGCCACTGTTCTTGCTGGCCTATCGCTCGTCTACACACGACACAACTGGGATGACACCAGCCAGCTTAGTGTTCGGCCGAGAGTTACGCCTCCCTTGTGACCTGGCTTTTGGAAGCCCTCCGGAAGCGAAACAGCCAGCGACGAGTATGTGGAGAACTTGGTGGACCATCTCCACGACATGCACGAGATGGCTCGCCAGAACATCCAGAAGGCGAGCGACCGCATGAAGACCAGGTATGACAGGCAAGCCAACAGCCAAGGGTTCCAGCAAGGTGACCTGGTCTGGTTGTACCGTCCTACCCGGACCAAGGGACGCTGCCCGAAGCTCCAGCAGCCATGGCAAGGACCGTACCGGGTGGTGAAGAGGATTAACGACGTGGTCTACCGCATCCAGAAGGTTCCCCGAGGGAAGATGTTGGTGGTACACCTGGATCGTCTGGCCCGCTACGATGGTGCTGTTCGGGACGACCAGCTTTGAGGAGGGAGCAGTGTCACCCGATTATCGGGAAGCACCACAAACAACAGCTGAGAAGGGACCGGAGGCCACGCCACGCCCACTCATTTGTCTCCTGTCACTAACTGAAGGGATGGTTAGGGGAGGGATGTCGGGCCCCTGAGCCGTCTCTTTACCCTTCTCCTAGGTTCTGGAAACTCGGGACATTCAATTTAATCGAGAACCTTCTAGATCGGCAAGCAGACCCTTATAAGCAACACGTCGTGCCAGGGGCAGTCAGTCAGTGTTTGACGTGCTAGCGAACGAGCGCCGTGTTAAGGAACGAGAAGACTGTGTACGTGCATCGGAGTATTGTCCGTAATTACTAGTGCAAGTGAAATTGTAACGGACGAACTGGTGAATTGTAATTGTGTGCAGCACGTAATTCTGTGTAATTGGCAAGTGTTAAACTGTAAGTCGGTAGAAATAAAGAACATTGTTGAGTTTGTGTAATTGGACTTTTCATTTCACGAACGCACAAAGTCACATTATTTTGTAGCTACTCTGACTCCCTTTATGAGGAATATCACAGGACAGGAATCAGTCAAACGCAGTGCCGGTGACGTCAGCTCACTCCACTATACATCCGCTGTACATTCTTGCATGGCAATCCGTTCAGCGGGTGACGTCAGCCCGCTCGGAACTGCTATTGTGAGGAGCAAACGGTCTGAGGTGTGCGGAGTGCAGCAATGTGGGAAGACTTGTCTTAAGAAGTTAGTTGTGTTATTAACGCCAAATGCTTCCCGTCGTTCCTACATTGTTAGATACCGCACGCCTCAAACTGTTTACCCTTCCCCTGCGGCATCAGTACAGAGCGCGGTGACGTCATTCGACTGAACACTTCCTCCCCTGCACTAGGACATTTATAAAAATTAGAGCAAAATAAACTGCGGTGGCAGTTAGAGCTGGTTTGTAGCTTTAAAGTGGTTTAACTGGTAGATAAACTATATGCGAAACATAGTACTAATTTCCTTCTCTTAAAATGGCTGCAATTACTTTGGTTAAAATGTCACATCTCTTAGATATTTGCATATCTTGATTTTCTAAACGTAGCCTGTGAAGTACTCTATATTCTTATAAAGTTATGCACTCGTAGAACATAAGAACAAATTTACTGTAAGACGTAGTTTACGATAGACGTAGATTTCCTTAAAATACATGGTTTATTCCAAACTGCCAAGCTGTTCATTGCTGTTCCTTTAAATATTCTAACACTTGAGCATATATTTCTATGTGCAGATCACCATTCTATTGTTTCTGATGATTCATACTAGGCCAGGATAAACCGACCCCTCTTTTAAAGATTCAATTTCGCTTTAGCCTCCTATATTCTTTTTGTGGCTACCTAAAGAAATGTGTGTAACGGAATATTTAGGAACATTTATACTGATTTAACGAGATCAAAACGACGTTTCTCTAAAAGTAGTCTTTATAAATCATAAGAATGCGTTATAGTAGAAAAAAGTTGCACAATGTAACATCAGATGTTTCGAACCAATTTAAGCAATTCTAAAATTCAATTTAATGTAATAAACTAACCTATATGGAGCAGCCATTCTTCCTTAAATGAAGTGTAAGTAATCGCTTTCGACCTATCCCAGTTGTTTTAAAGTGGATAAGCTAATAGTTTAAAATCATATTCCAATTGAATAAGGGGTTAAGATTACTTTTTAACAGAGATTATATTAAAGGGTAGAGCCAGACTGAAAAATTCAATGCCATTCAAGGGATTTGAACCACGGATCTTCTGGTTTCCATCCAGCCGCTCTAAATCACTTAACTACCATGGCCAAAGTGCCAACATGACATTAAAATCTCCAACTGACTCGTATTTTTTCCCGTAAACCACTTAGGAGTTCTCATAAACACATGTGACAACTACCTTAATGGCGACTTACAATGCTGTAAGTACTTTAAGGCCCGGGCTTTATAGCTAAACACTATTAGGTACAATTAATGGAAATTAATTGTCCTTTCACACTAGCCGTGTGTAGGACGCACTATGAAAGGGTAGAACCAGACTGAAAAATTCTATGCCATAGCAGGCACTTTGGCAATAGTAGCTCAATGGTTTAGGGCGGCTGGACGGAAACCAGAAGATCCGTGGTTCAAATCCCTGCTATGGCATTGAATTTTTCAGTCTGACTCTACCCTTTCATAGTGCGTCCTACACACGGCTAGTGTGAAAGAACAATTAATTTCTATTAATTGTTCCTAATAGTGGTCCGAACTATAAAGCCCGGGCCTTAAAGTGCTTACAGCATAGTAAGTCGCCATTAAGGTAGTTGTCTCATGTGTTTACCAGGAAAAACACGAGTCAATTGGAGAATTTAATGTCATGTTGGCACTTTGGTCATAGTACCTCAATGGTTTAGAGCGTATTTCCAAAGATTATATTTTCAGGCCGTATGAAATACGCTGTATTAATTAAGTGTACCTGTCTGTTTGTTAGGGTCGTGGTGCTGCTGATGCTGGTGACGTCTGTCTGGTGTGCTGAGACGACAGACGAGCCAGATGATTCGGGGTTCTATGTGGAAGTGATGCCTGGTGAAGGAGAACCACTGGAGAGCGGACCTCTCTGGGAGGAGACACTTAACATGCAGCCAGACTTGGAGGACGATGAAGAGGCGATTGTGGGAGGTGCTGATTTCGAGCTTACAGGAGATTGTGACTGTTGGAACACGACGGAGGACGGAAGAGATCTGGAAGTAGAATGTCGCTGTGGTGGAGCAGAATTTCAGAATATACCTTCGTCACTCCCTATCGACGTGAACCGTATGTAAGTACCTACAACAATATCTGGTTAATAGTTGCTTTATCCAAGTTGAGGTAGTCATGGTTGTTATGGTGCCATGTTGGGCGCCACTTTAGTACTATACTTATGCTTCGGCACTTTGAAGTTAGTACTTGTGTAACAGAGTTTCTTAACCGGTGATTCGCGGAGAGTTTGCCTGGCTTTGTTTAATATGTTCACATTCGGAAAGACAAATGAACATTTAATAATGTAATAAGCTACACATGAAATATATAAGGAATATTTTGTTTTTGCTTTGTAACACAATTAAAATTAGTGTGTAATTTTACGATGTTTTGTACTAAACGCCACCGGCCAGTTTACATGTCTATTCATTGGGGATTCTTCCTTCCTCTGTAATCTCTTCTTAGTCTAGCCATCCTTAGTATATTATCACTTCACCCATTCCTCCGGAACGTACTCCGTCAGGTACAAACGCAGAAAGTTTCATTGTTTGAGGTACTGGCTCCTTCCTTCGAACATTCTTTTACACATATTGTCATTTCATTATACAATACAGCAAGTAAAGCATGTGTTTCAAATGAGAAGGTGTTTGTCCTTGAGCGCTATCAGGTGAGCAACCAATCGGAGTCTTGCGGTGTTGTCGTACTGCATTTCCGCCAAGTGGTGTGTGACGAGTGTCAAACTAATCAATCTCTAATAAATACTATTCGCGCTAAGACAAAAATTCAGATTTTTCCGAAACTGATCCATGTGGAAGGTAGAGTAAGGTATCTAACATAACCATGAAAACCCCATATTTTTAGCTGAAATAGTTTTTCTAATAGAACTAAATAAATAAACCACTATTACCTTATTATAACAATAAATCGCGACGTAAGCACTGTATGAATATCATTATTGGTTGGCATGTATGCTTGTATGTAAATTTGTAATTACTCAGAACTGAAACGTAAATGTTTGACATGACGTGAAAAAAGAATTACTTTGAATAATCCAATTCGAGCGAGAGGAAACAATAAATTTCCTGCTGCCCTGGCAGAACGTGCCTGGTCACATTATATCTTTGTTTATGAATGGTTTACTATTCTATTTACTATATTTACTCTAGAGTTCAAAGTGGTTGGTGTGTATGTATGTACGTATACTTTTAATTACTCAGGACTGAAATTTAAATTACTGACATGACGTGGTAAAATAATTACTGTGAATAAGTCAAGGTGTTAAATTCGATAAAGAACAAACACTTCATTTTCTGTTAGCCTGTGGGATGCTGTATGCTTATGTTTATGAATAAATGCTGGATAAGAAGTATTTATTTACTCTGGAGAGTTCAGATCAATATCATTCAGTTGTTCTTTACACAAGAGCAGAGTGAGAGTTGAATAGTGCAATGGCTTCTTGCTGTGAATTTAGTAGCGAGTCAAAAAGGCAATTATTGCGAAGTCACGCTCGAAGTATTATTTTTAAGGTGTACACGTTATTAAAAAAAATTCGGAAACAGAAACTAGAAATGAGTTATTGCAAAGAGTACTTCCGTTTAAAATCACGGAAAAGTGCATCAGCTGGATCATCTTGCAATTGAAACGGGACACGAGGTACTACGCCTCCCACCTTACCATTGCCAATATAATCCAACTGAGTTGATGTGGGCTCAAATAAAAAGGGGGATTGCATACAGAAATAATACTTTTAAACTGACGGACGTTAAACGACTTGTTCGCGCAGAAATTGACAAGGTAACACAACAGGACTGGGAAAACTGCGTGAGGCAGGCAACTTTTAAGAAAGAAAGCACGTGACGAGATTTTGAAACCTATAATCATAAATTTGCAAGACTCAGACGATGAAGACAGTGACAATGACGAATTGTCTCTTAACGGAAGTGATATTGACAGCGATATGGATGAGCCACTGGCAGTTCCGTTGGATTAGAAAAACATGTAATTCATAAACTATAATTATAGTTATAGTGTTTTAAAATACACATAATTTGCGAAAATGCTTTTTCCAATTTTTATTTTGGCAAATGCATCATTGTAAAAGTTTGTAAAATATAATTTGCTGATCCTTAAGTCTGCGCCAAGGAGACCTGCATGTTGTATGAGTGTGCGAGAGAGAGGGAAATATAAAAGGAGTGGGGCAATCTGGCATCACTGAGTGTGGTACGGCATCTGATAAGCTGGACTCCAGAACTCTTCCCATCTGAAACACATAATAGGTAGTCATTTGAACTGTCATCTCTCCGCATGACCACGTAAATAATGTATGTAGCAACGCCTTCTGATTTGAGAAGAGTATAGATAAGTAACTGAAAATTTACACTATAAGAGAGAATATCTCGTAAAGTGTTAGCTACACAACAAAAGGAACAACTTTTAACTTAAATGGTGTACCTTAGTGAGATCTACAGCTGGTACAGTAAAATTTAGTCTTACTCTTACCTTTTACCAGTTATACAAAGGTCATTCAGAATGAAGAGGACTTCAGAAAATATTACCAGAAAATTCAAGATATATGTACATTTCATTTGCAAGAAAAATACTTTAATCAGATTGTACTTTATTCAGGATTGTATTGAGCAGGGGCGGCTTCTGAGGTAGTGCCGCTGTGCCATGGCACCATCTGTATGAAAACGAAAGAAATAGAAGTGTATAGGAATTGAGCAGAAAAGATTATGAATAGGTGCGTTAAACGCAACCGCTCTGTCCTGGTTGTTTTCGGTGGCTTGGTGCCGATTCCGGAACGGCACCATCTACGCTTATAAGCGCCTGTGGCTAGGATATCTGCTTATATAGTCTGTCTAGTGAACGCGAGTGCAGTTAGCCCCTCAAAGGAAACTACCCTCCCGACCACAAATGACCGTCATAAATCTATCTCCACACTTCAGAAATGGAGGACCAATAGCAACCCTGATTTTCGCGAAGTGACAGTCGCATGTCTACTCCACGTGGAGTCTAAGTTGCCAAAGTTCCAACTTCCAATTGATCTGTTTCATTACGTGCAGAAATTCGTTGTGTGTCATGATGTGGAGGCCGTGGGAGGGAAATGCAGTGGTAAATACAAATGAAGTAGTAGATTACTTACAGTCAAGTGAAAATAATCAAAATGATGACAATAGTGTGAATAACTGGGCCGAGTTATATTACTGGAAAAGCCTCAAAAAACAAAGCTATAACGGGAACAGTTTCCAAACAAATTCAAGCGCTTGTTTTGAACACTTATAAATATGTGCTGAAAAATAATCTTGGTAAGGGATCATGCAATGAACCTGATAATAAATTCTGGGTATTCACAGAAATACAGTAAGAAATACTGTGACGAAAGGAATGCCAAAGACGCCGATCAAGTGTGAAAACAAAAGGAAACGTTTCTCTAAAGTAGATAACTTCACATGCGACTTAATTCGTAGAGAAATTTATAGATTCCATGCAAAAGGGAGAGCGCCCACCTAAGACGAATTGGATGCACATTTGCAAGAAATTTGTGCTTTTTCCTTATGGTAACTACACTTTGCGCGGTCTTCTAAAGGAGCTGGGTTTCAAATACCGCACTTTGAATAAGATAAGGGTTATTATGGAATCCAGTATATATATATATATATATGTGTGTGTGTGTGTGTGTGTGTGTGTGTGTGTGTGTGTGTGTGTGTGTGTGTCAAAACTAAGTAAGTTAATTTATTTAGACGAAACCTCGTACGATACACATAGCGTATGGAGAAAGGTGGCAACCTTGCAGAAAGATCTAGAAAAAGGAGGGTCTGTGTTGTAAAACGATTATAAGGGTTCGTCAAAGGCAGCGGCCGACCTGCACCCGCGTTAACTAAACAGACTTTACACGGCTTCTTATGGGAGAAGGTAGTGCCGAGATTTCTCTGGCGCATAACTTACGCTTCATCCGCTAGAGTGCAGTAAAGCACGGGACTTAAGATAACTGTCTCTCTGTCACGAAATCGTACACGAACGCTTCGTATCACATTCTCCATTAACTGTATTATCAAACTTTTACTGTGCTCGTTACACCTGTGCGTAACAAGAGTAGGGATGTAATAAATATCTATTTCCGTTTCCCTGTGTAAGGATATGTTTTAGTTAGAACTTTTTATATGAATATTGTTTTCTAATATGACAGTAGACTATGTAATGACAATATAAAAAAATTATGTGTAATTTTGTGATTGGCCGTAGTAATAAGTGTATTACGTGTTATAATGACGTAGCAGTAAATGGGCCAATCACAAAATTAATAGTGGAGTAAGGATAGTTACGAAAAATCAATAATCTTGAGATAGATATATGTGTTCTTGAGTATTGTTTCATGACGGGGGGAAAATGTTGCGGTGAATATAAAAGTTTTGTGACGTAAAATTAATAACATTCAAAGAGAGTTATTCTGTATTCGTAATAGTGATGAGTGGACGTTCAAAAGTGATGAATTTTAAGTAATTAGCTGAAAAAAATATATCTATATTAGCTTGAAAATATGGATTTATCGATGTGTTGGAGGTAACCTGAAGTGATCGATTAAGAAAGAAAGTTCGAGTAAAATGTAATCCAGATTATACAATTAAATACGAGGCATGTTTTTTAGGTCGGTACCGTTTTGCGATTCCGCCGCCGCAGCGCTACGGTCGGCGTTCCGCGCAAGCGCGCTGGTTACCTCCGTCTCTTGTCTACGCACTGAGGCCATTACAGTCTGATTCTTCATTGTATACGTTGGTTACTGAGTGTTTAAGATGCCTCCAACAATCGTGAGTCCCGCCGATTGTGAAGTACGTGCTGTTATAAGATTTCTTAGTGCTAAAGGCGTAAAACCGATCGATATTCATCGTGAGATCTGTAAAGTTTACGGACAAAACATTATGAGTGATGGAATGGTAAGGAAATGGGTGAGAGCATTTAAAGATGGCCGCACAAATGTGCATGATGAAGAACGGAGTGGGCAACCTCGGTCGTTACTGAAGGTTTGGTGCAGAAAGTGGACGAAATGGTGAGAGAAAACAGACACTTTACAATTTCATTATTGTGCGACTATTTTCCTCATTATTCTCATAGTGTTTTGTATCGCATTGTGACTGAGAACTTGAAGTACCAGAAATTGTGTTCACGTTGGGTTCCGAAAATGTTGACGGATCTGCACAAAACCCAACGTTTAGGCAGTGCATTGACTTTCCTTGAGCGGTACCACAATGAAGGTGAAGATTCTTTTAGACCAAATTGTTACTGGTGACGAAACATGGGTGGCCTACGTCACACCAGAATCGAAACAACAATCCATGGAATGGCGACATTCATCATCACCCACAAAAGTAAAGTTTAAGCAAACAATTTCTGCCCGGAAAATCAAGTGCGCAGTTTTTGGGACAGAAAAGGAGTATTGCTAGTGGAGTTTCTGCCTCGTAATAAGACAATCAATACAGCGTCTTATTGTGAGATATTGAACAATCTGCGCCGTGCAATCCAGAACAAAAGATGTGGCAAGTTGATTAAGGTTATCGTTTTGCTGCATGACAATGCCCGTCCACATGTGGCTAATCGGACCAAAGATCTCATCAAATCTTTTCAATGGGAAACTCTGGATCATCCTCCATACAGCCCTGATCTGGCGTCCAGTGACTTCCATTTGTTCCTGCACTTGAAGAAACATCTGGGCGGTCAGCGTCTTCGAGACGATAACGAAGTCAAAACAGTTGTGATACAGTGGTTAACACGTCAGGCGGCAGAATTTTATGAGGAGGGTATTGAAAAACTGGTGCCACGTTATGACAAGTGCCTCAATATTCACGGAAATTATGTAGAAAAGTAGATTAAGATACAAGCTTTTATGTAAAAATAAAATTATTGCGATATCTATGCACGTCTCTTTTTTAATTACTAAACGGTACTGACTTAAAAATCATGCCTCTTAATGTATTACGAAATCGGAGTCATATAAAATTTTATTTCTGCCACCAAAAATCCACACCTGAAATAAAAAGATCTCATGACTGTATTTAAACAAATTCAATTCATACGATACAATTAGTGAGCTGAAGAAACTGAGCCGCTCAAACTGACGCTCGCAGCGAACAAATACCGCTCCATATTTCGCCCGAACGAGTGGCTGATTAAGCTGGAGAATTATATCGCCACAAATATTGCGCCTGAACTTCTGGCTCGATTAAGATGGTGAGTGATTAAGCTGGTGAAATATATCACCACACCTGTACGTTCTGGGATAATAGGATAAGATTACCTAAATTGTTCGACATTGGTACACATATGTATATTTTAACAACCCTTATGTATTTACACAAATATAAATATTTGTAACAAAAAAACTTCACTTATCTTAAGCAAATGGTGTTGATTATTCTTTCTAATGGAGATCGATTTCACAGATTGCTTGCATCGTCAGTCCATCAATAAACTTAATTTTCTACTTAACCCTTATTTATTTGTTACTTATTTATTATTTATTCATTTATTTAGTGCGCCATCAATACAATGCCTCACCATCCACCCTGATATTGAGAGAATCAAACCTTTAGAAAAATGTCCATAAAAAAGCTAGATTGGGCGAAGGAATGTTCTGAAAATTTTCCAGTCGCTTCTTTGAAATGAGCTGATCTGAAATAAAAAGTTTCCTTATTTAGCCAACCTTTTGTTTTTCAAGCACACTCCTATTATCTTGAGGTGGCAGCTGAGTAAAGATGCGTATTAAAAAAATTAGTCTGTTACCAGTCCTGAAAGGAGACTGAGGATGATTTTACACATGTGGAGCTATTGGTGGTAAATGTACGAGGCATGACTTTAAGTCAGTACCGTTTTGGAATTAAAAAAAGACGTGCATAGATATCGCAATAATTTTATTTTTACGTGAAAGCCTGTACCTTAATCTACTTTTCTACATAATTTCCGTGAACATTGAGGCCCCTGTCATAACGTGGCACCAGTATTTGAATACTCCCCTCATAAAATTCTGCCGCCTGACGTGTTAACCACTGTATCACAACTGTTTTGACTTCGTTATCGTCTTGAAGACGCTGACCGCCCAGATGTTCCTTCAAGTGCAGGAACAAATGGTAGTCGCTGGGCGCCAGAACGGGGCTGCATGGAGGATGATCTAGAGTTTCCCATTGAAAAGATTTGATGAGATCTTTGGTCCGATTAGCCACATGTGGACGGGCATTGTCATGCAGCAAAACGATACCCTTACTCAACTTGTCACGTCTTTTGTTCTGGATTGCACGGCGCAGATTGTTCAGTGTCTCACAATAAGACGCTGCATTGATTGTCTCATTACGAGCCAGAAACTCCACTAGCAATACTCCTTTTCTGTCCCAAAAAAAACCATGCACATAATTTTCCGGGCAGAAATTGTTTGCTTAAACTTCACTTTTGTGGGTGATGATGAATGTCGCCATTCCATGGATTGTTGTTTCGATTCGGGTGTGACGTAGGCCACTCATGTTTCGACACCAGTAACAATTTGGTCTAAAAAATCTTCACCTTCATTATGGTACCGCTCAAGGAAAGTCAATGCACTGCCTAAACGATGGGTTTTGTGCAAATCCGTCAACATTTTCGGAACCCAACGTAAACACAATTTCCGGTACTTCAAATTCTCGTCACAATGCGATACAAAACACTACGAGAATATTGAGGAAAATAGACGCACAGTGATGAAATTGTAAAGCGTCCGTTTTCTCTCACCTTTTAGTCCACTTTCTGCACCAAATCTTCAGTAACGACCGAAGGACGCCTACTCCGTTCTTCATCACGCACATTTGTGTGCGGCCATCTTTAAATGCTCTCACCTATTTCCTTACCATTCCATCACTCATAATGTTTTGTCCGTAAACTTCACAGATCTCACGATGAATATCGATCGGTTTTACACCTTTAGCACTAAGAAATCGTATAACAGCCTGTACTTCACAATCGGCGGGACTCACGATTGTCGGAGGCATCTTAAGCACTCAGTAACCAACGTATACAATGAAGAATCAGACTGTAATGGCGTCAGTGCGCAGACAAGAGATGTAGGTAACCAGCGCGCATGCTAGGAACGCCGACCGTAGCGCTACGGCGGTGGAATCGCAAAACGGTACTGACTTAAAAAGCATTCCTCGTATCAACTTTTCACCTTCAGTGTTCTTTCAGGTTTTGTATCAGGCTAATTCTTTTAGAGTGCATCTTTACTTAGCTGCCACCTCAAGTTAATTTAACAGTATACTGTTCATAGACAGTCGCATGTGCGTGCTTGCAAAGTTACAGACTATTTTCTGTTGTTTTCTCTCTCTTTAAAAAAAGATAAAACAAGAAAACAAGTTTGAAATGAGTGTGTTTCCAAACGTGTATTCCCGGTGAAATGTCGGTATCAAATTTCTGAGTGGCATACAATTTCTCCTCCATTACTATAGGTAAGCATGACTAGTAGAGAAAGTGAAACAATAAACACACGTTCTTCGGACGAGCGGATATTACAAAGGTATTCGGATTTCCTGTTGGAAGTTGTCGGGGGTCATTTGTATAAGTATGCATATAAATGCTGCTGAGAAGGAAATCGCACGTGATGAATACAAAACTGTGCGGCGGACTCATTCAAACATTTCGTGCTCGCCTCTCTCAGCTTAGCTTTATACAACGTAACGCGTTATCGATTCCACCAGCTATGCACTATCCATTCATTCTGATCATATTCCAGGGACTTTGTAAAGAGAGACCATACGATACGTGCCGTGCATGGCGAGAATATTAAGCAACTCTGAGTGTGGTCAGGTTACCTACCCCTTTTTGTTTGTCAGCCGTTCCTAATTACTTTTACGTCTCTAACACAGCTATAAGTATAGTGTTTCATCCAAAAATTCTATATCGAGTATATTTGCAAGTAACCGTTTGTAGTTTCAAAAAACATAATTTTTACAAAAAGGTGTCAGTGTGCGTGTCTGTGTGTATGTATGCATCTGAACAGCAGGAACCAAAAAACGAGAAGTTGTTTAAATATCAAACTTGCCACTCTATGGATAGAGTCAACATGAAAAATTCAATGCCATGGCTGGGATTTGAACCACGGATCTCCTGGTTTCCGTCCAGTTGCTCTAAAGCATTGAGCTACCATAGTCAACGTGCCGTGCTGACACCGAATTCTCCATTTGACTGGTATATTTCCCCGTTTGACCACTAGGGGCTCTCCCATCCGAGATACACCGTTTGTGGCGACTTACTATCGTAAGTACTTGAGTCCCAGGCTTCATCATTTAACTTTATTATTTTAGTTAATTGATGGAAATTAATCATTTCTCCACACTAGCCGTTTATAGCCTAAGGTGATTATATATAAGGGCGCTCAACTACGGCGCCCTTTAAAAAACTAGTCATGGCAAAAGCCAGATATAAAACTTTCTAACAAGTGTAACAAAACCTATTAAAAATACACGTACATAAAAAACATCAATCAAGACCTACTAAAAATTTCGTTCACTAAATCCTAAACTCTAAACTAGACAAGAATCTAAAAACCTTCTCCATGGATCTCCACGCACGGCCTACACGTGGGTGGGCCTGTTGACCGTCTCCCTCAACCACGAAGAGGAGCCCACACGAGGGAGACTGTTGGCTCGGGACCCCGGGTGCGCGAAACCCGTACCTACCGAAGTAGGCCCCTGGGGGGGGGCTAAGGTTTTTGATGGATAGAGTCAACATGAAAAATTCAATGCCATGGCCGGGATTTGAACCATCAAAAACCTTAGCCTATAAACGGCTAGTGTGGAGAAATGATTAATTTTCATCAATTAACTAAAATAATAAAGTTAAATGATGAAGCCAGGGACTCAAGTACTTACGATAGTAAGTCGCCACAAACGGTGTATCTCGGATGGGAGAGCCCCTAGTGGTCTAACGGGGAAATATACCAGTCAAATGGAGAATTCGGTGTCAGGACGGCACGTTGACCATGGTAGCTCAATGGGTTAGAGCGACTGGACGGAAACATGGAGATCCGTGGTTCAAATCCCAGCCATGGCATTGAATTTTTCATGTTGACTCTATCCATCAAAAACCTTAGCCTATAAACGGCTAGTGTGGAGAAATGATTAATTTCCATCAATTAACTAAAATTGCCACTCTATGTTTACTCAAAGATTTTCAAGAAACTGCTCCCTTCCAAGAAGCTGACCTTACATAAAAACATTTCCAAATCTTGATTTTTAAGAAGTGCGTTTGTTTTGTTAAGGGAATGCAGCATCGAAATTGGCTAAACATATGGTAAAAATATTTTTTTTCAGCTAACAAAGCACTTAGCACATTATAGTATCATAATCCGACTAAATGTATGAGTTTCAGACATCTAAATACCCTCACATGACAATTTAAATGCACGTGCATGCCAGCCCTTGTATTCACAGAATTCTATCATTCGAGTTCGATTGAACGTACTAAATTAATACATTTGAAATTAGCGGGCAAAGTTTCTGGTGGAATTTTGTGTGTTGGTATGATGGTCATTTCTTACAATACGTGGCACCATGGAAACAAAGCACTGGCTAGATAAAATGCTAAAGCAAGAATTTTACTACCTATTTACTTACCTGCCGCCGTATTACTAAAAACAATAATGTACCTCGGAAGGCTTTCAAATGAAAAACTCATTCTATGTCTCGTAAAACAAGATTTAGTTGATTGATAACACTGGACAACAAAAACATAATTTTTGAATGTTTCGAGCACTTCATGAGGCAATTCCCACTAATTTTGGGTTAAGAAAAACAAATATGACAATGAAAAATTTTTATTAGCTCTAGTTTCTATGATATACACAAGGTGGAAGTATTACATATTGACGGATTGAGAGAAAAGGATACATTTTAATTACATACATGCTAACAACAATGAAAGTGCATTTGATTTTTTTAACTGGCAATTACATGCTAAGAGTTCTAAATTGCTGGAAAAATACTTCGCAGATAGTCGTGTCTGAAGAGAATCATGTGGTGGCCTATTGACTTCGTCGTCTTTTAGCTTGTCTCTTGTGATGGAGTTCCGCAGAATCCCTATAGAAAGACCAACAGTAATCCGCAAGCATTACTTCATTCCAACGGCCCTGATATCTTTGTTCCATAATAGAAATGTCCTGATGGAATCTCTCCCCATGTTCATCACTAACAGCTCCACAACCAGGAGGGATAAGTCTAATCTCTGTTTCATATAACCTTGCCCCGCTGACATGTATCATTCCGCGTGCAAACCTTCCCCCTCATCCTAATTGGCTAATGCTTTCGCACCATAGGCCATAGGCGGTGCCTTCCCTTCACATTTAGATTTGCAGTAAACGTCATAATAATTGCCAGGAAGATAGATAAAATCATATATATATAAGAATATGAAGACGTGCAAAAATAATGTTTATAATGAAACTGAGCAAGTTGAGACTGAATGAATGAGCAATGAAACTGAAACAAGTTTATAATGGAAGGCCTTCGGCCTTTTCCACTGGGACTTTTTTAAAACCAGCACACATACATTGCAAAAATCCTTGTCCTTCAGTCTTAAAAGTCGTGTCCCTCCATACTTGTCGTATGTCCTTCATTCACCCAAGTCTAGTCAAGGTAGTATATTTGGGATTTGTATCCCGGTACAGTCTGATTGTCCTTAAATAACGTCTTCGCCACACAGCAATATCACCCCTGGAGTGGTAAGTTTTCCTATTGTCTCAATTTTATGTCGCGAAGTTCCTACGGACTTAACACTCACACAGTAAGTTCCGAGCACAGCTGTTACACTTTTCTCACTGACAAAGACGGATTCTTCGCAGTGAGTGCATTAAACACATGCACCACAATTCTTTTTTCGCCGCTTTGTAAAGGTTTTCCCTTGCGATGCTTCAGCGAAAAACTGGCCGTGGACTCTGCCATTATACATATAATAAGTAGACAGGCAACAAAATAATTTAGCTCTCGCACTCGGCACAACACACCTTCGAATGGCGATATATGACTAATTCAGTTCAAAACAAGGTCAGTGATAAAAGTCATATAAACAAAATGCCATCATTACCGCTAAAGCACGTGCTATGGTGCCATGTGCTTGAGAGCAAAGGAACCTCCTCTTTACTTCGTTTAAGAATTAACATGCATTTCAGATAAATCAACTGTGTTGCACAGCAATATATTTAATTCAAACTGTTACAAAAATATAAATTTGACCATTCTCTTCCAACGTATAAAGATATATCGCCATGTTAAATAACGAACTAATGTTTACCGCACAACAGTCTATACTGCAATAGCAGCCAATGAGAGGTGATAAGGTCACGTGACCGTTAAGAGATACGGGGCAAGCTTATGTGAAACAAGGATTAGGTGGGAGTGGAGAAAATGGATCTTATGGAACATGTATCATCTAAGGTTACGGTACTTTTGCAGGATTACTGTCACCAAATGCTTGTAGTTGTCATCTATGTTGTTACCTAATACCTTTGAAGACTTCCCAAACTTCCTTTTTCCCCTCCCAAATTTGGTCAAATGCAGGATCCTTTACAAGTTCTCTTATTTGTGGTCCGACAAAAATTTCTTCCTTAACTTTTGCATCACTTAATTTCCAACATTTCTCTCTGATGTTATTTCACAGGTATGCCAACCCCCCCCCCCCTCAAAAAATTCTGCCAAATTTAAAATCTTCACTCTAAAATATGAAATGTCACTGTATCTTCAAAACAAGAGCTAGTCTATTATTTTACGGTGATTTTGAATTCAGCAGATGGAAACACATATAAATTCACTATTTTTGAGCCCGAAACATTTTCATTGTTGCCCAGTGTTATTAATGGGTGCTCTGAGTACTACTGTATATTGTGAGTCACATAACGTGAATATAATAATCACTTTTACATCAATATGTAATATAGATGCGAATTTGTCATAGCTAAGTATTCGCTTCAGAGTTTTCGCCGGTGAGTTCCATACATATTCAGACATTTCCTGTAAGTGTTCGAGTTTAGTTTTAATTTCTTTGAAGGTCTCCGTAGTCGGTTCACAGTAAGAGCATTGTTTGCTCAGCAACATTTCCACACCGGACATGCTATACTATTGTGTTGTAGATAAGGCTTGCCGATTTATGTGCCAGTAATGTAGTTTCCTGGGCAGGTTTCCAGCACTCACAATAAAACATAATTACCGAGCTGGGAGTGCATGTTGTGGCAATGTTAGGTATTTATGGCTGCGCATTTACGTGGCCAACAAGCGTGTACACTTCTCTATTCAGCACCTTTACATATATTTCTGGTTGGACAGGAGGGTACGTGTGTACTGTTAATTTCGTTGTAATTCAGCAATACGTTGAAGTAAATATTTTAACTTTTACTGCCTCTCTCCTCCAACTTTACCTATGTTGGTATATGCGTGTGTGTGTGTGTGTGTGTGGGGGGGGGGCGGTAGGTGTTTGTAAGTAACATTACTCAAAAACAAAATAACGAATGACATTGGCACTGAAGTTCATTGCTTTCCAAGAAAGAGATACGGAGATATTCAAGAATATCCTCTTACCCAAACAACCATTTATATAAAAATGATATTCCTACTTTTCTTTGCCTTACATTATTTGCATGGACAATAAAAGTCAAATCTCGTACTTTCTGGAAATAACTCGTGCAACCTAAGTGAATTTTTAACACTTTTATATGCAAAGTAATTTATAAGAGACAAATGCGTACCAGAAAACAAATTAAGAACACGCTGAAACCCATAGCTTATGTGGAATAATAGTATATTATACAAGGAGACTATATTTACCGTTATAGTCAAGTTTCATACGATTGTTTATACTCGATCATGTATCTAAATTAAAGGTTTCAGTTCAAAGTATTCATTTCTGGTTTGAGTAATATGTTACAGTCGTTATTGCTTTGTTTAAAGTGAGACGTAGTAGGTAGTACGCAGACGCAGAAATATTGCTGTTAAATGTGACACAGCTTAACCTAAAAACATTAAAATAAAGTATTTGTAACATTTGTAACAGTTTTTAATTATATTTAAAAAGGGTTTGAAAAAATGTATAAATTTATAAAACAAAAACAAACAAAATTGTGTAAAAATATATGTAATTTTGTGATTGGTCGTAGTAACAATTGTATTACGTAATGTAGTGACGTAGTAGTAAATCGGCCAATCATATAAAAGTAATGTATGGGTAGCGATAGTGACGAAGGATTAAATAATCTTGGTGCAGAAACCGAAAGAAAATTTTTGTTTCTTTTTGGAACGCCGACGCTTTTTAAATTGCTCGAAAATATTTAAGTGTTAGTTAAATTTGAATTATTAGATTCATTCAGATCACAGTATAAAGTTTTGTGATAAGAATTGTAATGGATTTTGTGTTAAAAGAAATAAACAAAAGATTGATTTCTTATAGAAATTCAAATTAAAAATCTTAATGATTTCTTCACTCGTTACCACCCTTTTACCTTAAAGTTTTCATTGCTCGTAAGTAAGAATATAACAGAAGAATGTTAAAAGCTAGCCGAGGCATAATTAAGGATTTTCCTGATAACTTTGGGGAATATCTTCTTCATCAAGTCATAATACTTTGGACGAAGGTAAGATCGACAAAGTAAGACCAACGACGGCAAACAAGATACCAGCACGAATCTTGCTATATATGTTGCCGCAAGTTTGGGGCATCGAAAGCCACAACAACGGAGGAATCCTGCTACATATGTCGCCACAACTTGGGCCATCATCATAGTATATTCAACATCTCATGGCACAATAATGGAGGAATCCTGCTACACATTTTAAAAAAAAAGATACTTTTATCATGAGGTCTTTAACACCAGATGCTTCATTAATAAAAGTTTTCAACTCATCAGGTGTAAATGTTTTATCTTATTTTCCATTTATAGTCTTCTGATTTGTGTTTTAGTAAACTGTTTAGTTCTGAGTATTTAGATAAGTCAATTTAGTTCCTAATTTTTAGTGCTGATTTCAAAATGGAATAGTGACTTCACAAGGTCGATGATTTCAAAATACATTTTCTGAGAACGAATTTATGCCAATCCATGAACTGTGAATAGAATTTCTAGTACATCTTTGTTGATCTTTGTGGCAACAAGTTATTGGTAATATTGAGTGCTTTCGCCGTAATTTCTGGGGGTGTATGTTCAATGTAACTGTTACTAGTGTTAGATATTTTGACTTTTCTCTAAACTGACGCTAGTACCGTTGTTGATCAAAACGAGAATAATTGATACTTGCTCTTTCAGAATGTTATGGCCACTTCTGATTGGTCGAATAGCAATGCTTTAATGAACAGGTGTTCTTTAATGATACCCATTAAAATACTGCTACCAGTTGTATAAATAGTAAAGGTTGGCATGGTCGAGCATAAATGGCATTAAATGAGTACAAATTATTCCCTCTCTTGGTTTTAAATTTGTAATAATATTTTGATACGGTAGTTCACTTCTATTTTGTTTCTTATGACATCTGGAATTTCAAGCATAGATTAGAACGACTTGCATTTTAAAGATCGACTATTTAAAGATCTCTATTCTCACTATAACTGTAGTTAAAACGAAAAGTATAGAAATATTCTTACAAAAATTTATCTCCATTAACATAAATAGTTTATGAACGAGTAATAGAGAAAGTCGGATGAATTTAGCACATTAGGTGTTTAGAAATATGCTCTCTGTGCCTGTGTGTGTGTGTGTGTGTGTGTGTGTGTGTGTGTGTGTGTGTGTGTGTGTGTGTGTGTGTGTGTGTGTGTGTGTGTGTGTGTGTGTGTCAACAGCGTCACTCAGAGATAGTTGAAGAAATACAAATATTAGCACTACTTAAGTTCAACCCCTTTCAAGAATGGCACCAAGACTTTCGAGGAACCCACAAACTACGCATCACGCAGAAGAATGTTTAAATTTAATATTTTGATAACTGGCTATAACGAATTTAATAAGAAGCACCTCTGTTAAGATATTTAGATATTTTCATGATAAATATAGTGATGGAATGTTTGCTTAATTTTGTGCTAATCAGAGAAAAAGTTACTGTAGGAAACATATAGAACTCATTAAATGTGTAAAAGGCACATGCAATATTTTTCGTATCTTTAGCCATTTTGAAAATAATTCATTTGTTAAATTTACGCTCCGAAATTATCATATAACCTACATGCTCATAGCTTGTGATTCTCTCTTTAAATCATTCTCTTATGATTTGGCATATAGAGTTGAACAAAATTATTTCAACAGTTATTGTGCCTAATTCAAATGTGAGGTGATTAAGAAGTCTTAACTAAAAGCATATGACAGAACAGCATGTTTTGTAATGTTCACATTCTTCCTTAAATGTCTATTTTTACAGTTTACAAATTGCGTTGTGTATAAAATGTTTTAACGCTGCAAGCATGTAATGTTTTATCTTGCGTCTTTATTATTTCCTTTTATGCAAGTTCAAAGGAAATACTAACACAATCTATTTTTATGCTTAAATAAAAGAATTAAATTAACTTCGTATTGTTTTTTCTTTTATTTACATTCGGTGGATTGCTAGGCAAGTAGATGAAGTTTTGACATATTTTATCTGACAGTTATAAACTTCTGTACTTGTTTAGAACGTACTTTTAGATGCACAAGTAAATTGCAAGTGAAATTACCATTCTTTCTTGCCTTTCTTCAAAAATAAAGCAAGATTTAGTTCCTTTCTTTTACTTCCTAAAAGGCACGAAAGAACTTCCTTGAGAGATATATACCACTAACAAAAGTTAATATAATTCATGTAATACAGATCCAGGCAGTTTGGAATCCCCCGCAGTTTCTGTTGTGACCTCCGTCTCCCACTCGAATTCACATTCCTTCAAGCTGAGCGCTTGAGCCAAAGCGTCTCTTCTTCCCAAAGAATTTGTAAAAAACTATGAAAAGCAGACCTTTATTGCACATGAGCTTTGTCAGTGCGCTCCTCTACACTTGGATTTAGGGGATCGCATAAATGTTACTCGATATACTGCAACTGTGTTAACAAAATTTTACAGGTTAAGAGGAAATATTTGTAACCATCTTAACGATCAGCCTTTAAATGGGTATGTTAAAATTACATACACCTATGGAAACTAGTAATTTGTAATTTATCTCTCATCCTTCCTTTTACATTATCAAATGGAAATACAAAATCATGATTACAATTATAAAATCCATACTGGAAAATGCCATATATTCCTAAATCCTGAAAATCCTATCGTATTTCCTGCCATTGGATAATAATTCGGTCCCCATACACCTAACCCTAGGTTTTTGTGTATTGGAGGCCCTCTACTCCTTTGTACAGATTTTGCCATTTCACCTATCCTGCTCTACATTTTTCTCTTAATTGTTTTTAGCCATCTCTCTTTAACTTTCCCTAAATAATTCCCTATATTTTTCTGTACCTTTCCCCTTTTACTGACAAAAGTTTTCTAATTACTACTTCACCCTCCCTCCAAATTGTCCCATTACGTAGCCAGGCCTGCTCTCTCCATATCTAGGTTTGACTAAATTTAATACACAATGGAAATCTGCATTCTCTTCTCTACACAATGGACATTTATCATTTATTTTCCCTCTCTTGACATACCTTTCAAGTTTCTCACTCCTGTTCTCGCCCCAGAACCTTCCCGCCCTAACTTATTACATATGTCTATATATCCTTTTCTCCCGCAGGTTGTTTTTAATTCTCTACATAAACTCAGTGAGCTTTTGTCACTTGTACTGGAAAAAATGTCTTGTTTGGAAATATCTTCTAATCTTAACTTAACTTCTTTCCAGAAGCCTCTATACCCATACTCTGCACTTATCCAACAATGACACACACCTATCTGCTTCAACACGTCATTCATTGTATGTGCCCAAGACCCACCCAAGCTACTTCTTCTTTGAATATGAAAACATTCTTTAATTATATTGCCATTTTCCAAGTTAGTGATTCTGTGCAATGTATTTCACTGCCCTTGACAAGATTTTAATTTTAGCAGAATGCCTGCCCAGTTACAATTATTGTGATGCCCCATTAGGTGATGCTATCGGTAATCCCAATATATATTTACAAAAGGCTCTATGCACTCTACCAGTCTCTCTCCAAGCCTCATCTACTCCCCACACATCTAATCCATGTAACATTCTATTTTCTACCACGGCCGAATAAATCCGCTCCTACCATTTGACATTTATATCTGGCAGTTTACTGTAGCATGATCTTATCACCCTCATGACCATTTTACCTTTTGCCACTGACCTCTTCTTTTTCTTTCCAGTTCCCATGGAAACTAGTAAGTAAAATTACGTACTGCCTCTAACTAAGCATGTCCTAACATCGAGTTTATCTTCAATAATGTAGTTGCTGCACCATAGTTTAAGACGCTGCATAAATCGAGATGAATGACCTCACTCGGTGGGGTCTGACTGAGCACTCCTAAAGAGGACTGACACACAAGGGGCACTATTTATATTTTGAACCTTGGCAACCCTGAATGGTTTTTTTTTTTTTTTTTTAATTTAATTCCTTCATCGTTAAGTCATATCGGACGGTGAATGAATTGGATGAAATGATCCTCTAATGAGTCCAGGGACCATGGAGCTTAGAGTTTCCTGACATTCATCTTGAAGAATAAGGGAAAACCCCGGAAAAACCTTATCCAGGTAACTCACCCTGAGCGAGATTCGAACTTGGGACCTCTTGAACGTGAGGCAGACTTGCTACCACCACGCTACACAGGCGGGCTGCAAACCTGAATGTTATAGGTGCCATCTGACATTTCTAATGAAAAGTTTGACATTGTTGACCATCATCTACTTCAGACATTTTGTCAATAGAGCTTCATTTGTTTTCTTTCTATTAAATTCAAAATTGTGCCGTGAAGATGTTCATGCAATGATTTATTAGGAATTTTGACGCGGATTATAGACAGGAGTGCATCGATTAACAACTTCCACATTTGACAACAAAGCTCCATCCTTTGCCACCGTGAAACGCTGGTTTAACGAATTTAATCGTGGCCACCGTTGGCTCAATGATGCAGTTCGTGAAATTCGTCCAGAATCAGTTGTTGTGCCAGAAAACATTGATGCTGTGCAAAAACTAATATTGCAAGATCTTCAAAATACATATTGTGAGACTGAGGCAACCCTAGGCATTAGTCCCATGAGCATATATACAATATTGCATGATTATTTAGCTGTGAAAAAGGTTTGCTCTCGCTGAATCCCACATAATTTGACGCAACCTCAGAAAGATGCTCGTGTCAAATGGTGTACAAAAATGCTCAATAAATGAAATGGCGATGCCTCAAAAGACGTATATAATATTATAAAATGTGACGAATCATGCATCTATGCGTATGAGCCGGAATGTAAACAGCGGTCGACTGTATGGGTGTTTAAAATGAAGCAAATCCAACAAAAGTTGTTTGCACTCGAGACACTCTGAAGCAAGTTGTCTGCTTTTACAGCAGACAACTTGCCATATGACAACAGTGGCTTTAGATGAATGTAAAACGGTCAATGTCGAATGGTACATAGCCATTTGTTTGCCGGAAATCTTCAGTGAAGTAAGGAAAACCAACAAGAACATAGACTCGTTCTTCATCAAGACAATGCGAGCAACATATCTCGTCTTATATTAAAGTATTTGAAGGCTCAAAAACCCGAATTGATGGGTCATCCACCATAGAGTCCTGATTTAGCACCCAATGACTTCTTTTTGTTCCCGAACATCAAGAATAAATTGCCTGGACAGCGATTTTCTTCGGCAGAATTAGCCGTTGATGCCTTCAAAAACCTTGTTTTGGGTGTGTCTCAAGAAGACTAGAATAAATGCTTTGACAAATGGTTCAAACGAACCATAAAGGAGAATATTTTGTAAAGCGATAAAGCAGTTTTCAATCATAAATTAGTTTTTTTAATTATTAGGGTCAAAAGACTAATAGTGTACCTCGTAATGGAATAACATTATGAGAAATTGTGTAGTTATCGTGCTTTGCACTACACAGCAGCATGTGTTTATTGTGTTGGGTTTTGATCAATCTGGTCTTTTGCAGATCCACTGATGTCAATAATACTAAACAAGGATGGGCGCCGGGGTAGCGCAGTGGTTTCGCTCACGGTTCCCGTGCTAAGGGTCTCGAGTTCGATCCCGGCTCTTGGGTTAGCCATTTTAAGTCGGCCCTATCTACGCCTTCACCTCTTTCTAGCACAAGTGAAGTGTCCCCTATGCGCAAACGTGGTTTGGAGTCCACAGTATAAGCTGTAGGCCCTCTCGCCTCACCGCCATCTTCACTATCACCCTACCATTGGAGGTAATAGATCCACCCAGCCCGCCCTGGTAGCATGGATGGTAGCGTGACTGCTTCACGTTCAAGAGGTCTCAAGTTCAAATCTCGGTCAGGATGAGTTACCTGTATAAGGTTTTCTGGGGTTTTCCCTTTTCCTTAGCGACGAATGTCGGGTAACTCTAAACTCTATGGACTCCAGGCTCATTTGGGCATCAGTTCACCCATTTCATTCAGCGTCCGATATGACTTAATGCTGGAGGACGTAAATTACAAACAAACAAAATACACCGCCCTCTTGGTGCCTCCACCCAAGGAATGGGTGGGGCGACGTTGTCCCTAAGGCCTAGGTTGTCATGTGGGTAGTGTAGGTATCCAATCCAATCCAATATTACTACAGTAATCACGGTTAGTATAATTTAAACATACTGAATCCATGTTAGCCATAAGAAAACGCAGACCTAACCTTTGCAAAGTAAATGAGGTAAGGCTCTCGTACAAAGAAATCAAGAAAATCACTAACTCGCTTTATAGCATATGTTTGTATGATAAAATGATTGGTTTTCTCTCTATTACATGTAATTATTATCTGTGGGGAATGGTTAAACATAAAGTTACTAACAAATGCCCATACGCTCGACGAGTTAGAAGAGAGTGACGTATTCCGACTGTACGAGAGTTTAACAGTACATTCAAAATGTGCGAACTCTAGGAGTTTAAAAACGAGAGACGTATATCACAAGAAGGAATATATAGATGAATCAGAAGAATGTACTTAGTAAAAGGGGCCATAAAACCTAGGGAATGCTGATATACTTATATAGTATGTACGAGTTATAAATATCCAGCAGTCCATAACTAAACTATTTCAATGTGGTGTGTTTTCCTACTCCTTTATAAAATAGGTCGTATTTCTTAAAGGAAAACAGCAGCACGTATTGGTATTCCCTCCGCTGCTGCACTTTTGAAAGGACAGAAGGTCCCGAATAACAAAAGACTCCCAAAGAAACGTTACCTCGCCCACACAGCTCCGGCACCGAAATCTACATTCACCTTACTAATATAAATTGTACGTTGCTCTTCTTTCAATGCGCTTTTTATTTTCTCTATGTTTAGTCGACAGTAAAAATCGTTACATAAGTGTTATGTATTATACATATCTAAACAACAGTGGGTTATTTATTTTATTTAGCATATGTAGTATTTAGTTGTAGAATTTGATAGTTTACCTTCTAAACTAATAATTGTAAGGGTTAAAATATTATTAATCAGCTGAAAGTTTAAGACAATAACCGTCTAAAATATACAGTGTAACAAAACTTACTATTCATACAACTTTCTCTTCCCATTCTTTTCCAAAGGATTCTTATAAAAAGTTAAATCTACTAATGTTCTTTGAGGTCAATGCGTATTTTTTCCTTTACCTTTAGGTACAAGGAGACAAAGTAGGCTGATGTAATAGCTGAATCTTGAAAAACGCGACTCCATGAGCTAACTTTGAAGTGAGGTGTATGTGATAACACACAAATCGGCTGGCCCCGTAGCCTAGTCTGCCAAGCTAGGGGTCTCGGGTTCGATTCCCGGGGGTTGGGTGGAGATTTTTCTCCGACCAAAATAATTCCTCATCTTCCCCAAATTATAGCGAGTAACTGGCACGATACCTAGCGAGGTAGCAGAGATAATATTGCTTGTGACATGAATTCGGAAGGTCACATTTTCGATTCCTTTACATCACTTCCTCTGACTGTTCTCGTGGATTTCCCCAGCACACTGGCTGAATGATAGGAAGGATAATTTCATCCAATGACTTTCCTTCCCTTTTATTTCACTTCACATCTCATTTCCTTTCGCCTTTTTCTGCCGGTTGTTTCATTACTGAGGTAGTGGCGGGAGTCTCGGCGTTGCATGACAGGGAAAAACAGTTTTCTCTTTAACACGTCTGTCTTCAACTGGTAAGACTAAATAACAATGGAAGGTGGAGAGCACACAGGATAAAAATTGAAGCAAAAGGAAAGGTGGCAATGAATGGAATAAGAATATGCAAATATAAACTACAAATGACAACCAAGTTGTTAAAAAGAATGTATGAAGCTCTAGTTGAATCCAAAATGTTGTATGCAGTGGAGATCTGGGGGGGGGGGGGTCCACAGAGGTAAACAAAACAGTGGACCAAAACTACAGAAGGTTTTGTAAAGAGCTACTAGGCTTACCAAGATCAGCACCTAGGGAAGTAGCTTCAGTCGAATTAGGAAAGTCAAGAATAAATAGAATAATAATGGAAAGAGTAAAAAAATTTGGTATAGGTGTTTGGCCAAAGAAGAAGGGTAAATTATGAAATTATGCATGAGACAGAAAAGTGATTAGCGAACTCAAATAGTTGGTGGGCAGAGATAGGAGGAATTATGGAAAAAGTAGAAATTGGAGATAGATGGAGATTAGAGGAAAGGAATACAGCGATGTGGGTAAATTAGTAAAATGCAGAATAGAAGATATAGAGACAGGAAATATGGGGAAGTCTAGAAAATATGAAATCAATACAATTTTACAATCATATAAAAAGAAATTGGGGACGAGAAGCATATGTAGATTACTGCAATAGGCAAGAGAGAGAAGAGTTAGCTTGGATAAGAACAGGAAGAATATTTCTATGAGCTATAAGAGGTAGGTTAAAGGGAATTTGTGAATTGTGTGGGGGAAAGGAAAGCATAGAACACTATGTAACAGAATGCGAGGAGGTCGCAATGTGGAGAAAAAAGGTTTGGGAGGAAAAATCGGAGAAAGTAGAGAAGAGGATAGTAGTTATCAAAATGTTAACGGACAGGGAGGAAAAGAAGGTAAGAAGTATTGGTGAGTTCTGGCAGAAAGTAAAAGAAAAATGGGCCCAGAAATGTAAAGATTATAAGAAAGGAAGATGAGGGGGAAGAATGGGACTAATTAAGTAACAAGGAAGCATGGAGTTTAAGAGCTACCTGGCAGAGTAGAAGACCAGGGTGTCATGTAAGCCAAGGTAGCAACAAAGTAAAGGCAAATAAATGTAGCCAAAAGTTGTAAATTCTAACATTTTGGAATATGCACAATAAATCTAATCTAATCTATTTAATCGTCACCACAGTCTCGAGAGGCCTTCACAGATGGAGCATGTATAGCATGGAGAAGTTGTGTGTCTCTGTTTACATTTTCCTGTATTTTATGTGTACAATTCTAATTGAACATAAGTAATGCCTTCAGATTACTTCACAATTTTATTTTTTCCCCGATCACCTTCCCCGTCACCGGGCGTGTATTTTCTAACAATTGTTTAAGCTACTTATTTGAAAATTGACACACTGTTAAATAAGTAAGCAAAGAAATGACTGTAAAGGTTCATATCTGTGGCTCAAATAGCTTCTCGGATAATACAATTGATTACTTTTAATTAGCGAAAAATATACTTTAAAGCTGCATTGCACATTCACATATTTTGAGAAGTATGATAGTGACATTAAATGATATTCTAGAAAACTGAAAATAAGTTTAAGTATTCTTTTGAAGCTGATTTTATTAGTTGAAATTAAATATGTTTGTTTTTATGAACTTATTGGTGTTAAAATTTGAATTTTTAGTGTCAATTAATTTCTGTAATCCAAATAATGAAAAAATCATAAAATACGCATTAGAAACCTTAAATGACACATTCAAGATTACGCACACAAATTTGCATACAAGTTGAAATAATAATACTGAAATGTAAGGAATAAATTTCATATTATAATGTAAAACCGAGGGAAGATACCCTACAAACAGAACGGGAAAGTGGATGGATCAAATGGAATTAAAAGTGAGCGCACGAACAGCAGAAACGTGTCACTGGGTTTTTAAAAATGGAAGATAGAAATACTCTTTGGCCGAAATAATTGGCGGGTGTCTATAGCATTATGTGTATGATATCATGCAAAAACTGAATATATCATTTTCACTAAAATGTTAGTTCATTAACTCATGCTACTGCTGGTGGAATATGTTATGTATGTACAGTGGCCGACATAAGTATTCGTACGTAAACATATTTATTACTCATATTATATTAAAGCTACGCAAAGTAAGCATACGTAAATACAATTGGTACAAAATAAACTTGAGTCTTCTATTAAACATATAAACTCATAAATAGCAACTGAAACTAATTTGTACTACAAGGAGAAATAAAACAGTTACTTTACATCTGGACATAAGTATTCGAACAGAGAACAGCTAGTATCATCCCCTTTCTTTGAATTACTGCTGATAATTGTTTGGACATTGTCTTTATGTGTTGTTTAGTGACTGCAGAGTCCATATTTCTCCACACTGTTTGAAGAAGCTCTTTCAGATGGTCCTTGCTTCTGATGTGATGCTTCCTCACACGCTCCTCGAGTTCCTTCCAGATGTTCTCTATAGGATCTACATCTGGAGATTGGGGCAGTGTCTTCAAAGTGTGAGGAGTGTTGTACACGATCCAAAGCCTTACAATTTCAGCAGTATGCTTCGGATCATTGTCCTGCAGGAAGTAATAATCATGCTCTAATCACAGTTTCTCTGCACTGTTTTTAACATGGTTTTCAAGAATCCTCTTGTATTCAAATTTGTCCATGATACCATCTATGAACACCACCAGTTCCCCAAAGCCAGATGAAGCTGGAAAGCCCCATACCATCACACTATCGTCACCATGTTTCACTGTAGCTACCATGTTCTTAGGTTCCCATTATGTATTTGGCAGTCTCCACACTTTAAGACGGCCACGCCGTGGCTCAGTGGTTAGACCGCTTGGCTCTCACGAAGGCGGCCCGGGTTCGATCCCAGGAGGCCGCAAAGTGAGATTTGTGATGGACAACACGGCGCTGGGGCGGGTTTTCTCCGGAACCTCCGGTTTCCCCCGCCATCTCACTCCACCGGTGCTCCATCTTCATCTCATGTATCATCAGTGCCACCGCCTGCGGTGCCGTATGTAGTAAAAGCGGGCGTTAATCACTACACATTTCACACTTTAAGACGTCCATCATTCTTGTATAAGCAGAATTTGCTCTCGTCCGACCAGAGAACCTTATCCCAGAATTCTGTTGGTTTCACCACATACTGGAAATTAATTGTTCTTTCACACTAACCGTGTGTAGGACGTACTATGTATGAAAGGGTAGAGCCTGGCTGAAAAATTCAATGCCATAGCCGGTATTTGAACCACGGATCTTCGTCTCCGTTCAGCCGCTCTAAACCTTTGAGCTACTATGGCCAACGTGCCAACATGACACGGCTAGTGTGAAAGAACAATTAATTTCCATTAATTGTACCTAATAGTGGTCCGAACTATATAAAGTCCGGGCCTTAAAGTTTTTACAGCATAGTAAGTCGCCATTAAGGTAATTCTCCTAGTGGTTTACCGGGAAAAACACGAGTCAGTTGGAGAATTTAATGTCATGTTGGCACATTGGCCATAGTAGCTCAAATGGTTAGAGCGGCTGGACGGAAACCAGCAGATCCGTGGTTCAAATCGCGGCTATGGCATTAAATTTTTCAGTCTGGCTCTACCCTTTTACCACATACTGTTTAGCAAATTCTATACGTTTTTTCTTATTCGCCTTATTAACATATGGTTTCTTCATAGGAACGCGAGCATTGTACCCAGTAGTATTTAAAACCTGTTCAACTGTTCTGGAGTGAACCACAGTGCCAGAATATTGCTCAAGGCATCCTCTAATCTCAGATGCAGTGATTCTCGTATTCTGCTTCACCATTTTTATTATTTGCATCCTTTCTCTGATGATGAGTTTAGAAGAAGCGCCATTTCTAAGTTTATTTACAACAGTATTGGTCTGTTTGTAGCGTTGAATTATGCAGAACAATGTAGTTATCCTTCTGTTAATGGTTTTGACAATTTCAGAGATAGATTTGTTTTATTTTCGTATATTTATCACGCTATTTCTCTCTGCAACCGTTGTCGCCTTGCTCTACGTCCCATGTAACCTGTGAGTTCACAGTAGGCTGCATATACACAACTACTATGTGGTAGGGACATGTAGGGTACGTCTAACCACCTTTCTCTCTGTTCGATTGGGTATGTTCAAAAACTTATGTCCCCCAATAATGGGGACAATAGAATAAATACAGTACAGATTGTGTAATAAATATATGCAAAGTGATATTTTAAATATTGTTTCCGAGACACTAAAGGTTAATGTTTACAAGTTAAACAATTCAACGCTGCCAAATAAATATTACAGTATTCAAGGTACGTGCAATGTTGCATGTTACATCATTCGAATACTTCTGTCGGCCACTGTAAGTGGCTGCTGAAAATGCCCCTATATACACATACTCCAAAAAGTATTCAGCTAATCATCTCACATACAATAAAACAAGCACAATCAGAAAAAATATAGATAAGAAACGAACAATATCTATTTCCTTACAACGTTTCATATCTAGAATAAAAAATAAAATACAATTTGGGTTCATATATTGCTTAATTAGTGAACAGCTCTACGTTATTTAAAATCATGTTCCATTTGATGTCAAACAAGTATTCGTCTAGTAAACAGGATTCCAGGTATGGTGCCTCGCCGACACATACCCCTTCCCTTTTCTTATGCAGTTATGTATCGTCCACTGTCGTTGACAGTTCCATCTCTGTTTCCGTGGCTCAGTGGTTAGACCACTTGGCCGAACAGACCGTAGAAAACCATACATCAGTAAAATCAACAGAAAGAAGCGAAGTGCTTTTGCGACACAAAACAAAAGAAAACATAAATACGATGGGTTTGATTTCTGGAAGAAGCTTACATTTACTGACGAGAATCAATTTGAGCTCTTTAAGTCAAAGGGGCGAATAATAGTGTGGAGAATAAAGAATTGTGAGCATGAGGAGAAAAATATAACAGCTTCAGTTAAACATGGAGGCGGTTCAGTACTTGTCTGGGGCTGCATGAGTGTAAATGGTGTGGGGGATTTGTGTTTCATTTATGTAATTATGAATCATAAAGTTTATATAAACATCCTAAACACACATTTGTCCGGAAGTGTGAATAATATGGGTCTTTCTGAAGATTATATTTTCACACAGGATAATGATTCAAAATATACAGCTCTAGATGCAGGGCTGTGGTTGTTGCATCTAAGGCGATGGATGCCTACACACCGCAATCCTCAGACATGAATCCAATAGAGAATTTGTGGAGTATACTGGACAAAAATATTAGGAATCATCATATATCTAATATAAAGGATCTAAATAACGCTCTACTAGAGGCGTAAAATTACAGTGGAAGCAACACAAACTTTGGTGAAATCCATGCAAGAGATTACAAAGAGGAATGGAAAGCCCACTAAGTACTAACTGTAACATTCTACACCATTTTCAGTATGCAGATGAATACTTATTTTGCATCCTATATTGCATATCTTTACTTTTGAATGTTTAACTATATTTATATGTACAGTTACTATATGTTTCTTTATTGTATTCTCATTTTCACTAATCAAGAAATAAGACAGTGTCCCTGCTGTACCTTATTGTGATGATTTTCCACTATCCATACTTCCTTAAACATAAACGCATGCATTACACGAATACTTTTTGGAGTAAATGTATATAAAGCCAAGTATGCTAGACTCCTTCGAAAATCGTAAGATGCCGCTCTCTGCTGTGCGGTGACTCCTGATTCACATATCAGTTTGTTTCGTCTCAGCTTATCCTTCTTTAGTTACATAGGAACAAAAGACCTGCATTTCGAGGCCCTAATTCTCGTTGCCCCACACATAGTTAGCTATACACGATGTGTCGACTAGTATTTATTATCACCTGAACCAAAAACAAACTTGTAGGTTTTCGCCTTTTGTAAAGGAACTAAATATTCCAAGTATTTTCTAAGTGAAGGACCATGGAGTAGCTAGCTGAATCCTTACTTTAATATGCTGCCCTTTATAAAATGTGCTTTCTCCATTTATGAGAGCTAACTGCATTTTCTTTACCTCCTTATTAATGGAGACGCTGAATTTCTTTTGTTTACTGTTCTCCAGTGCGCGCCCTGTTCTAATGACGGTCGCTATGGTAACCACAGCCTTCCGGAAGCTCGTGCTTTTTCTCACTTCCTTACAAGGGCGGCCACGTATGATATTCTTCTGTTTTTGCCTTTTCTGTAGCTCAGCGGTACAGCAATGTAAACCAACAGAGAACTCTCCCTGAATATTTAAAGGAAATATAAATAATAACTCAACTACACCGTGAGTCTTTGTACCTTTAGCATTTTTAAAATATGAAGCAACAAAGGAATATCATAAGACGTACATATCGACGAAATATGTACCTTTTACAGGTTCTTGCTTTAAAACTTTCCAGTCTAAACAAATTATTAACCATGTTTACTTATTTACTCACGTGAACTAAAACATTTCATTTAGATACTGAAGGGGAGATTTATGCTTTATGATTTAATTTATGCTTCCTAAACTGAGTTTTTAACGTAGTAATGTTATTTTCAGTAACCATTTTACTCATCGCACTTGTTTATTATTTGTTTCAATAATGACGTAGCCCAGAACTGTTTATAAAACATCTAATGTATTGTATTTACATTACTTTTCTACTCACTCTCAGCGAGCTATTCTTACAAATGTTTATTTTTCTATCTATACCATTTGTTAACCGAGATGTACCCTCATTACTGGTTACCATATTTCGTTGTACGGCACAATAGGCTAAAGTGGCGGATTTTTAAAGGGCAGGTCCTAGTATAATGTAAAGTTTAATGCTCTTTGGAACCCGCCTGGCAAATTACGAATTGAAAAAAATAGTACGAATGTTTCGCGATGCAAAGCAATAATAAACAACCCCTTGGAAACAGTTATCAATATAAAATGTTTATATATGACAAATTATGAGCTTTTCTTGAAAATCTTGACGTTCCATACTGGAAGATGCTAAACTGCAGTAGATATAGGAAGGTTCTTAAGGAATGGATTCGCCACTGCAACCAGTCTTGATCTATTGTTCGTCTGCCCCAAGTGGGACATTCCCTAGAGGAAGGATGAGGCGAGCGGAGACATAGGACTGCCGACCAAGGAGCTACGACAGTGTAGAGGGCAGGGTTGCCCACTTATAAACTCCCCGGCAGGCCAGTAGGCCGGCATCCCAGCACCGTAGTCCTAGAACGGTCCACCAGGTCGGCCCGGAGACCGAAGACCGTCCCACCTGAGGAGGAAGTGTTTTCCAGGAGCATACCATCGTGCCATGCAGCACCGTGACTCCCATCAACATTTTCTACTCTGAAAGAGAGCACAAGAGGTCAAATGATAATATAAATGAAATGGAGGTACAACAAGCTCGGGGGATGTAATTAACCTGCCCAGCAACCCGAGAAACACCCCTGGATCAGGTAGGCCATCCACGAGAATTGAGCCCGGAGCTCCCAATTGCACCACAGACAAAATCCAAATTGGAGTACCTAATTTGGTCTATAACCGACTTTGCATTTTTTTAATTATACTGCTTACATACACGCGCGTGAAGATAGAGAGCAGTCCAAAAAAAATCTGTAGCTTTAAAACTATATTTCTAGGGAAATCTGTAGGGGAGATGCGCCCAGTACCGCACACCTAAGGATTTTTTTCTCAAAATTTAAAGAAAATGCAATGGAGAAAGAGTAGCATATTACTATTATCATGAAGCTAATAACATACAGAAACATAATTAGTAATAAACGTTCATGAACGGGAGTCATGTTCACCTTTAAAAACTAAGGTAAATAATAGTGATAACTGCGCATCTCAAAAAGTGTTTCCCAGTACCGGACAGACGTAAATAAAACATATTTCTAAATAAAGGAAGAGGAACTGCATAATAAATCACAACATAATTATTCTTATCATAATTGTTATATTTTTAAATAAAACAGAACACTGTAACATAATAATACATTTTTCAAAACGTTCTCTAGAGATTATCACAACAAAATAAAAATGTCTTAGAACTAATGAAACATTTTTAAACACAGTGATCACATCTATAAAAATCAATGTTATCTTGCCCTGTACATTCAATATGTGTCCAACGCACACACTGAACCCAGGCTCGTCTGTGATTTCTAAGGAAATTTAACACTCTGTTAGAACACTTCAATCGACACTGGTTTGGGTTCCAAAATTTCATTTTCTTTTAGTCTAAGACTCTTCACTATTTCCAGTTTCTCTTGGTACAGAGTTAGAGCTAGTTTCTCTATTTATAGTTTTATTAATGTTAGTCTTGCGTCCCTTTGCTGTTAGTTTCTTCTTCTGTTTTGTGCATTTTCCTGCAACATCAACTTATACAGAGTCGATGTTAGTGTTTCATCAATATATTGCTACTCTCAGACACATTGATCTTTCTATCACATTCTTTATTGCTTGTTTCATCTTTTATTCTAACCATTTCCTTTTCTTTTTGGCCTCCATGTTCATAGGAATGCCTATAAATAAAAATTAATCTAATGTCAGTGCAAGTTCGCGTACGGTACTGGGAAAACTGCTATCGTACGGTACTGAGCAACTCACACGTACGTATATATAACGTCATAGCACGGCCCGATTCTTTTAAACCGACATTGTATTTTGTGTTTGTTTAGTCCACTTAATACCAAATAATATGAGTACAAATACTTAGTTCTTCACCGGACAAGGCAGCAGCAATGTCAGCAAGTTATTAACAGCACAGCTCCAGTTCACTACACGACTTCTCTCAACAATAACTTATGATTCAACGGTCAAAGAGGAGGGAAAATTTTCCGTTGGTAACAAAGGTAGTTGTTTGTCTAAATACATACCATGAGCTTATATTATTATCGGAAACTACGAGATACTGACACCGTGCGGTACTGGGCACTGTGCGGTACTGGGCGCATCTCTCCTATATTTTTTTAGTACAGTACATTTTCTACTTATGTAAAATAGGTAAGCTGGAAAGTTACAAACAAAACCAATGTCCCTAAATTATTAAGCTTCTTGTTCTGTTTATTCTTAGTCCTTCATCAGTGTGGTGAATTAAAATAAAAGTTTAGTAGAGGCCAGTATCCCAGACAAACATAATAAACAACTGAATAAAAATAATCAGCATTAGTAAAAAGAGTATTTATTAGAATGTGAAGTGCAAATAAGAATAGAGCTGCTCTTCTGCAATGTTAATGTTATATTACTAATTCTTTAAATGAAAATGTGAATGTAAGCAAACATTAAAATGATATACTATAAAACTCTTCGGTCAAAAAGCCATACCTTTAAGCAATACTTTTGCACGTTTGAACACAGTATATATCATATTGTGACTTTGTGGGTTCGTGAAATTAAAACTTCACTTACACAAACTCAAAATGTTCTTTATTTCCACCGATTACAATTGGTATACTGCCGATTACATAGAATTAGGTAGCGCGCACAGTTACAATCCACCAGTTCGTCTGTCACAGGTCCACTCCACACTCACTATTACGTAAACTCTCTCTAGAGCTGACTAAAAACTCCTCTGCTACACGTACGCAGTCTTCCAGTCCGTTTGCTAGCACTGCGCTCTTCACGGCTGCTCGCCAAGAACTGAACTCTCCTCCAGCCCGACGCGTCGCTTATATAGAACCAACTGGCCAATCTAGAAGGTTCCCGGTTAGATGAAATATCCCGGTTGTTCCAGAAGTCAGTGGGAGGGGAAAGGGACGGTCCATAGACCTGTGGTAGTTTTCCCCCACCCCCTCAGCGAGCGCCAACCAGTTACAAGGGTAGGCATATCCTGAACGCCTTCTGTCCCCCACCCAGCTGCCAGTATGCCGTGCCTTCCGATAGTTGAGTGACAATATTATGATATAATGAATGCTATATTAGGCAAAGATAGAAAAATTTATTAATGTGATTACTGATTCTGTCATTTCATACATTTATTGATAATCCTTGCACGAAATTTGAATATGTTTAAGACAGATGTATTTTTTTCCACTTAGTGCAGTGATATATTGTCTTCCTACTTTGTTTTGATGTGCATATTCGGCATCTGCCAATAGTACGACTGGAGCTCTCTCTTGTTCCAATCGCTCATATAGTTTGACCACCTCAGAAATTCTCTCACCCAGAAACATGGGATGTTGGTCATACTTGCTCTAGGAAGAAGATAATGTTTCATGAAGCTGCTGGCTACCTCCGAGAGAAATGTTCGGTAAATAATATTTCGAGATGGTTCATTTTTGAGTAAACACAATTTGAACATTCTAACAATATTTTTGCATTACAAACTTTTTGTGGTCGTTCTAAGGGACCGAAACACGCCGTCCTGTCTGTACGACAGCCGCTACTCAACTGATAAAATCAGGGCAAGTAGATCATGGTGAGTGAGCAAGGTAGACGATAGAACAGCTCCCACATTATATGGGTGAGAAAATTTACCAGCAATGTTGAAGGAGTCGCTCTGTGAGATCAGGCCACACTAACGGAGGGTTAATCCCCGTAAGCCTTCAATTCATGTTTACTTGTTTTGTAGCAAAATATTTAGATTAGATTAGATTGATTTGCATTCATTAGGTTCACTTGTAGCCAGAAAAGGCTGTGAACATTGAACATGTCCAGAGGTATAAAGTTTAATAGCATATATATGTACTTGAAAAGTTAACATAAGACACATACAGTATCCAGGCAATATGAACAACATTATGGAAAACAAAGCTGGGATAATTATATAAGATACAATATCACCTTTTAGTTCAGCTTTCACTTGTCTTATGCCAGTACGTCTCAACCTTTTTGCAATGGATACCATTCTTGTTATTTCTTAAATACATGTACATTAAAAATAAATTTCAACATGCATCAAACATTTATTGGTAATGATTTGTCTTCGGAACAGTTAGATACTACTTACAGAGCTACAGAAGCATTATCAGGATAATTTGTCATTCAGAGAATCTTGTACAGAATAAAAAGATTTTGAGCAAAGGTACTCTCTAACAGCATTTTTAAAAGTACCGAAATTATCAATTTTTTCTTTAAGAACATTAGGAAGGGCGCCAAATATTTTGATAGACACACACCTTTCTGGAAGCAAGAAAGTTTAGCACTGGGATAATGGATATTATACTTTTGTCTAGTGTTTATTTTGTGAATTACATTATTTCTGGCAAATAAGGCACAGTTGTATACAAAGAATTTTATTATCGAGAATATATACATGCAAGGAAGCGTTAATATTTTCAATCTTCTAAAAAGATCTTTACAGGAGCATCTGTTGTGGGAGTTAGTAATGATTCTTATAACCTTCTTTTGCATAAGAAATATTTTTTTTTTTTTTACTTTCTATTGAGTTGCCCCAAAATAATATTCCGTATTCCATAATAGAGTTAAAGTATGCATAATATACTAATTTAAGTGTTTCAATAGGACTCACATTAACCAGCTCTCGGATAGCACAACAGGCAGAGCTGAGTTTAGGTAAGGTATAATTTATGTGAGCTTTCCAATCTAAACATCTGTCCACTTGAAGGCCCAGAAATTTTATGCTGTCAATTTCTCCTAATAACATATCATTAATCCCGATTTCTATTTGAGTATGTGACGTACGACAGGTTATAAATTTCACCACTTTTGTTCTGTCTAGATCCACAGATAATTTGTTCGCTTTAAACCAGCATGACATACAGTTCAAAACATAATTCATTTTAATTATACACTCGTTTAAATTTGTACTGGTCACCAGGACACTAGTGTCATCGGCGAAAAGAACTGTAGTTGCAATGTCCTTTATATAAAGTGAAAGGCGATTTATATAGATCAGAAATAATAAATACCCGAACACGGCACCTTGGGGTACTCCATGAGTTACTACTTTCCAGTTCGAAGTTTGTTTTTCATAACCAATATCACTGACGGCTATGCTTTTCCAAATATATATTTAATGAATCTTATTATTAAAGTATATTGCACATTCACTTTATCAAAAATTTGTTAATGGGTAAGCCAATATTTTCGAAAATGTTTCTCTGTAAAGGGTACTTATAAGTAAGAAATTAAACAAAACTCTTCGTGTCAAATTCCTGGAAGACTCTTGGAACTTACATATTAAGTTCAGTGTTGAACTAAATTCTCACTTTTATTTATGCTATTCAGACGGTCTTTTTCATTTCTAAATATGCTTTATTTGCCACAGAGTTTAAACGTGTATTTCCAGTGAAATTTCGGTACCCAAATTCTGGTGGATGAATCCAACATGAGTGAATGTGCCTGTGGCCAACATTCGGACGGACATCGGTTTCATTTCCTTGGCGGATATTACTGACTTATGGGGTTTTAGTGATTTTCTCGGGTCACTAGATGGTTGCTGGGAAGATTTGGTGTATCCTCTAGATTTCTTATACCTCCATTTCACTCACGTCAACCTTCATCCTCTAGGTTCTTTAGTCTAGACCACGAACGTCATGAGAAGATTCCAATTGGAAATCATAATATGTCTTACTCTGTTATCGCAATTTGGTCAGCTTAAATATTCTATGTCAGTGTTCTGTTAATCTAGATTCACCACGTTTCCAAATTTTAATTTATGATGCTACAGCCTTCCCCAGGTTCGAGAATTGCATCTCTCGTGGAATTTTAAAGTCCTGGCCAGTCGGCGCGACTTGCATATGTAGCTTCCTCTGCTTCATGGTTTTCCTTTAGGACGATGTCTTATTGGCATTCGCAGGACCTCATGCTCAGCGACCGCAGCACGACCTGGTGCTTCATCTTTGCTTCTTAACGCGTTATTATTTGTTATTATTGACCTTGATCGTTATTATTTGACCTTTTTTGAACTGCGCAGGAGGTGACCTTAATATTTCCCTGCAACTATTGCTTCTCTACTCCAACAGAGCGTCTGAACCAATCATTTGTTCGTAGAGTTGACGAACTGCATATTTTAATGATTCTCTTTGTCATCACCTGTTCACTTGCGACAGAGCAACACAATTTCGAATCAATTATCTGTAAAACATCAACTCCCGTATAATTTCGACTTCAAAAGAGCCTTTGATAATGTCGGTGGCTTTCGCTTCATAGAATTGCTAGCAGTCTTGTTTATTTCTTCGTTATTTATTTGTTTTATTTGTAGCACCCTTTAACTTCTACCGACACATCGAGGTCTCTGACTTGTGAAGACTTATTAGCGGTGGTATAATAATTAAACTGAAGGTTTTTAACGCTGGTTTTATCCATTTTGTAAGTTTATTCTTCCCACATTATACTTTAGGACTCTGCGAAAACAAGGACAAGTTGTTTTCCACGCCAACCAGCTATTTGTACCAACAGGTTTAAAAATCAAAGCGCTGACCTCTAGACTATGTGCCTGCAATAAAATTCTACATGTCACGTCAGCTTTAGGTTTTAGGAACTTTTGGAGGCGCAGAAACTTTGTGGCGTGATATTTGGGAAAATAGTTCTAAAATTGGTTGATAAAATTCACATAACTATTTCCAACAACAATAATATATGTTATATATTTCCTTTAACTGTGCATATAAAATCTTTTATTTTAGTTACATCATGATAAGAATAAATAAAAGTATTTATAAATTATTTTAAATTAAAAGAGAAAATAACAAGCTGAAATGACACCCTTAAAATGTGCCTTTGGAACACAAATATTTTTGTATTTATATGGTGAGAAACAAATGAATGATGACTAAACCCTTAAACATTTAATTTGAGCTATAAATCATTCAAAAATATCTAAAGCAGCAAGCGGTTACCTTAATACCTGTATTTTGTTCTTAAATGTTTTACGTTTTTGTAGTAAGTCCTGCCCTATAGTTAAACAAAATTTGTACAAACCTCGATCAGAATAAAGAGGACCTTACAAGGTATTTCTAAACAATTCATGGAAAAGTTTATAAATGCCACGCCAATACCTTAAAAATTTCGTTTTCCAATCAAATTATTAGATGGTTAAATTTTGATATTGACGTTTCGGGTGTAATGCAGTAATTCCTTTACTTATCGTAGGGGAAAAAATATTAAATCGATCACTATGGCAGTAGGAAGGAATGAACGAAGGAAGAATTTGAAGTATGAAACCAATAACAACGAATTTTTTGGAAATAGTAACTGCTACGGAAGTTTCTTTGATGTGAATTATGTGTTCAAATGAGATCTCCAGTTTTAAGCAATAAGTTTTTTTCTATATCCTGCTTATTAAAAGTGTACCCAATGAGGAGGACTTTATATGCTATTCCCAGAAACTTTATGTTAGACGTTCTTACATTAGATTTAGACACTAAAAATATTGCCACAGTAAAATGTGGATCAGTTAAAGCACGCAATTTAACATGTACAATTTTATCTTAAATACATTTTTTGTGGAGCTAACTATTTCCTATATATCAGCGATCCGCACGATACTTGCATGGTATCGAATCAAACGATACTTCAGAAAACTCGCTCGGTACCTTTTAGATACTTCTGTGGTGAGTCTGCAATTTTTAATTTATTTCAAAATCACGAAATATTACTTCCGCAAGTAGAACATTTCAAAGACCGAAAAATTGGGAGGGACATGATACCTGCACAGTAATATAGGATAATTGTGTGTCAGATTCCCTGTCAGTTAACAGTTCCCAATAAAAAAAATCGTTACATATCTCTACAATGACTTGTCGCCTTTTTCTAGTGCATTGGATTAATGAAAAACAAATTCAAAATTTCCGAAACTAAAAAAATAATTTAGCCGCCAAATATTTGCGTATCCCACATGCAACAGAAAAAGAAGTAAACTTGACTCCGAAGGGGTGAAAATGTTTGTATTTTTAAACAAACACTTACAAAAGTGGACCGTTTCAAAAAAACACTTTGGATTTAAATGTCTAACATCAAGTTAAAAAGTAAGTATATTTTTGTACACTTTTGATGGTTTTAAATTCTGTCTCATTATATATGTGCACCCATTTAAGTTCATTAACGACATTACATAGTTCTCCGAGAATTTTATTTTGTATTGAAACTAGAAGTAGAAATGACGGTGTCGAGTGACTAAATAGAACGGAACCTGCTCTTAAAGAATGTCAGTATCGCGGATTGCTGTAACCCATATTGCTCCTATAATGTGCAAGGAAATGTGTGATAGTGCTATGTCTTCATAGTGTGACTTTGTGGGTTCGTGAAATGAAAAGTGCAATTACACAAACTCAACAATGTTCTTTATTTCCACCGACTTACAGTTGAACACTTGCCGATTACACGGAATTACGTAATGCACACAATTACAATTCACCAGTTCGTCCGTTGCAGTTCCCTGTACGCTCACAATTACGTAAATTCTTCCGTTGCACGCACACAGTCTTCTCGTTCACTAACACGGCGCTACTTCGCTGCTTGCCAAGCACTGATTGACCTCCAGCCCGACGTGTTGCTTATATAGGGTCAGCTAGCCGATCTAGAAGGTTCTGGATTAGATGAAATATCCCGTAAGCTCGAGAACTCAGGTGGAACGGAAAGAGGCGGCACAGTTATGTTTTTCCAGCCAACCCTCGTTACCGCTATAAGATAACTGAAGGGGCGTGGCGAATGCCTACCGTCTCCCGCTGCCGTCTCCCCTATAGGGAGTTCTGACGTTCGGGTAACAATAGGTTTATTCGACTAAGTCTATAAAATAAAACAATAAACGTTTATAACAAAAATTTGTATAATTATAGAGAAGGTCGTGCAACACATCAGATTTTAATTCTTGTTCCTTATACGAGGACTGTTAAATAAAGAATGATCACAATACTTGTTTGACAAAGTACCTTTACCCATCCTCATAATTTTGATGGTCCTCAAAATAGTCTCACCTGAATACGATGCACTTGTCCCAGCGTTTCTGCCAGTCTTCAAAGGCATGCTGGAAAGCATTTTTGAGATATCCTTCAAAATCGCCTCCGCAGCCTTCAGCAATGCTTCTGATGATGGATAATGCCTCCCACGAAGGCGTTTCTTCAAGTTAGGGAATAGAAAAAGTCACATGGGGCTAAATATGGACTATAGGGAGGGTGAGAGATCCACTTCAGGTTGAATTTTGCAAGATATTCAACAATAACATCGGCAATATGCGACCGCGCATTATCGTGGTGCAGCATCCAGCCTGCTTCAGGGAAATGTGGTCTTTGGCGCCTGATATGAACTTGTAGTATTTTCAGGACTCCCTGTAGTATTGTCCAGTTACTGATGTGTGTGCAGGTACAACATGCTGATAAACCATTCCATGAATATCAAAGAACGAGAAGACTATAACTTTCCCAGCAGAAGCAACCACTTTTGCTTTTATGGGGGTTGATGATGAAGGGGATTTCTACACTGAGCTTTGCTGTTTGGTCTCAGGATCAAAATGACGTAGCCAAGTTTCATCAGCTGTGATTACGTTTGAAAGAAACTCCGGATCTTCCTCTAACATCAACTTTAACTGCATGCAGACCTGCATGCAAATGTCCTTTTGTTCGGGAGTCAACAGTTTTGGAAGCCAACAAGCATAAACACGTCTCATATGTAATGTTTCTGTCACCAACGTGTGGGTGGTACCCAATGAAATGTTCAGTACTTCAGAAAGCGTTCTTAAGGTAATTCGTCGATCCTCTCTCACAATGGCAGCATCAGTGTTGATGTTTTCTTCCGTAAGAGCAGTACCTAGAGCACCGGTCCACCTTTGAAATTGATTGTCTCCCCTCCTTAAACATTTTAAACCACATTCGAGCTGTGCTGTAGGGAAGAACAGACTCTCCATAGGCCTCCTGTAACATTGTATAGGCCTCAAGTGGAGATTTGTTGAGACGAAAGCAGAATTTCAAAGTCGCATATTGTTCCTCGAGTGTTACCTCCATTGCAGCGGTAGGCGATACTGAACATATCTACACTTGCCTCGTTCTCAAAGGTGGGAACTAGGAGTACCGACAATGAAACACTACGGCGTTTTTGTTTCTCATTAAGCTAACAGAATATAATAAGATTGAATTTTATTGCGAAAAACTATGACCGTAAAAAATTATGATCATTCTTTATTTAACAGCCCTCGTATATACGAGCTTTAACAATCTTAAGGTATTATGGGATACAACATCACTCGTTTGGGATGTGTTAACCATTGTGTTTGTTTACTTTCGGTTTTCTTTCTAAATATTAAACTCTCTCTCTCTTTCTCTCTCTGTCACACACACGTAGCGTGTCTGCCTCACGTTCAAAAGACCACGCCGTGGCTCAGTGGTTGACCGTTCGACTCTCACCAAGGCAGTCCGGGTTCCATCCCAGACGCTCGCAAAGCGAGAGATTTGTGGTGGAAAACACGGTGCTTGGACGGGTTTTCTCCAGGATCTACGGTTTCCCTCGCCATCTCATTCCATAGGTGATCCATATTCACCTCATGTATTATCAGCAAACTTAGGAGCCCGTACACCTTTAAAGGGATATGAAGTGTACGAGTTCCCGTAGGTGCGAGCACTGTGGTGCGTGCACTGCGGACCCTTAGCACTCGTGGAACCTGTGAAGTAACTAGAGGAACCTCGGGCCGAACTGTCGAGCCCCTCTCGTCGGGGAGTTGTTCGGATTGGGTTGGACTCGAGGGGGCAGTTTTTTTTCCGACACCCGCGGGAAATCGGGTACCTCCGGCCAGGCTACGGCCACTCGGAGGGGGTAGAGGGTTGCCTCGTAAGTCCCTGATACTAGCCTGCAGAGGTAGTAGAAGGTGTGTTATATCACCAGGTGGCCCCACCGAGTTTTTCGGTAGTCTTTCCTGCGCGGTTGACACGCGTAAGTGGCGTACCCACTTCCATCCCGTCTTGACGTTGTAGTCGATGGGAGGGGGGCATTTTAAGAAATCACATATTGCCCTATGGAAAGAGCCCCGGAGTTATCTATCGCTCCCGGTTAGGAAGCTAGGGTCTTCGGACTTTTGGGTAGATCCTCTGTGCATAACTAAATAGTGTACGACTCTCGCAGTATATAACTGATGACGTCAATCCCGAGGACAACACGTGGAGATAGTCCGTTTCGCAACGCGTAGCATTAGTATCATTACAAGTGCTGCTCGCCACGCAGGTAGATCTGTCTTCCAGGAAATGCAAGATGTTTGACAAGTTGTGTTAATAGCATTACTTTCACAACAATTATTTGACAATCTCAATTTTATAAATCAACAGTTTTAGGTATTATCAACAACCATTAAACAGCTTGAAGAATGTACTTTCGAGCTGTCTAAAAGCAGTCGAGGAGGTGTCTGCAAAAATTAACAATATACAGAATGCACCACCTACCAAACGAACAAAATATGAGTTGTACAGTATTCAACACAAAAATACTGGATTTTCAGTGTTGCGTAATATAAGAAATAAACCAAGTCTCGGAAAAACATATGAAAATTATTTGTACTACTCATATGCACCATTAACGTCATGTGACGTTGAACTAACTTGCTGCAAATATTTTTATGTTGTTTCAGTAAGAGGCGCAGAAAATTTACATTCGACAATTTACGAATGAACATGGTTGTTAACTGTAATTCCCGAATCGAAAGCAATGAGGAGGATGGCATGTTGTAACGTAGCTTACACTTTGTACCCGTAACGGCCTGTACACACACAGCGCTTCGGTATACTTGTTGACACGGACCTTTGTTGATGTCTCGCTTTGCCTTGTATAGTACCTGTGCGCGAACATTGATTGCTAAGGTGTACAGGATCCGATGTCTGATCATCAGTGTCACCGCCTGCGGTGCTGCATTCAGGTGTTAAACTTTACACTTTTCATTTCACGTTCAAGAGGTCCCAAGTTCGAATCTCGGTCAGGTGAGTTACGTGGATAAGGTTTCTCCGTGGTTTTTGCTTATCCTAAAAGACGAATATCGGGTAACTCTAAGCTGTGTGGAACCTAGGCTCATTTGAGCATAAGTTCACTCATTTCCTACATCGTCCGATAAGACTTAATATTAGGGGACTTAAATCTAAAAATAAAAGGTTGAATGAATGAATAAATAAATAAACACATTTAATCTCTCACTCATACTCCCTAACTCTAAACGGGATGGGTAAATGAACTTGTTTAAAGCAAAGTCCTCCATCCACCGGTCAGCTTTCGAAGTCTGAACTTCTGGATTTGGGAAATATGCCATACAACAGAACACAGATGCAGATTGATAGATGTGGCTTTTATGCAAAAATACTAACCAAAGTGTTTTAATTCATAGTTGTGCAAGTCAAAACTAACGTTTTTAGCGCTAAGTGTAGCTTTTATGTCACGATTTAGAAGATTCTCAACATGGGGTTATGCTTTTCAAAGATAACACACATGAACCATTTTGAATATTATTTCAGGGGAGCTTATAAAAATGTATTCCCCGTGAAACCCTACATAAAATTTTTCAATAAAAGTAAATACTCACGGCACAAGAAGGTTCCGTAGCGCAGAGTTTCTAGGTATAGGTATTCGTGCAGTCTGTTAGTTTGTTTCCCTGCTTGGCGAAGCCAACTCCTGGGTAATTTTTCTTCTCCCATGAGTTTCCTTTCCCTCATTTTCTATTATTTTACTTCTCCTTTCATCTGTCAGGCAGATTTAGTTGGCTTCTTTCAGACAGATGGTGGAAGTCGGAAAGTTCTTCTCAAAGGCTTTTACGAAATATCAAATTGATCGAACCATTAAAACTAGTTACTGGGTTCAGAGGCTTTATAACATATACATATTATTGATGGGAATTAATTGTTCTTTCACACTAGCCGTGTGTAGCACCCACTATGAATGGGTAGAGCCAGACTGCCTTTTAAACCACGGCACTGAATTTTTAAGACTGCCTCTAGTGTCCTACACACAGCTAGTGTGAAGGAACAATTAATTTCCTTTAATTGCACGTAATAGTGGTCCGAACTATAAAGCCCGGGCCTTAAAGTACTTAGAGCATAGTAAGTAGCCATTAAGGCAGTTGTCTCATGAGTTTATGAGAACTCCTAGTGGTTTACCGGGTGAAACACGAGTCAGTTGGAGAATTTAATGTCATGTTGGCACGTTGGCCATAGTAGCTCAATGGTTTACAGCGGCTGGACGGAGACCAGCAGATCCGTGGTTCAAATCCCGGCTATGGCACTGAAATTTTCATTCTGGCTCTACCCTTTCATAGTGCGTCCTACACAGGGCTAGTGTAAAAGAAAATTTAATTTCCATTAATTGTACCTAATAGTGGTCTGAACGATAAAGCCCGGGCCTTAAAGTACTTACAGCATAGTAAGTCGCCATTAAGGTAGTTGTCTCATGTGTTTATGAGAACTCCTAGTGGTTTACCGGGAAAAATACGAGTCAGTTGGAGAATTTAATGTCATGTTGGCACGTTGGCCACAGTAGCTCAATGGTTTAGAGCGGCTGGATGGATACCAGAAGGTACGTGGTTCAAATCCCGGCTATGGCATTGAAATTTTTTGCCTGGCTCTACTCTCATATACATATTAGCTACATTGGGATAGATAAGGTAAACACGGCTAATACAATTTTACTACTTTGTCAAAAAAGTACCGGAATTGATCATATAAAAATATTTCGTGTAAGAGGGAATTCGAAATCATTGTTTTCGCTAAGTTGGTGCATCTTTCCCCTATACTCACGCACAATTTGATTGTCATCTGTCATCTAATTTGTTTACAGGGCGCCATTTTGTTAGTACACCTCAAAGGTGTGTTGCAATAATTTACATTGTAAACGACTGTAAACGGGTGCCTCAAAGTGGCTACATGAGTTTTGGAAAGAGAAATAATTCGGTCGGAGCCAGATCAGGTGAATACGCTGGTTGTTCGATGAGATTTGTTGAGTTTTTGTCCAGAAATTCGTTCACAATGATAGCCTTGTGAGCTGGGGCGTTATTGTGGCGTAGAAACGTTTCTTTTTTTCACAAATCTGGCTTTTTCACAGCATTTCTTCTCTCAAACGCTGCATAATGCACGTGACACGACAGCACGATAATTGAAAAAAAACTGTCAATATGACTTTCACTTTAGATTCAGTTTGACGTACCCTTGTGTGTGTGTGCGTGTGTTTGTGTGTGTGTGTGTGTGTGTGTGTGTGTGTGTGTGTGTGTGTGTGTGTGTGTGTGTGTGTGTGTGTGTGAGCGAGTAAGTGTGTTGGTTATTTAAGCATGATGCAAAGCATGCTTGGGCTGCTCAGGGATTTTCCTCTTCAGCCGAGCTTTTATTCTCTTCTATTAGACGGCAGAGTTCTTATGTTTTTAGCGATGCTTCGTTACATATTATGCTAGGACTTATTATAATTTTGAATATCATGAAATATATATATAGTTTTTTTTATCAGACGTGTCCGTAAAATAAGGTCTCCAAGGCGTTGGAGCCTTGAGGAACAGTTTTACGCGAGATCCGGCAACACTGTCGTGTAGCTTGGTTTTGCCCCTTCAAATTCTCACCACAACGAACCCGTTGCAACTATTAGTCTTGGCTGGGCAGCCGTTTGCGATGGAGCTTCCTATCACTTCCGCCGCCAAGTGCGAGTTGCGTGCAGTGATCCGTTTTTTCTTTTTCTTTCTTTTTTTTTGAGTGCCAAGGGCACTATCCCTACTAAGATTCATCGTCGGTCACGCGAAGTCTGTGGGCCACAGTGTATGGACGTCAAAACGTGCAAAAGTGGGTCAGAGAGTTCAAAGACAGAAGTACAGACGTCCATGGCGGACAGCGTTCTGGTCGGCCTTCCGTTTCAGCCGACACAATTGCAAAAGTTTAGCAAGAAATGCTTAATGATCGAAGTGTGACAGTTTGCGAGCTGTGCGAACTTATCCCTGAACTCAGTAAGACTACGACTAACAAGATTTCGACCGCACATTTGCATTATCGTAAGGTGTGTGCGATGTGGGTCCCCATACTGCACATGCAACGGCTGATCTCCTGGCTCAGTTCGGATGGGATATCCTCAGCCATCTCTCCTAAAGTCCAGACTTAGCACCTAGTGATTATTATCTGTTTCCTGAGTTGAAGTCACACCAGGGTGGAACACATTTCCAGACCGACGATGATTTGAAAAACGAGGTTGAGCGCTACCTGCGCAACTTGGCGGGAGAGTGCTATGACAAGGGTATACAAAAACTGCCACAGTGCATGCAAAAGTGCATCGATCGCAATAGTGATTACGTTGAAAAATAGCTGTAAGTTCCACCTTACCATCAATGTAATATTTATTGACAATAAACATGTTTTCTATATTAAATATATATATAATCTATTTTATTATGTACATAACTAACATGCCTTCAGTCCCCAGCCACACAATATCTATGGCTTCTACTTATCCCAAGAAAACCGATTTGTTTTTTTGGCATTGTTTGTTTATTGTTAGTTGCCGCTTTCAACGGTTTTATATTTTTAGTTGCTGATTTTCCCGTTAGATAGGCGTGTTTCTAGTTAGGTTGTCTAGGTGTTGTGAGGCTGGTTATTAGAGGAGAGTTTTCTTTTCCTGTTGTGTCTGGTGGTAGGGTGATCATCTTTTGGACCATGTTGATTAGCTTTCTTTTATAACTTCGGGTGTGTGCACTATTTGTATATTTGATCATGGTTGTGGCTATGTGTTTGTCTATTCTCTCTACTCCCATTGGCATTAGTTTGTGCCATTCGGAGAGATTTTCTTTCGAATGCCTGTATTTTTGGGCATAGTCTCTGTTGTGATATGTGGCATGATGGCGACTGCTGCATTCGTCAGGTTGGGTCTGATGAGGGTCAGGTAGAGCTTTCTGAGTATTTGTGGTTAGGGTCCTGTTTTATAGTCTGACTAGAAATGATAGTGTGGAATAGATCGGTCTTGTTTTCCTGAGTATCCCATTGTAACGTTGGTTGACAAGGAGGTTGTGGATTATTTTGACTCCTAGGTATTTTATTGGTTTTTGACATGGGGACTTCTTGGTAGGTAAATTTTATGGTAATGTTATGTTTGTATTTCCGGTTCTTCTTGAGTAGTATTGATTGGGTCTTGGCTACGTACATTTTTATTCTCCATTTTCGGCCCAGTCTAAGAGTACTTTTAATTGATGTTATATTTTTCAGTACACCTGGGGGCAGTACACCAGTAGGCGGTGTCATCTGCGCCAGTTGGATACTTGGGTGGATGGGTTGTGGTGTATCAGCAGTATAGAGTATGTAGAGGAGGCATGATATTGCCTCCCCTGAGGTGTTCCTGATTTCAGCTGTATGGATGATGATAAGCACTGATTTATTTTGATCTGGGCTATTCTGTCTGTAAGGAAACTGGTTGTCAATCTTATTATTCTGGTAGGGTTTCGGTTCAGTTGAACCGAACTCATGAACCCACATCTCATCACCCGTTACAAAGCGTTTCATGAATGTGGATTTGGATTGGCTTGTTGCAACAGCAATCCTCACGTGGAAAGAAACTTCAAGTCTTTCGGAACTAATCGAACGGCAACACGTGTCATGCCCAAACAATCATTTAAAATGATACGAATCGATTCATGAGGCACTTTAACGACGTTCAGTTCAGTTGAAATGATTGATGGCCGACCAGAGCGAAGCAAATCTTTCACCACATCTCGACCACTTTTGAATTCACTGTACCACACATACGTACATAGCTTTTAATGTCTTCATTGAATTTTCTAGTGGGGTCCTTTGCCAAGTTGAAACTGCATCCACAAATTTCCGACTTGGCCAACATTTCTTACACAGCATTGTGAATGGTCATTTAGAAATCTGCCCACCTGGGTAGCGTGGAGGTAGTATGTCCGCTTCATGTTCAAGAGGTCCCGAGTTTGAATCTCGGTCAGGGTGAGTTACATAGATAATGTTTTTCCCGGGGTTTTCCTTATCCTAAGACGAATGTCGGGTAACTCTAAGCTCCATAGACCCCGGGCTCATTTGAGCATCATTTCGCCCATTCCATTTATCGTCCGATATGACTGAACTTTGGAGGACGTAAATTACAAACAAACAAACAAACAAACAATAAGTTTTCCGAATTTACAAAACTTCCTTTGGCTTGAAGCTGTAACGATATGTTTTAGTTATAACTTTTTATATGAATATCCAGTTTGAAATTCTTGTTTTATGATATGACTATTGGTGGACCGTGTGGTGACAATATAAAAAATATATATGTAATTTTGTGATTGGCCGTAGTAATAATTGTATTACGTACTGCGGTGACGTCGCAGTAAATCGGCCAATCATAAAAATAATAGAAGAGTAACGATAGTTACGGAAAATCAATAATATTGAGATAGATATATGTTCTTTAGTCTTGTTTCATGACGATGAAAAAATGTCGCGGTGAATATAAAACGGAAAATCAACAATCGTCAAAAAAGAGTTATTCGGGATTTTGTAATAGTAATGAGTGGACGTATAGAAGTGATGAATTTTAAGTAATTAACAGAAATTATATTAACTTGAAAATAAGGATTTATCGATGTGTTGGATGTAACCTACAGTGATTGATTAATAAAGAAAGTTCGAGTAAATTGTAATCCAAACTATACAGTTAAATAATATATTACGAAATAGGAGTCATATAAAATTTTATTACTGTCACTAAAAATCCACACCTAAAAACAGATCTCATGACTCTTATTTAATCAAATCTCGACCTGGATCTTTCAAACAGTCAACGTGCATCCTATATGCTGCGAGTGGAGAATTATAGCGCCACAAAGCTTGGGCCAAAAGAAGTACATTTGTTAACTATAATTGTTAACATTTTTTGTAAGACTTCATAGTTTAATTTGGTAATACGCAGAGCATCAATGGCACTGTTGAATTATTTATAATTGCGTGCAGGGTGAACAGATGTCATTAACAAGAATGCCTCACCTAATTTTGTAATTTGCATCTCTTTGACTGGTACCAACTCACATACCATTAGCTTGGAATTCAGGTCTTTAGAAGGGTCATTCAGGTAGTTGCACGGAATTCATGACGAGCAGTTTGGACTTTCAGCAGTTGTAGGTGTGAACGCAAGCTAACATATTGAGCTTTGGAGTCGTACACTGTTGCCATACTGTGTAGATAATGTATTGAGTAATATTCAGTTATCTCCTTTAGTTTTCAAGATAGATAAAATTGTTACGGGACTTTATTACTCGTCATATTTGTATTTCCCGGCTCGCGAAATCTGTGCACTCGTACCCCTAACACCCTGTATTTGTGCTCGTACATTTTCTTATGTTAATGTACGTCATCTGGTGTAATATGGAGAACACCTGTGTTTTCTTTTTTCGTTTTCCTTTGATCTGATTTCTAAAGTTGTAAGCCCATTCCTAATAGCTTTAAGTTCAATCCTAGAGACTGTAAATGGAGGAAGCGGCTTCTGGGGAGAGGGGGTTCCTTCGACTTCTCAGGTTTCCCCCGTTACAATTAATTCCACCTATTATTATTGCTCCACAATCGTCTTTCAGGAATTCTCCAATCCCTCATTACCTCTCAGCTTTCAGGTTACGGGCCTTTGGTTGGGTAGTTCGATGATGTGTGGATAAGAGCTTTGTAGAGGTTTCTCGACGTCGGCTTACGACAGATCGGATCTACCTCAGGCTGGTGCTGAGGTTGCCATTGTTACCTCGATCTGGAGCTGATATAAGCCCCGAAATAAGCGCAATATTTTTGGGATCCTCCATCTCTTCCTGTTCTATAACCGCAGTGTCTAAATCCTGCACCGAAGGAATAATAAGGCCATATTGCTTAATGTGGAGTAATTTGTAGGGAAATACTCATCGTGAATAACGTGAAGTAGAGGGAAGGTTCGCTTTTTATTTAATGGTACAAGGGGTACATGTATGTAATGGGCATAAAACCTTGTGTGGCTGTTATACATCAGATGTTTATATTGTTACAATATTTTTCAATCATACCATAGTTCCTTGCATTAAGTTTGTCTCAACAAAGGAAATTAAAATCCTGAATATAGCATATTAGGTCACTTTTATAGATATTTGCAGCCTATGGAGGGAAAACCTATGGCAACGACAGTAAGTTGTATTAATGTTACAGAGAGAGAGAGAGAGAGAGAGAGAGAGAGAGAGAGAGAGAGAGAGAGAGAGAGAGAGAGAGAGAGAGAGAGAGAGAGAGAGAGAGAGAGAGATTTTGTCCGTGTGGATGCTAGATATAATCAAGACCACACAACCGATTTGGATTACTCTTCTGCCATTGAAAAGCCCAATATTTTCTACCTAATACGGTGTATACTACCTTTTAACTTCCTTTCGTAAATTGCTAAAAGATGAATAGTAATTTATTATACAAGTGGATAAACAGAGAGTTTATCCATGAGTAGATCAATTTAAAACACAATCCGAAGGAGAGCGTTTTAAGTTCTGCAACTGGATAATAGAGATTTGTCCATTTGTATAATACATTATTTTATTCTATAGATACGAAAAATTAATATACAACAAATATTTAGTTAATGATTTTATAACAGGTAGTAATAAATTAAATAAGGAATGAAACGAATGATCTATTTCCAATGATATAAATACTGGTAATGTTACTGCTTCTAATCCATTTGTAGGTATTAACTTCTTGGTAATGTACAAGTTCACTTTCATGTAGTTACAAAGTAAAAATGTTTGATGTTGCTAATAAAAGATTATAGGACATTTATAGTTATCAACCATTTAGGCACGTTAGGCAGGAAGGTACGTTGGCCATGGTAGCTCAAGGGGTTAGAGAGACTGGACGAAAACCTGGAGATCCGTGGTTCAAATCCCGGCCGTGGTATTGAATTTTTCATTTGGCTCTAATTAATTAACCATTTACTTATTTACTTTATTCCAACCATTACCGGAGCAATGAGTGAATTTTGTTTACTTTATCCCACTCGTTGCCCTAACGTTGATTTGAAGTTGAAGTTTTCTTAAGTCGTTTCTCCATAACGACGTGTCTTATTGCAAGTATCTGTAAGATAAAAATATTTACAAAGCTTAATTCTACACGTGGTTGATGAATCCCCCGCTTCCCAAGCTGTTAGGGCACAGCTTGCTAATGCAGTCGGTATTCTTCCTTACACGTTCGTGTGACGAGGTGCATATGTTCGGTCATATGGTAAGTTAAGAAACGCCACCCAGAAAACACCTCTGTCGGCTTTGTTGGTTAAATACGTAAACGAATTTGGAAGTGATATTTTTATAGAAGACGGTTGGGTGTCATTTTGTTTGGTATGCGAAGAAAGTGTTTCTACAAAGAAAAAATATGACTTTGTACAGCTTATTGACACAATACGACTTAAGAAGAGGGTTAAGAGTAAATCTAAGTTAAATCGGCAACTAATTATAGCCACTGTAGACAAATAATCGAGTTCAAGTGATGCATTTTGCAAAGACTTGTGCTTTACATTAGTGAGTTTGGCATTCCATTTTGGAAATTAAATAATGAGCAGCTTCGGAAATTTTTAGAAAAGTACGCAAACAGAAGGGTGTCGATAAATCTACATCACGAAAAACTATTTGTAACAATGTTTTCAAGACGTAATTTGTCATCTTCGGGATCAACTAAAGCACGAAAAAATATGGATTTCTATTGAGGAAAGCACAGATGCAGTGGGACAATGTGTATGTAGTGCTGCAGTTGGTGCTATGAAAGCAGGTAGTAGGTCAAGTACTTTACCGAATAAATCATTCCACTATTGCAACATATTTCAGCTATCTTATGGTCAGAAGGGGCACGGTGTGGCACTGTATTGTTATTTCTCAGTGATGCTGCACCATTTATTGTTAAAGTATGAACTGAAGGAGAAATTCTTTATCTTAAGTTATTTCACTTGACGTGTCTTGCGGTTGACATCATCTAACTGAAACAGTAAGTTAGGACCTGTAAATTCTTGACTTTAGCATTAAAAAGTGTTTTTAAAGTGGACGATTAGAGTTCAAAAGCTTCTTGAAGTACTTCCAAATTTGTCTTTACCTTCTCAGCCGGTTTTAAACCGATTAAAGGCTTTAACTTTGACAAGCTTACGTTAGGCAAGAATTCTAACAATATACCAATGATTTTTTTTTTTTTTTTTTTTTTTTTTTTTTTTTTTTTTTTGCAATTTACGTCCACCCCAACGTTAAGTTATATCGGACGGTGAATGAATTGGTTGAAATGATGCTCAATGACTCCAGGGTCCATGGAGCTTAGAGTTACCCGACATTCGAAAAATTAAAGAAAATAATATAAAAAAATACCTATGATTAAATTTTAATTTTTATTTGCTTATTTTTGTGCTTATTTATTTCATTTTTCCCCTATATTCTTACTTATTTTATCATTCGAATATGCTTTCAAATCCGAGCTGTAATAACACTGGGCAAAAAATTTTTTTTGAATGTTTCGAGCACTTCATGAGGCAATTCCTACTAATTTTGGGTTGAGAAAAAAAAATATGTAAATGAAAAATTTGTATTAGCTCTAGTTTCTATGATATACACAAGGTGGAAGTATTACATATTAACGGATTGAGAGAAAAGGATACATTTTAATTACATACATGCTAACAACAATGAAAGTGCATTTGAGTTTTTTAACTGGTAATTACGTGTTAAGAGCTCTAAATTGCTGGAAAAATACTTCGCAGATAGTCGTGTCGAAGAGATTCATGTGGTGGCCTATTGACTTCATCGTCTTTTAAAAGTCTAGGTGGGAGTGGAGAAAATGGATCTTAAGGGACATGTTGCATCCAAGGTTACGGTATTTTTTGCAGGAGCACTGTCACAAAATGCTTGTAGTTGTCATATATTTTGTTGCCTAAAAATCCACGACGGCTTCCGAAGCTTCCTTTTCCTTTTCTTTCCCCTCCAGAATTTGGTCAAATGCAGGATCCTTTACAAGTTCTCTTATTTGTGGTCCTAGAAAAATGACCTCCTTAACTTTTGCATCACTTAACTTCCAAAATTTCTCTCTGATGTTATTTGACAGGTATGCCAGGCCCCCCCCCAAAAAAAAACCTCCACCAAATTTAAAGTCCTCAATCTAGAAATGAAAAGTCACTTTATCTTCAAAACAAGAGCAAATCTATCACTTTATGGTAATTTTTTAATTAAGCAGATGGAAATATATGTAAATTCACTATTTTTGGGCCCGAAACATTTTCATTGTTGCCCAGTGTAATTGACAACCCCTTCCCAACCGGACTTCCAGTGAGATTTCCCTCAGCCAGTAAATATTTCAGTAGAGACTGCCGCAATGAAGATAACATCAGCACCGCTACTTTCGATTAAATTAATTCTATGCGCTGTAGATTCTTTAGTCAGATTTCACTTCGTTAATGCTAAGCAAACAAGCAAAGGAATGTAACGCTACAATTGTGTACGTTATTAGGAGAGCTATGGCTCGTAGTAGTGCTATGTTGGTACATCATGTTATACAATTGAGAGGCACTGTAGCCTAGACTACATCTATTATGACTAACATTGCTACAGAAAGGAGGGATGAAGAGAAGAAATCACAAGAGGCTACAAGCCGCAGAGAAATAGGCTACAGAGATTAGCGGAATTTGCAAACAGTTCCAGACTCGAAGAACAGCTCCCACTGCTGCTGCTAAAATAAATAAATAAAATATTAATACCTTATCCCGATATTTAGGTTACTACACGTGGACACAAACTCAAACGTTAACATTTATTTTCACTAAAGTGTTTCTATTTAAGGGGGGACCGAAGTGCTAAAAGTGAATTTCTAAACTACTAAAGCTAGAGCGTCAATTTTTGTACATATATTACTAGTAACTAAAGAAGTGTGTGTACCAGTTTTCATTCCAATATGTAACTGCATTCTTGATATATGAATTAATTTATACAATTTTACTACCTAAAATCGAAATCTATCTTCTTTGACAGATATTGCAAAATAAATCTCATTTTGATACAATTAAATTCCTTAATACCTTAATAACAAATTAAAGGATTGAATTTCTGAAATTCTGCATAGATATTTTTAAGAAAATTATTTATGTGTCAAGGCGAAAAAAAACTCCAAAAATCAGTGCTTGGTCATAGTAATTACTTTTTAAAACTTAACATATGACCAATATCAAAATCCCCATACATCAGTTTGTTGCACAACTTCTGAAGTGTATTGTGTACAATTTTCAGAGTGCTAGCTGTAATATTGTAGGAGAAGATCGAGTTTGACCTTGAAAAAATAAAAAAAACTGAACATGAGAAATATGGCTTTAAAGTTTTAATTTCTTTACATTAGAAAACTCCAAGCGTGTATCTAACACCCTCTTCCCTGCTAGTAGCCCCTGGAGCCTTAGGTTTTAGATGTATTTACTGAAATAGTAGTCTATTTTCACATTCCATTGCTAATTGAGAAGCAGAACCAGAGGTTTAAAGCATCTGCCGGTTCAGAGTTTGTAAAAGCAATGTCGGCATGCTAAATCTTTTATCAGTTCCTTCAACTGGCCTAAATCTAAAATAATATATTTGCTCCTACCTACATCATCCTCTGGTATATAGGTACTGCATTGCTCCTCCAATTTTGAAAGACTTACTTTTTTCTTTTGCAGTGCTACAGGCTCAGTTACTTCCTGATTTATTTCAGCTGAAGTATCTGTTTTCCCTCTTCTGTTCTTATTCATTAATTTACACAAAGCGGTTCTACTACCCCATATCTGTGGCATTCTAAAACAGTAAAATAATGCAGTACCATATAAAACAATATAGGTACTTAACCTCTTTAATTTCACAATACATGATAGTTCTAGGTAGGTTTACTGAAATAAACTTATGCCACATTTTACGGTGTAATTTTAGGCACAAATGGACACTTGAGTATAATAAATATTGTGACTTTGTGGGTTCGTGAAATGAAAAGTCCAATTTCACCACTCAAAAATGTTCTTTATTTCCACCGACTTACAGTTAAACTCTTGCCAATTACACAGAATTACGTGCTGCACACAATTACAATTCACCAGTTCGTCCGTTACAATTTCACTTGCCCTCGTAATTACGTAAACTCCGATACACATACAGTTACGTACAGTCTTCCGTTGCACAATCTTCTCGTTCGTTAACACGGCGCTCCTTTCACTGACTAACACTGACTGACTGAACCCCGACTGACTAGCTGCAGCCCTTTTTATAGGCATCTCGCCGACTTCTCGGCTTTTCTAGTTCCCAGGCGACGTTTCCAGATGATGAAAGATTCCCGTAATTTCGAGAACCAGGTGGACAGAAACAGACGGCACACTGATGTTTTTCCTCCGACCACCGCCTGTCACCACTATAAGACAAACGAGGAGGAGGTGTGGCTAACACGAACCTCCCCTGTCTTCCGCTCCCAGCTGCTTCCACAGGGTGTTCCAGCGCTCGCGTTACAATATAATACAAAGAGGAGAAAACCTGAAAATAATAATTTAAAACGCCAAGTGTCACTTCTAAAACACCGGAACAACAAAAGAAAACATAAACAAACATTTCGCGCCATTACACAGGAAGTATATCAAGGAAACGACTAAAAACATCAAGAAAAATCACCGCCATCTAGGGGATTCATATGAAAGCTTTTAAAATAGGATATGGCGGCTGAATGCTATTTTAAAGCGTATTTTAAAATAAAATCGTTAGTAAGTTCTCTGCATTCACACATGTGGGCGTGCCATTTAAAGCATGGAGAGGCATTTAACCTGCATTGAGTTTTAAAAATGGCGTCCAAAACAGGTGTTGCGTTTACCCCACGGGCATGAAACTTTAACAAGTAAACTAAATTATGGTGCATATTTTGCAACAAAAAACCAAAATTTCATTTTTTAACGAAAATGATTAAAACAGTACCTATGTCCCCCCTTAATTTACACTTGTCTTCAGAAGCCTAAAATTCCGCTTGAAAAATCAGAAGGGAAATCATGGAAGGGAATCACGACAAGCAGAAAGTACCTCAAAATTCACCTAATTAATAGAGCAAATCACGAAAAAGAAGCTCCTAGTGGGCAGTATATGAGAATCGAACCCATTAGCTTCCAAATGCGAGCTTGAAATAAACGCGGACCATCTCACTCAATATATATATATATATATATATATATATATATATATATATATATATATATATATATATATATATATATATATATATATACAGCAGAACTGAACATTATAGAAGTAAAAGAAACACAATATAGCATTTAAAATTTTAACATTTCATAAATATCATACGAGTATTCAAGAGTAAAGAAGTTTCTCAGTTGGTGTTTTAAATACTGCCCCAGGTAATGCTTACTTATTGGTATTGGATGCGAATCCCAATATATCGATGTATTAATCTGATATTTTAGGCATATATTGATTTATGATATTGGTATTACTTGTACTATAGGAAGGAATTTTCATTATTCTCATATATAAGCTTTATGAATACCAAGCAATGTCAGACGCATTATGAAATTCCCTTTAATGTTATATTGGTGTAAGATAGTACAGCATTGTTAAACACTCTGTTTTCGCAATGAATAATATTTTTGTATCTCCGTATTTCTAAACCATAAGTTACGTGAGTATATGACCCTATAATATAGGGTGAATCACAGAAACCTGATAACTTTTACCTTTAAATACGAGGACTGTTCAATAAAGAATGATCACAATTTCTTTTGACAACGTACCTTTACTCATCCTCATAATTTTGATGGTCTTTCTCAAAATAGTCTCCCCTGAATGCGATGCACTTTTCCCAGCGCTTCTGTCAGTCTTCAAAGACATGCTGGAAACCAATTTTTGAGAGATCCTTAAAAATCGCCTCCGCAGCCTTCACCACTGCTTCTGATGATGGATAATGCCTCCCACGAAGGCGTTTCTTCAAGTTAGGGAATAGAAAAAACTCGCATGGGGCTAAATCCGGACTATAGGTATAGTAAGGGATGCACTTCACGTTGATTCTTGCAAGATATTCAGCAACAACGTCGGCAATATGCGGCCGTGCATTATCGTGGTGCAGCATCCAGCCTGCTTCACGGAAATGTGGTCTTTTGCGCCTGTGGACTTGCAATGTTTTCAGGACATCCCTGTAGTATTGTCCAGTTACTGATGTGTGTGCAGGTACAACATGCTGATAAACCATTCCATGAATATCAAAGAATGAGATGACCATAACTTTCCTAGCAGAATCAACCACTTTTTCTTTTTTGGGGGTTGTTGATGAAGGAGATTTCCACAGTGAGCTTTGTTGTTTGCTCTCAGGATCAAAATGATGTAGCCAAGTTTCATCAGCAGTGATTACGTTTGATAGAAACTCAGGTTCTTCCTCTAACATCAACTTTAACTGCATGTTACCTCAATTGCAGCGGTAGACGATATGAACATATCTGAACTTGCCTGCTTCTTATAGGCGGGAAACAGGAGTACCAACAATGAAACTACTACGGCGTGTTTGTGTCACATTAAGCTAACAGATTGAATTTTAGTGCGAAAAACTATGTTCGTAAAATATTATTGTCATTCTTTATTGAACAACCCTCGTATGTTGGTAGGTATGATAAATGAGTTGTTGACAAATTGCGAGCATGACCAATGTTTGCTATTGGTGTAAAATGGAGCAACGAAATATGCTTTTGTGGTGGAAGCCTTTTTTAAAATGGTGACTCGGTTATCATTACATAATGTTTATTTCGTCGTCATTTTAATGTCCCACGTTATGGCAACGTTCCTAACAGGAACGCTATCAGTTATGGATACAGAGTATATGAGCAACAGCTTCTGCAGTGAAGAAGAAACCACCAGGTCCTATACACACTGGAGAACATCAGCAAGCACTTATGCCCGATTTCAGCAACAGATGTTAAAATCGACGTTAACAAATGTAACGTAACAATTTTCACAGCGCTAACACTAATGTTAAATTTCTTGCATTTCACCAACCTGTTTTCTGAAAATGTTAACAAACCTGTTTTAACGCCAAGAAACTTGTAAATATCACAGCTATAGAAAGCTATGGATGAATTGTATTATTTTCTGAACGTTCTCCGGTGCGACTTTGTTTTCATTTTCGTCAGCACAAGCTAAAAAATGGCGAATGAACAAAATCATAAATAAAGCCGTGAGACAAATCTCTCATCGATGGAGAAAGAATTGTTAATTGAATTGGTGACGAAGTGTAAGGATATCGTGGAAAATAAGAGGACGGATGCAGTGAATGTAAAAGAGAAAGATGTCACGGGGGAAAAGATTGGAAACGAATTTAATTCAAATGCATGTGTCACTACTACAAGCACCAAACATCTTGTCAGTATTACGTAAATTTAAAACGAGGAGCGAAGGACAAGTGCCTTAAACGTTTCAACACTAGGGGCGGACAGTGTATTATCCACATAATTCAGTGAATTATAAAATCGCAAAGTATTAATACTTGAAGCAAAGGCGAGATCGGCATATTCCTTTCGATGCATATTCTAACTCAATATTACGTAAATGTAAAACGAGGAGCGAAGAAGGGCAAGTAACCTGAACGTTTCAAGACGGCAGATGTACAATGTATTATCCACATAATTCAGTGAATTATAAAATCGCAAAGTTATTAATACTTGAAGCTAAGGCGAGATCGTCATATTCCTTTCGATGCATGTTCTAACTCAGTATTACGTAAATGCAAAACGAGGAGCGAAGAAGGACAAGTGACTTGAACGTTTCAAGACGGGAGGTGGACAATGTATTATCCACATAATTCAGTGAATTATAAAATCCCTAGGTTATTGATACTTGAAACAAAGTCGAGATTGGCATATTCCTTTCGATGCATGTTCTAACCTCTCTTGTACTTCCGCAGTAACCTTCATAGCAACATGTTTCGACAGTCTATACCTCAGTACAAAATTTTCTTCTGATAGCTCCTCAAAATCATTTCTCCTCATAGGCCGTACTCTATAACGAATGTCATTTAGACGGTCTTAAATATAACAAATCGACATCAGCAGCTGAGTTCATGCTCGCCATCTTGACTATTTACAATTGTTAAGGACTTAACATCAGAAATTTGGCTTGTTGTTTAACAGGAGATTTAACACGAGTGTTACGCTGACACTTGGTGAAATGCAATTTTTGTTTTAACTATTGCTAAACTTGTGTTAAGTCTTAACATCTGTTGGTGAAACCAGGCATGAATGATCAGACAAGCAATGAGAATGATCCTAGTTGCTCAGTAAGAAAACACGCTACTGTCACAGTTGTTACAGACAAATGTTAGGAGAATTCAACACAGAGATTTACATTTTCACACTTATACGATAGATTGTGGTTCAAGAGTTAAATGGCTGTGGTAAGCCTAATGGAATTACATTCTATGATACCTTTGTGAGCCTCTGTAATAATGTTATGGGCCTGTTAATGAGTGATGAGGCTCATTTTCAGTAAATGGTATGGTAAACAAACACCATTTATGCTATTGGAGTGATTCAAATCCTCAACAGCATTTATGCGCCCTGTTCATAGTCCACTTGGTGTGGCGTTGCAAGTTTTGGAATCATAGATGCTTATATTTTTGCAGATACAGCTGTAAGAGTGATCCCAGATCGATATATAGAGGTGTTGGGACTTCGTTACTCCTTATATTAACGTGGAATCGATCTCAACACCATCTGGTGTCAATATACTACCGATGTGTCCATTGCAATCATTATAGAAATGTTTCCAAACAAAATTATTTCAAGAAGAGGAGACCTTCCATGGCCCGCACGTTCTTCAGATCTGTCAGTTTGCAATTACTCACTTTGGGTATACCTCAAATCTCAAGTGTACAATAGAAAACCCAGAAACTTTAACGAACTCAAGGAGGCCATACAGGAGGATATTACAGCCATAACAAACGACATGTTACAATCAGCGATACAGAATCTACATCACAGACTACAACAATGTATACTAATAATGCAGGTCATTTAAGAGATGTCCTATTTACAAAATAAGGCCACGTCCTCAAATGGCATTCAGTGCCCTATTCCAGTGTTACAGAATTAACATGTTAATTTGATTCTTATGTTACTTATTTGATTTTTTAAATTGTCAGGTTCCTGTAGCATAACCTGTATATTATAATACTTTTTAGTGATACTGTTTTTCAATATCTTAATAAACAAATTGCTTTCTATGGGTGTCTATATGTTTAGCCCATATTAAGATACTCTCTGCATGTTCTTATAATCACAACTGTTGCTGTTTTCAAGTTGAAGATAAGTTTTGCCTTTATTTATTTATTTCCAACAAGAATCGCTTTACTTTTGTTTTAATTACCTTACATTTGAGGATATTAGTGAAATCTAGCACGTATTTTACTGTACATTCCACATTCACTTTTAGACCTTGACTTTCTCCCCAGAATAACAATACAGTATTCAGTAATAGATTCTTTAAAATAAGATCTGAAGCTTTCCTGGCGACGAATACGCTCACTTTCTTCCCGGGCAGCAAGCCAGGTGAAAAGACGATTAGATATCAGCGTTTCGGGAGTGTGCATCTCTCCCATCATCAGGATATTTATAAAATGTTAAAACCACAAATGAAATACTGGATATAACACAATCATCAACAAAGACAAAACACTATCAAAATTCGCATTACTGAACAAAATTTGTTTTCAGTCAATTAAATGCCAGGTCAGGAGATGGCGTGAGTGTAGAAATTTGTGTCAAATAAACGTAACTACTTAACTCAAGATGTATTGATCTTTGCTTCTTAATTCGACGGATTTCCAGTTTAGGGCCGGTTTCCAAGAGGAGCTGAACTGAAATCCAGCATCGCGATTAAGCGTGCTCCTTTCAGAGGAAATCGCCAAAGCCTCCTTAATTCTCCGCTCCCAGTAACTGCTGCATTTTGCCAAGATTTTCGTCTCACGAAAATTGGCTCTATGGACGTTATCAAAACAATTCTCTGGCAGCCCAGACTTCTCAGGTTGCATTAAACGAATGCTCCGTTCATGTTCGATTATTCTAGTAGCGATGGTCCTTCCGGTTTTTCCTATATACGGTGTCCCACATTCACAAGGAATGTGGTATACTCCCGGAACTTGGAAGTCCAGTTTGTCTTTCACTGGTCTCAACACATGTTTAATCTTCATAGGTGGCTTGTGGATGGTCCTGATGTATTTCGTAAGAATTCTGCGAATTCTGCCGGATAGACTGCCGATAAATGGGATGCAGGCTGTAGTGGTAGGCTTACCTGACGCTTGCTGTATTACAGGTTTCCCTTTGCTAGCTTTGGTGATCGAGGCTTAAACGTCATATTCGGAGTAGCCGTTTTGGTGGAACGTGAGTCTGTAATTGTTGTTTTAAGTGGCTGGGATCAAAGATAGACAAAGCTCTGTGGGCCAGTGTATTGAGAACTCCCAGTCGTTCGGACTTATGATGGAAATTATGAGCGTTCAGAGATCGGTGTGTGTAGGCTTGCGATATACAGCATACACCAGTGTACCGTTGCTGTTTTTTGAAACAAGAATGTCCAGGAATGGAAGAGTTCCATCTTTCTCCACTTCCATGGCAAACTGTATTTGAGGTCGAAGGATGTTGAGATGCGCAAGAAAGCTAGGCAAAGTGTCTGATCCATGTGGTCAAATTACAAATGTGTTGTCCACATATCTATAGAAATGAGATGTTTTAAGTGGAGCTGTGTCAAGTATTTCATGTTCTAGGTGTTCCATATAGAAATTAGCTATAGGTGGTGACAAAAGGGAGCCCATTGCTACTCCATCTACGTGTTCAAAGAGAGTACCACCAAACAAGAAGAAAGTGGACGCCAGGGTATATCGGAAGAGCTCTATGATATCAGCCGGAAAATGCTCCTTCAGAAGTTGGATGGATTCTTAAAGTGATACTCTTGTAAATAGAGAAACCACGTTGAAGCTGACAAGATCAGAATAGGCAATGGTAATGTTCCTAAGTGTATGTACAAACTCTGTGGAGCTACTCACATAATTTGGGCAATCCCCTATCAGAGGTTGTAATAGATCAGCCAGGTGACGTGCCAGTTGATAAGTAGGGCTGCTCCTGGCGTCCAAAATGGCGCGTAAAGGAACGTCAAGCTTGTGAATCCTCGGAAGTCCATACATTCTAGGAGGCCTGGAATCCGACGGTGATACCGCCTGCTTAACTTCTGAAGTAAGGCAGGATATTTTAATAAGTTTAATATTTGTCTTTGTTTGTTGTACCCCCTTAACAACTAGAACGTGCTAGGGAGAATGAGAGTTATGTTGGTTAGAGTAGCTTAGAGTTACCCGACATTCGTCTATCAGGATAATGGAAAACCCCGGATAAAACTTATCCAGATAACTCGCCCTAACCGAGATTCGAACTTGGGACCTCTTGAACCTGAGGCAGACATGCTACCCCCACACTACCGAGGCGGGCTATTTTTCTCCTTTAAACAGTATATAATGGATGTGATCATATGATTTCTATTCGTTTGCTAAAACGGAGAATTACAGTCAATTTATTCAGCTGTGTGTATGCAGTGCCCATTCTTTCATTTCCCTTAATCTCAGACGAATGTATGTTAGTATAGAACTATTTATTCCATTTTATAATTAGACTCAGATCTCAACTAAGTAAAGCTAAAACAGTTTTACGTAGTTTTATCTCATTTACTCCACGTGAGGAACATATTCTGTCTCAGTTTGCCTAAAGTTAGATATGAATTTACTCATACTGGATGAAAGTGGCGTAGCAATAAATTTACTCAGCCAGTGAAGGATGTGGCCATTGGTAGTGAAAGTTCTCCAGGCTGAAACGGATGTGCCCTTTCAGGAGGACCTAGCCCCACGTACTCATGATAAGTGTGCTAGAAGTACACAACGCTCCCACCATAATAGCTGGAGGTGTTGAAACCCTACTCCTTCAAGGAAGTTAGCACAAGTAACAGTGCATGTTTTGGGATGAGCTTTACGTTGCGGTGCCATATTTGGAATACGGCAATTCCTCATATCTTTCTCATCTTTCCTTAAGGGCATGCAGCACCGAAAACCCCAAATCCAGTAATTTTCAACCAATCTTCCTGAATTTTTACTACTTAGTTCTGATGCATAGTGGACACAGAATTAAAAATTTGGTTTTTATATCTTCAATAGTTTTTGAGTAATTAATTTGGGAAATTCAAAATTTGGGAAAAATTCAAACCGCTCCACGTGATGAAAATTTTCAAAATTTTAATTTTTCTAATTCTAAAAGTATTCAGATTGTTATGAAGAAAAGATCTATCATATGAATTTCTTATACTGCCTTTAGTTCCAGAGTAAAAAAATAGGTATGGAGCAAACAAAAAAGCCAAAAAATGATTAAACCTGTGACTTTTTTATATCAATAACTTTAAAAATATAATGAATATTAAAAATTCATATGACAGAAACCTTTGTTTGCTTTATAAGACCATGTGTTGAAAATTTTAGAGGAACTGAATCAAAACTGCATCGTGTGGAACATTTTGCATGACAAAAAATGTTGAAAAAACTATAACTGAGTAAATCAAATTTTAAAATCCAAAACATTTTCCTTCTCAGCTGCATGCCTTGAAACAGAATAAAACCCTCCAGATAGGTAAGTTGGACTATCCTGCCTCTTCCTTCTCTCTTCTGCTGCAGTATTCTTCAATTTCAGTTTCCTTCTGGATGTTTTAGAAGTTACCTTCACAGAAATTGCTGAATGAAGTAAGCGTAACTGGTCCTTCCCTTTACTAATTTTTAGATATGCTGGTGAAATCTGTGTCCATTATGTCTGACTGCAGCTTGAGTGAGGCAGAACAACCAAAATTGAATTCACTGATGGTGAAGTCTCTTCTTTGACACAAATATTTCTTTTGGACAATTATGCCATATCATGTTATGTAAACTTTCATTTGCATTTTGTGTCTTACCCAATGCTCATCTGCTTAGGATTTCATCTGATGCCAGCCTTTGGTACACAGTCAGCAATTTTCTTATCACATCAGGCCTCAAGTATGTTCACATTGTTGTGTTATGTTAGGTGTTTCTTCCCATGTATTGTTTGGGCTATTCATGATCCTAACTATGTACACAGTTATCAAGAGGTCAGTTGTTTCAAAGAATGTTTTTTCTATAACCTATATAACAGCTATATGCACGTTTTGAAGTATAAAATACCTATATAAATGTTAAATGGCAGACTAAAACTCATCAATTATATATAAACGGTATGTAGTTTAAAGAGAAACACAAGAAAATCTCGACCGTTAGAAACTCACACAAAAGCAAAATATAAACATTATCATTTGCTTTCAATGTTTCCAGCCAGTGTTTTGTTTCCAGGTGCCACATATTGTAAGAAATAACCATCATACCAACACACAATATTCCACCAGAAACTTTGCCCGATAATTTCAAATGTATTAATCTAGTACGTTCAATCGAACTCAAATGACAGAATTCTGTAACTCCAAGGGTCGGCACGTACGTGCACACGGGCATTTAAATTGTCATATGAAGGTATTTAAATGCTTGAAACTCATAAATTTAGTTGGATTATGATACTATAAGGTTCAAAGTATTTTATTAGCTTAAAAACAAAAATATTATTTTTTCCCATATTTTTAGTCAATTTCGGTGCTGCATTCCCCTAAACGTCAAGCTGCATCAGCCCTAAGTTGTAGACGAAGTTTCGGGGAGGGGTAGCGGATGTAAACTGTTTATTTATGATTAAACACTTTAATACGAGGGCCGTTCAGAAAGTAACCTCCGGTTGATTGCAAACAATTCACCAAGTTAAATAAAAATATTTTAATATATACATCTTACAACTACATCTTTGCACTATTTTTCTACATAGTCTCCATAACGATTGAGGCACTTATCGTATCTGTTCACAAGCTTTGAAATTCCTTCTGTAGAAAAATCACTCGCTTGTGCCTGGAGCCACCTTGCTGTCAACTATCTCGTACAAGAGAGTCTTAGAAATCTGTGGAAAATCAGTAGAGAACTCCGACATTGTGAAACGTCGGTTTTCACGAACTTTTGCATCAACTGTCTGAACGAGTTTGTCCGTCACCAATGATGGTCTACCACTGCTCTCTTCATCATGAACGTTTTCTCGTCCACTTTTAAATAAACGTACCCATTCACGGACCACTCCTTCACTCATAACTCTTGGTCCGTACACGGCACAAAGCTCACGATGAATAGCTGCTGCAGAATATCCTTTGGCTGTAAAAAACCTTATAACAGCACGCACTTCACATTTGGCGGGGGTTTCTATTGCAGCACACATTTCAAACGGCCACAAACACTAAACTAGCGCAGATACGACGTTCACTCTACCACGGCTTGATGCCGACTGACCTGCTGAGTGCGTGAATGCACAGATGGCGTCGCTACTCCGCCCACTACCCGCACTGTGACCGAACGGCCCTCGTATATGATGTACTAAGAATCATCTCCTTATGGAATATTCTCCATGGATTTTAAATAGATAGTAAACAAGCCATTTTATTTACTCAGGTTGTTGATTTTCTTTATAGTATCGCACGTTTTGCAATCGCCAACATCGATACTTTGGACATGTTGTTAGCTTCTTTAATGTACTATTTCATATTTATATTATTTCGTGATGCTTTAATACATATATTAACATAATTTCCTTGAAAATAATGCTTAAATACATATTTTCCTAATTGCAAATGTATGTTTAACAATAAGCATAAATATTGGTTCACATTTAAGATATACTTTAAACAAAACATTTTTAAGCATCCTTATATAAGTACTTTTTAGTTTGACAATTTTTCACATTACATGTCTCAATTTTAGATACTTTATTTGTTCTGTATTCGGTTTCTGTTAAATTGGCAGGCCGGAGCTCTACGGTAGTGCTGTACGAACCCGTTTTTGCAATAATGGCCCGCCGTTCCTTCAATAAGTAATCCATCGATGTGACAAAACGGTGAAATTTGCACCTTGGTGCTTGACGGGAGCTCTATAACCGCTTATTTCCTAGCAATGGGCTCGTACGTTCCCTTGATCTCCAGATTGTGAGAGAAGTGGCTAAGGCAGCGTCAGGACTGGTGTCGTGTTGGAATCATTAGCGATCCCATCCTTGCCGCACACATCGTCGTTGAAGTTGGTCGTCGTTCGGGTGTTTCCTTCATTCCTTCCTCCCACGGTCGCGTTGAAAACATAAAGTACTGAAACCACCTCCGTCTCACTATTCCTAACACTAACTCCCTCACTGATTATAATGTCGCCAGGCATTGTTTCCCTACCGAGAAGAGGTGCCGGTGAGGCTGCTTAATCCAACAGACACCAATCACGACGTCCAGGCCGGGATGGAGTTGGTGACCTGCGAGCCCTTTGTCAGCCTAACGCCAATCGACAAGCTCCAGGAGTCGGTGCCGACGCAATATCTGGGGCCCCGGCTGGATAGCTTACTGGAGAGGGCGGCCAACCACTTGACCGCAGAACAACTTCGACAACTCCTGGGACGTTACCAGCGCGTCTACAGCCAAGGCAACAGCAACTACGGCCGCACGGACCGAGTGCTCCATCTCATCGACACCGGAGACGCCCGGCCTATTCGGCAACCACCCAGACGCGTTCCGCTGGCAAAACAAGCGGCGGCACGGGACATGCTGGGTCTCACCAATTGGCGTTACTCTGACGTAACGCCCCGGCAATCGCATAGGCACGGGTCGGCAGGAAACAATGCCTGGCGACAATAATCACATAGATTTATATCATGAGAGAGATAGAGTCAATTATTCTGTCATCAAAAACGAACTGCAGATCGATACGAATATTTTCTTGGGATTTCTTTCCACGAGAGCCCTATCTTGTCAGCTTTTCCCCCGGTTAGGTTTATGCTTACTTTTTGTCTAACATGGGACCCAGTTTCTAACACCTACAAATTATAGATTTCTCAGGAGCAGCGAGAGTAGCGAATTTCAGTACAAGTTCAAGCTGATTCAAGATCCCATTCCAGTAAAGCTTAAGGTATAATGCGATCCATATAAACCTGAACCACTTCAATAGAGCATAACTTTTGAAACAATAATAAGATACATGTGCAGCTTTGGCAAAATATTATACACAATTGGGAGATTACATTATACTATTTACATCTCAGAGAAAATGTTGGAGGTGTCCTCCACCAGCATCTATACATATTTGCAGTCGTCTCACTATATTCCCTGAAGTTTCACGGAGAATATCCTCACCAATGTTACTTATTTCGGTTCGAATGGATTTCTTGAGAACATCAATTGTCCGTGGCCTATTCTTGTACACTCTATTTTTACATACCCTCACAAGAAAAAATCTGGTGAGGCTAGGTTAGGGGATATGGGGGTCACAGGCCATTTGAGATTATTCTGTTATCAAAGAAACTGGTTACAAGTTCCATGATGTCATTAGATGTATGGCACGTTGCTCCATCTTGCTGGAAATAACCTTCTCTCAATTCGATTTCATCTCCGTAAAACCAGAGAATATGATGAGACGAGTGCAAACATGTATAGATGCTGGTGGAGGACACTTCCAACATTTTCTCTGAGATGTAAATAGTGTAATGTAATCTCCCAATTGTGTATTATATTCTCTCAAAGTTGCACGTGTGTCCTATTATTGGTTCAAAAGTTATGGCCTATTGAAATGGTTCAGATTTATATGGATCGCACTGTACATGCGTTGAAAAGAAAGTCTATAGTTTTATTAAGAACTACATGAAATGTACAATTAAAACAATTGGTCTTAATTTAAAATAGTGTGTAGCACACAATTAAAAAAACAAAAGTTAAATGTTTTAAGACATTCTAGAACTGAAAAAATTAATGCTTTAAGTTTCGTTTTCATTAAGTTGTGGTTTTATGTGATCTTTATTTCATAAACTTGAATGTTTTGAACATCATGTTTAATAATAAATACAGTTCACGTATTTGGGTGTCGTTCAGGGTTTTTGGCAAATATATTTAAAAAATAAATACATTAATGGTCTTTATTCTGATTTAAAGGCTATGCTTCACAAAACAACCTCCTCTTTTAGTTTTATTTTAATGTATGAATGGATTTTTAGTCCAATTTGTAGCAAGCTTTTGTCGTGTGAGGATACTCACACTAAAGTTATAATTATTGTTCTAATAATTATATTAAAATAATTATATTAAAATTTTATACCGTCACTGCCAACATTGTGTCCATTCAGTAATTGGATGGCTGATTCTAAACACTTTACTGCTGTCATTACCCTGTGTACCTATTAACGTGAAACTTCTGATACCATTTGACTCAAAATTATCAACAAAATGCTACCAGCCTAAAATTTGTTAGCAAACGAACAGTGCCTCCAAGCAGTGGTATATCAAGGCATCTGATAACTCCTAAAATAGTCATGGCATTTGTTGTTTGTCTCATATGTTGAGAGCAAAACGACGTCTGTGCAGAAGTCGCTCTAGATTAAAAGAGGTATGCTAATGCAGAAGAAACAAAGGAACAAAGAACGAAGTAACTCAAAGATGCTGCCACGCCCAACTTTCTGAAATATCAAAATGCAGCATGTCATTTAAATCATTTTAAACTCCCAACGAAACAGCTATGAGTTTTCCTCCACCAATCTGCTACGTAATACCACGTTGGGTTTCTACGGAAATGCTATTTTTCTAGTATTCGAAAGTTAACAGGTTGTGAGGTTGTAAAGGACTTGAAACTCTAAGGGGTTTTTGTGGGATGTCAAGGACTTCTTGTTTCTACGGAGACGTGTCTAGCTGAAACAAAGTAGCTTCAGAAGGCAATGTTTGTAATAAATTAACGGCCCCTCAAGGAAGCCAAGACTCATATAGTGAACGCTTTCCAGGAATATTGCATAACCTAGTCAAGTCTATAGAAACACAATTTCCTTACGGTTTGCTTTGTTAACGCTAGATCTGTCACTTCCACCCTAAGTCGAAGATCAAAGATGTTCTCTCTGCTTCGTAGTATACGAGATCTATGCTAGTGAAGGGTAACTTTAACCTCCGGGAGGGGGTAACTGTCATATATTTGGTTCTAGAGTGGCAAACATACATGTCTATGTATTTTCTTTGTGCTACCCTATTTGCTTCTAAGAAGCAATTTTAGATATGTTTTCTACTACGAAGCACCTGTCTACATGGAACAACGGATACATTTGGTTGGGTGTTTCAGCATAAGTTGAAATTTTACAATACCGTGAAGAAAATTTATGCAACTTTTGATTTTCTTGAAACACCTATAAATAATGAGTACCGTTATCTGGGGTGACTTTGTACCTCCTTTTTGCATTTTTTGGAAATCTCTTCTTCGAATTTAATGTTAATAAAGAAACGCTTACTATTTATAACATAGCAGTAGAAACATCAACCTTGTACTGCAATCAAGATATTCCTTGATGTTAACGAATAACCAAAATATAGCCCAATGTCACCCCCTTAGTTGGGGTGACTTTGTGCCATCTGTAAATTCAGTACTATTCAAAGTCAGAAGCTTGTCAGGCCCAATGCCATCCCATAGAATGGGAGTATTTATTCTAATAAAAATAGACTGTAGCATTTTCATGTCATATTATTACCCTTTATTGTTGCAAAAAGTTTCAAACTGCAGTTCATTTGAATTACAAAAATGTTACATTTTTCCCAAACCTTTTTATATTTCAGGAATGTCATACAATTCACGCTTGGACACTTTTAGAGGTGGCTCAATTTTCTTGACTTGTCTTTATATTCATAGTCTATTTAGTCTTTCTGACCAGGCCACATTCACTACATCCGCTTCTTTGCATGACACTAACTCTCGCATCCTGTTCATCCATTGCTATAACCCTTCCTGGAAAGAACTTCTCCTCATACTGCACAATGACGAAATCATCAACCAACAAGTTTCTCAGATTTAGTGCTGATGCTGCGTTCTGGTTTACCGGAGATCAAAGATAACCGTCATCCAAGGACTGTTGGAACTCTCCTGATAATGCACGGTGACATCATCATCCCCGTAGGGGAGGGGTTCCGTCCCCTTCAGCTGCCGTGGAGCGGGCGCTGCGGAACCCTAGCACTCGTGGTACCTCTGACCTTACTGGAGGAACCTCGGGCCGAAAATTCGAGCCCCTCCCTGAATGGGAGTTGTTCGGATTGGGTTGGACTCGAGGGGGCAGTGGTTCCCGATACCCGTGGGAGATCGGGTACGTCTCCGGACGGGTTTGAGGGAAGCCATATATTCCCGCAACTAGCCAGCATAGCTAGTAGAAGGTGTGCTAGATCACCAGGCGGCCCCACCGAGGTCATATCGGTAGCCTTCCCATTTTGGAGTTGGCGCGCGTAAGTGGCGTATCCACTTCCATCCCGTTTTGAGTCCAAAGGACCAGATGGGGGGGGGCGCGCGTAAGTGGTGTATCTACTTCCATCCCGTTTTGAGTCTAAAGGACTAGATGGGGGGGCCCTTGTTAGTCTCTAGGTCTTGCCCTATGGAAAGCCCCACGGAGGCGCCCTTTTGGGACATCTCGGTAACTCCCTGGTCGAAGGAGGCACGGGTCCTTGGTCCTACGGGTCCAGGACTAATTGGAGTAGAACCTCTGGCGTGAATTGAATCATCATCATCGCTGCTGCTGTCAAGATCAGAAATTCTGGCTTTTTTGTTTTCTTTTTTCCCTCCTTTTTGTAGAATTTGATGTTAATGGTCCAGAAAACACCTTTAGTCCACCTGCTGGGGCGGAATGCTTATTCTGTCATTCTGACTTCATATGAATATTATATCCTTTCGCAGCAGAGCGTATTGACTTAGTTTTTTATCTAATTTCTTTTAGAGTGTTTTTTAATGTAAATTCGCTGTAATTGCGATATGGCCGGTTTCCTGGCTCCCTTCGGAGTTTTATTGAGATTTTGTCTATGGCAATTTATTATCGGTATCTGTAATGAAAGTAAGGCAGTAAAACTATATTCAATTAAAATGAACATAACTGTACAATTTAAAATACAAAGTAAGACACTATGTGCTTGCATGTGAGTAACATTTTCCTATTTTTAAGTTTCCACTTCATTCAAAGAAATGCCATATCTGCCACAGAGCTTATATTTTTGAAATCAATAGCCAAATAATAGTCTAAGCAAACACATCTACCTTTAATTTGAAACAGAAAATCCTTCAGCTCGATCCAACTGAAATTATACAGACTTCACTAAAAACATGTGCAGACAGGTTTCCACAAATCTTCACAATGCTCCCAACTTTAGAAGAGTAAGCAGTTTATAACACAGTCACCAGGTGGTGCCAACCTTTATGCAAGTGTTAGGTTATTACTACAACCTTAGAGCATTTTAAAATACCATTCGTCACTGCTTTCTTATTAAGAGCATGGATGGCACAAAGTTACCCTCCAGGCATAAAGTCACCCCAGTTGGTGGTAGTTGATGAAATAATTCTCCTAAAAATATAGTATTTCTAGAGAAAATGTTTCACGTACTAGGTGATACTGGCATGTGCTTACCCTAATGTGTAAATTGGAAAAGAATCTTAAAGGTGTAACGTTGAAGCAAGAGAAAGGGCTACCACGGCTTGTAAACTGATCCTCGCTTCTTTTTTTAAATGATTTATGGGGGAATTTGTATGTGAAATTTGGAAATTGTGTACCTTTAAACAATTAGCATAACCTTCACAAACAAACTTGCAAATCTGCTGGTCAATTCATTTAGTAATTTCAGAGAAAGGAAAAGTAGGTATACGGCAGTCAGTGCTTTTTAATTATACAATCACCTAATGCTGTAGATATCTGGAGCCAAATTTCAATGTTTTTCGCAAACAGTTATCTTAAAATCTTACCACTTGATTTACAAATAAAACATGCATTACCTTTAAAAATTTAATTCTAAGATATGTGGGCCTTCTTTTTCACGAATATTATTTCTGTGCGTATGTTAACCGTCAATTTCACTATCCTCAAACTTTCCAGCGATATACTTTATTATGTATTTGATAGGAATCTTTGGTGAAGTTTTAATAGTAAGAGACAAGCGTTTATGCTAAGACAGCGCTGGAAAGGGTAATGAAATATATTAATTTTAAGAAAAGCGGGGTGATTTTGGACTTCAACACTTCATTTATGTATAGGCTGGTACTTCAATGATTTTAATGTCTGCAATATAACCATCCCTCTTAAAAACAAAAACATTTATTACTCCATAAATACGTGCACTTCGAACTTTTGGCAAATTTAACAGGTTGATTCCCTTAAAGGCAACTCTCAAGTTTTATTAGAGATACTGGGTCATCATCTGAAAATTTTGTTCATATTATACCTGTTTACGAGGGTCGGCTTATAAGTCCTGGACCTCACACAGAGATGGTGCCACTGAGTCAGTTTGACGGATAGCATCATATAGTTTAACTGTAGAGCAACTTGTATTCAATATCTTGATCAGTTTTTGAATCACAGCATTTTAAACAAGACAAGTGTAGAAGTTTCACGAAAATGGAGGATTTGGGAAAACGAGCAGTGATTAAATGCTTCCATTTGAAAGGCTTAACGCTTAAAGAAGTCAAGGAGAAAAACGACAATACATTCACTCTACCCATTCATGTACAATGATTAAAATGTGGGTTGTGGAGTTTAAAATGGTGATGAGCCTCGCTCTGGACGCCCTGTGGAAGTCACAACTCCAGAGATCATTGAAAAAAATTCATCGTTTAGTACTGGAAGACCGCCGATTAAAGTTGTTTGGGATAGCAGAGGCTGCAAACATAACAAAAGAATGTACAGGTAATATTTTAAGTAATGGTTTTGGGATTTCACAACGTCTGTGCAAGATAGGCGCCGCGTTTGTTTACATCTGATAAGAAGTTGCAAATAAAAACTGTTTCTTTTAAGAATTTAAAGGTCTACCGTAAATATCCCAGTCAACTTTTGAGACCACTTATTACCATGGGTGAAACATGGATACATCACTACACTCCAAATAGTAAATCACCATCAAAACAGTGAATTGTGCCAGCTGAACCAATCCCAAAGAGGCAAAGTCAATTTTGTCGGGTAGCAAGGTTATAGCGAGTGTTTTCTGGGATGCAGAGTATTGATTACTTGGAAAAGGGACAAAGTATCACTGGTGACTTCTACGCAAACTTAGTGCAACGTTTGAATGATGAGGTTGAAGCTGATATTCCATGCATGGACGTATTAAGTAAACATAGCCATCTGTAATTCAACTTAAGTTAATAACCAAGCAGGCCATATAGATGATGCAACAAATGCTTAGGTTTATTGAAATTCCAAATTGTGACGTAGGATCAATCAGAATTAAGTATTACGGTAACTTAGCAATCAAAACAGAAAAAAGAACAAATTATTTTATTCTTAAATTGTTTCTTCTGGCTTTAACTCTCGAAGAAGGTAGACGCGTTTTCGGTAAAAGACTTCTTGAAACTACAAGAAGTTATTGGAGTTCATCATTTATGAACGTTCAATAAGCGTTTAAAATATATATCAAATACGCGAGCTATGATAAATAATTGAAATAAAAAACCGCTGCATCATTTATAAATAAAAGGAGAAAATTAATATATAGTAAAAGGCTATAGACATCAGTGGAAAGAGTCGCATGTAAGGAAGAAAATTATGTCAAGAAATATAATTCCAAGGAAAGTGAAATGGTATTAATTACTTTATTCCATATTTGCCCAAAAGTGAAATCCCTTTTGTATCGATACCATGTCTGAGAAGTTTCACATCTCATCGCTCGCCGCAACTGCCGGAGAGAGGATTTATAGAAATCTTCGAGAACATCATCTACACGGCTTTTAGACGAAAGGTTCATCGCTTCTACATCAAGGTAAGTTTTGGCTTCTACATGCTTCGCCGCACCGAGGGAGCGCGAAACTTTTGCGCGTGTGGGGCGTAGACCTCACGAAGGGGCGATTCCAACCTCAGATATATTACCGCATCGTGTGATATAAATCCAACCCACAACGAGGGGAACCGCTTCAAGGTGAAAATACAAAAACCTGATTTGGCTACGAAAAGAACTTTAAACAGGAAAAATAAAGTTCGAATTGTTTGAACATCCACCCTATTCGCCAGATCTAGCATCCAGTGACTACCACCTGTTCCCGAACTTGAAAATAGTTCTTGGAGGACGAAGATTTCACAGCAAGCAGGAGGTTATTGATGCGGCAAATGGCTATTTTGACGACCATGATAATTCGCACTGCAGAGATGGTTTAATTAAATATTTAAATCAAGTATTTAAATGTTAATTTAAAGCCCCTGGAACTTGACTGTCCTACAGCCATTTAGTGTACAGACTATTGCTTCTCTACATGTAAAGTTTTACTACTTACGTTTTCTACCATCTACTCACTAAGTAAGAAGAAACTTCAAATTCAATTCAAATGTTTGATATTGTAATTTCACCTGAAATGCCCATATTATTAATTCCTAAATCTCCCCGAGAAAGTATTTTTAGAAAAACACCCGTGTCTGCGTGTTCGAGAAAGAGAAAAAATAAATTGAGTTTTCACTTATGGTTAAATTGATTTGATTCTTAGCGTCTTATTCCATACTGGGCTTGAAAGACCGCTTAATTCTGTTCAGAAGTCTGTTTGTCGGGCTTCAGGTAGTTTCGTGAGCCGTAAATCTTTAATACGGGTCCACCGGCTTTAGGAGTTACCTTCCTAAGGAAGCCATGTTAAAGAGTTATAATCCCGCTAAAGTTCATGCACCTACGCCACGTTTGAACCCACGACCTAGGGAAACAGAGAGAGAGAGAGAGAGATTCTCCGTCCCTGTGTTGATCTTTGTAACTCTCTGTCTGTCCGTCGTCTGAACAGCACAACTAAAAATGAAAAGCTTTGACAAACATAAATTTGATATTTAAGTTCGTCCTTTAAGGGGCGACGTATGTAAATATTCAGGGTCTTACATAAATAGCCATAACATCCAAAGTTTTCAAGTTAGAGAAGTGAAACTTAGTACATTCATTTAAGATAATACAGTTAACATGCAAAACTTTTTTCATAATTTTCCATAGTTTATAACTAATGCTACATATTTTTTCTATATGCAAAGATATTTACAAACTTAGGCCCATTTTTTTTTTTCAAAATTCACATATGCTATCTTTCTGAAATTTGGTACGTTATTTCAAAACACACTAAAAATGAATTTGTTGGATTTAGATTTCTTATTGAAGCTGTATAGAATTTAAAAAAATGTTAATCATATGCATGCTTTAAAAATTAAAATGATTTCATATATTTTGTATCATCACATTCCATGTAGAGCTTAATTTTAAATTCTAGAACCAACAAAATGTTCATTGTGGCTTAAGAAAGCTGTGTGCTAAATTGCATCACTGTAGATGAACTAGTTTGAGAGAGAAATGGGTTGAAGTTGTAGAAAATGCAAGTTACGGGGAAAGGCAATTAAAAATACAATAAGTATTTAGGTTTCACTTTTAATTTTAAGTCAGAACTTCCCATATCCATAGTCTGTATCCTCATTCTGGTCTTCCTTAGCCTTTTTTTTTAAATTCCTCTTCTGTCTTGCTTCTTTTTGCATTAATTTCATAGCTCTTTCTGCACCAGCGATGCGAATGTTGTCGATACTCTGCAAAATTGTTTCCATAAACACACCAGGTTGATACCCTAACTGATGCATAACTTTCTTTCTGCCAACAGTTCCATTATTAAACACTATTGCAGCATCAAATGTAGCAATCTTCACCACTATGGAAGACACAAATGATGTTTTGGGACACCTTTTCCATATCAGACTGTTGAGGCTTTCATTTTGGTTTTGTGTCTCTCCATGGAGACATTTTTTAGCAAGTCTGGGTGTGCTAAGAACTGGTAGGTGGGCTTTATAGATTCCAAGACAGCTGATGGAAGACTATGTGTTGCTACTATGCAACACTAGGGCATTTAATTTTTTAAAGGTACATACAGACCACGTATAGTCATAATATTTTGGTGTTTGATAGCTAACACTATTATACTATTTTACAAAACAATAAAAAATTATATTTTTGAACATTTGCTCGTACGTCCCCCCTTAAAGATACGGTACGAAAATGTTTAAGAGAAACCACAACCTGCACTACCTTTTCAGTAAAAAAAAAATGCCTTTGTTTTTAATGTCTCGAAAATGGCTGTTATATTTTAATTAAATATCGTATTTTAAAACCTTCACATAAGAATTTCCTGAGAAGTGCCCTTACGTTATTGAATTTTGTATCACTTCTTACAGCAAGTACAGCAGATGGAAAATAGAGGAAAAGTGTCAGTCATTAAAATAGCCAGTTGATACAAAATAATGTGTTTCCATTGTTAGCCTTTTCAAAGTACTCTGTCAAGTTTAGACTTTTCTAAGCTTCGCTTGATTGAGATACTAATTTGAAAGTTGTGAGTTATTGCTACCAATCTCCCTACTTTGCTTACTTTCCATCCTAAGATGTTGCTATGAAAAAAATGCTGTTTCTGTATTCTGGAAATCGCTTTAGAAAAATTCATATCCAAAAATATAGAAGTATAAAAGAGTGCCTTCACCCCATATTTTTATTTTTCTGTAAATTAAAGCATTTGTGAAATCAAAGAAGTAAAACAGTAAAGAAGATCTGTTGTTTCTCAGTGGCTAAGATGAGGAAGTACTCATATATCTTAAGGTATACGTTTTAGTAAAGACGAGTCTGTGAAATATGGCCTTGCTGCATTGTCTTCCATCTTCTAGCGCTAGCAGAAGATGGAAGTGACGCTTGGTCATAAACTCTCTCCAGTGCTCGAGGAAAGTAGGTCACCGGCACAGAACTATCGTCGCTACTGTACATAAAATGCAGGGGAAGACAGGTAGAGGCGGTGTGACGTCAGCTTCGTTAGCTCTAACCGCCAAATATGCCGCCAAATGAAAGGCAGGTTAGGGTGTGACGTCACCGCGCTGATTTCTGCTACAAAAGAGGAAGGAAGTAGTTTAGAGTGTTGGGGTTCCGACAGCGTAGGAAAAGCAGGAAACGTATCGTGTATTAATAATATGTACAACTTACATCCTGGGTGTTGTAATATTAATGCTGACTGCTTTAATTACACAATTGGTCACACTTTATACACAATTACATTTTAGCTCTGTGCTATGACAAAATATGTAAAACTTCAACTCGTACTTTATCTGAAGGTCAGGTATGTTAAAAAGTAAATAAAATAAAACGTAAAGTAATTTTCTCTGCAAATTAGAGGAGACCCATTCAGAACAACATTACGTGGACATTTTCCGACACTTTATGTTTCGTTTTTTCTTTAACTAGTTTATCAATGTCAGGACGTAATGCCTAAGAAATTTGTAATTGAAGGCGGCGTGTTAGATTGTGAACCGGCAAGGTACTTTGGGGTTTGTGCTTAGCTAATTTCATAACAAAAGAAAAAATTGTTCGCACACATATGTCGAGCCAAACATACACAATGCCCATGCGGCAAGTGAATACAACCTCGGAATTCTGGTTTGGGGGACATTCTTGTAAAAATCAGCCAACTCTTTCTTATATGTTCATTTGTCCTTCAATGAATCATCACATTGTAAATTTAGCAGTTCCATTTGGTACCTGGCAGCTACATTATTGTCATCCAGTGTGCTACACCTGACTGAACCCTCAGATTCTGTACTCACAGCGCCATTTATATAGGCAACATGGTACTACACTGCTCTTGCCTGATGTCACACGTACTACAGGCCTCACTCTCGGCTGAAATACGTCACAACTCTCGAAGCTGTCTACCTCTGATATAGTGGTATTCTCTCGCTCCATAGAATGCCATTCTCCCATGTTCAGACTTGCCAAGGAGTGTTCAGTTTTTCAAGCTGAATTATTAGCAATCCGTGAAGCAGTGAAATGGTGCAACAACTTACAATGTACCGCTCGCCTTTACAGTAACTTACAAGCAGCAATTGCAGCTTTGAAGGATACGAAAAACAGCAGTCCTGTTGCAACTGAAATAAGAAGTCAATTATTATGTAGTTCTCATCTGTGTATTAAATGGGTCAGAGGACACGTAGGGATTACCGGAAATGAACGTGCAGATGAGCTTCCAAAGAGAGCTGCGACTTCAAATCTTCCAGAGATATACACTCTATGGTCCATTTCTTATGTGAGACAAACATTAAAGGAGATTGTCATCAACGACTGGAATGAATACTGGTTAAAAAGTGATTGTGGTGCTTTGACTAAGGATTTATATTTCCCAACAGTTTCTGACAGACATAAATGTAAATTCGTTAATCCTATGTTCTCACTCAATTCTTAACTGGACATGGCAAATTTTCAGCTTGCTTTTTTCGATTCAAAATCAAATCCACATGTGATTTTATTTGTGGAAATCATCTTAAAGATGTCCCTCACATTTTATTTGATTGCCCTCTTTTCTGTTTTGAAGAATACGAACTTGAATTATTGCTTCAAACCTTAGGTTACACTTTCTCAAAACCACTTACACATATTCTGATGAATTACAAAACTTATCAATATTCATGGCTTTCTTAAAAAAAATATTTCTTAAGCTAAATGATTCATCTTGATGTTTACTGTTTGTGAGCTTGATATTGAATGTGTTATGTTTTTGTAAATTGTATTATATTCATAAATTTGTAAACTATATTCCTAATATAACTTTGGCTAAAATAGGAATCAAAAAATTGGATAGTAAATAAATAAGTACCTCTGATATAATGAATGCTGTCTTTGATATAAAACGTTGTGTGAATGCATCACAGCATATTTTTGTTCCTTTCTTGAATGATTTTTAACTATTTGAAATGTGATTGTTTGGTGGTAAGTTTCGGAAGTACAGCTCTAGTAGCCAGGCCTTTTGGTTTTGAGATCGATAAAGTTACTGTCCCTTAAAACCCTATTTTGTTGAGTACTTAGCCTTTGTACTGAGCCAAATACGTTAACAAGCTGTCAACATTGCAACTATGAGTATTGCTTAGCATTTGCTGATATTCAACGATATTCACTACAAAGTTTTACAAAATTTAAAAACACATCATTTTTATTAATTTACATACATGAGAAAGTTCTCAAACATACAACATCAAAATATAATTCGGTTTTAAATGGACGTGCGTGGTTAAATGCAAAAAGTGCATGGGGTGTTAAATCCCTCTTTTGGGCGGGGTGAAGAGGAGAGCTGTTTAGTCGCTTCAATTTCAGCTTGATTACTGTAGATTTCATGGTTTAATTGAAGTTATATCTGTGTGTCATACACATGGCCTTATTTTCTTAATCGACTTCCTGTATTGTCCGCTTGAGGAATATTTTATAAACCATATAACTATAGCATAGTCCATTTCCCGTTCATCTTATTGCATAAATACTCTGAGACTATAGAACTGCTGGATCTTCCTTAAGCATTCTTTGTTTTACAGAACAGATATCCTTAGTTGCATAGTCGACTGCATGTAACCATTTTCCTAAGGTAACCTTTTAAAAAAAGCACAATTTCATATATTCTACTGTTCATCGTCGGATGTGACCCAAGCAGTTAAATCGCCTTAAATGTAATAATATTAATAATACTGTTCAATAATTTCCCAGAAGTTGAATGTTGTGATGAAGGAAATACATTTACTGTACGTCTTTGCAGTGATGTTTATATTTATTAACTCTTGTTTTTGAGATAATTATATTTAAGTGTCCCTTTTCAGCCTATGTTCAGTAACAGTTGGCCACATTGTTTTGTAGGAGTTGTCGGACCTATTTTTGAGACAGTGAAGTATAGAAAGCCAGCAACAACAACATACTCAAGGCAGCTGCAATTAGCTTATTGCAATTTTTTCACTGTAAGTTTGTAATAGACTCAGTCCACATTATACGAGGGCTGTTCAGAAAGTAACCTCCGATCGGTCACAGTGCGGGTAGTGGGGGGAGTAGCGACGCCATCTGTGCATTCACGCACTCAGCAGGTTAGTCGGCATCAAGCCGTGGTCAAGTGAACGTCATATCTGCGCTAGTTTAGTGTTTGTGGCCGTTTGAAATGTGTGCTGCAATAGAAAACCCCGTCAAATGTGAAGTGCGTGCTGTTATATGGTTTTTTACAGCCAAAGGATATTCTGCAGCAGCTATTCATCGTGACTTCCGGTATCGCTTTTTGCACGATAACGCCCGTCCTCAGTCTGCTCGCAGAACAACAGCCCTTTTTGAGTCCTTCAAGTGGGGCGTTGTCAACCATCCACCTTACAGCCCAGATCTGGCGCCAAGCGATTATCACCTCTTCATACATATGAAGACATGGCTCGGGTCCCAGCGGTTTGATGACGACGAAGAGCTCAAAGATGCGGTCACAGGCTGGCTCCAGGCACACGCGGGTGATTTTTATGCAGAAGGAATTTCAAAGCTTGTGAGCAGATACGATAAGTGCCTCAATCGTTATGGAGACTATGTAGAAAAATAGTGCAAAGATGTAGTTGTAAGATGTATATATATTAAAATATTTTTATTTAACTTGGTGAATTTTTTGCAATCAACCGGAGGTTACTTTCTGAACGGCCCTCGTATATGGTATATAGAGGGTGTTTGAGTGAATTATAAAAATGTGAAAGCGTCGTGTTTTTGGGAAAAGTTCACGGCAAACTACAAATATTCGTTTTTCTGGGAATTCACCAATTCTTCATACAGTCCACTTAGGTTGTGAGCTTTTCTTAATTTGATGGCCACAACCAACACCACGACGGAACACCACTGTAATACTCAGCGTTGCAGCATTCTATTTCTCTTTATACCTTTACTCCATCATTGAATTACATTGGTGGGAGCACCCATCATGTTCATCACTCAGTCACAATAATTTGGTGGAAAGAAATCTAGTTGCTATTTCAAAAGGTTTCATTTCTAGTGACATTCTTATATAAGGCATCAGTTCACCCACAAGTTCTTCGAAAATTTTAGTCTTGAGATTCCCCAGAAAACTATGAAAAGATTTTTAAATGGTTATGTTCTTTTTTCCTTATTCCTTAGCACTAATTCAAACTGATAACGTTCAAAAAGCTTTCCAATCTGTGGACTGATAAACGCATCTGCTATCAGTTTTTCAAAATTAAACTTGTGATGTCAGTAAACGAATAAAGAGTCATTTTATAAAATGCTTCATTAACACGCAAGAAGCTTTAGCTCTATCAATTGTTTCTATAATGCATTTTTCGTTTCGAGAGTTAATGATTGTTTTGTGAGCCAATATTTTAAAATCATGTTTGTCACCAGCACGATTACCCTATATCACAAAGGAAAACAGAAACTATGTGTAGCCTCATTGCAATCCCAATGAATTGGTAATAAATTTTTGCACTATGTAACTATTATTGCATACTTACCGTTATTGTTATGCATCGTAAGTTGACATTCCCGCACTCTTGCGGTAAGTAATTTCTTCATAGCAACACATGCAGGCGATGCAAAAGATACAAGTGCAGTAACTAAAAACATTTATTTTGAACTATTCATTGATATATTACAATTTGTACAGTTATATAAATACACATAGTGCAAAAATAGTATATTGCGATATTAATGTGATAAGCACATAACGGAATCTCGAGGAAACCTTTCCTCGTTTCTTACAAAGTTCTTCCCATATTAGTATGACAATATACTATAAAATCTTCACACACTTCCTACTGGTATCACAAATGTATGCTCCTATAAAATATTTCTCATATGTACGTAAGTTTATTTAATATTTGGTGCTATATGCCACGGGAACGGAAGGAAACGTCTTTTCATTGTGTAAAAGTAGTACTTTAAGACTTGCTTCGAAGCGTCGATGAACAATGACCATTCAGTAGAACTATGTTTCATATTGTAACAGTAGTTTCGAGTTATATTTAGAAAAGTTATGAAAAGTTTATACATTTATAAAAAATAATTATGTAAATCTATGTAGTAATTTAAATAAATAAAAATATATGTAATTTTGTGATTGGCCGTAGTAATAATTGTATGACGTAATGTTGTGACGTGGAAATAAATCGGCCAATCACAAGATTAAGATAGGAGTAACGATAGTTACGAAAAATCAATAATCCTGTTAGAGATGTTTTGTAATCGAGAGTGTGATGAGTAGTGCTGCAGGATCAAGAACTTTTATGTAATAGTTGAAACTATTTAAATATAACAAAGTAAGAACTTATCGATATGTTGGAAGTAACCTGCAAGTGACTGGGAAAGGAAGTTCAAGTAAAATGTAATCCAAATAATACAATTAAATTGTTACAAAATTTGACTTCTCTGAAACTTTATTCCGAACCACACCTGAAACTTTCAAACACAATTATCAAGAAACAACTCAAAATACAACGAATTAACCCTGTTACATCTGGCTTCTCGATGTAGGTTTTCGAAAAGTCAACGTGCATCCCATCTCAAACATAGAAATTCCGCACCAAATTGCGCCCAAACGTGTGGCTGATTAAGATGGAGAGAAATTAATTACGAATAGAATTTCCTGTCCCATATACAATGTATTTATCAGATATGTATGTCTTTATAGAGTATGAAGTCAGCCTCAAATTTAAAATATTAAAAAACAACCTCCCTCAAATGACCATAGTTGCGTATTACACTTCCTGTTTTATCTATTTTTCTTCAATGCCTTATTATTCTTTAGATGGGATGTTGGCTTATAGTATTAAATATCTATTCCAACCGTATTTACCTTACGACAGAGGGAACCTTCTCCCTTCAAAAAAGAAAGAAAAAAGACACGACATCACATTGAACAGTAAAATTACGTTCTTGAAAGGTTTAGTACACAGCACCAAGAAAATGATCTTCTGATTATTTGAATAAGCGTGTATTGCGAAGCTTTGCTAAATTGGTCGAACTTTGTAGAGTTAGTAATTGTATTATAGAGTATCCTTAATTGTACCAGAATTGGTCAAATATATAAGAGATTGTAGATTTTTTTCAAACACTTGTGCAAAATGAAAGTTTAACTCCGTAGTAAAGCAAGGTCTTTCATAGTTATGGAGAGACGGCCATAGCGGACACTCTAACACTCCCTGCGTTCGTAATAATTCAGTATACAAAGAAGCGGAATATTATTAACAGTCTGTTGGTAATAAAAAATGTGCGACAATGAATGATGTTACATATACTTATATTTTGTTCTGTGCTTGGTTAGCCCGAAGATGAGACGCAATTTTACAAAGAAAACAGGCGATGATACCGCAAATAAAATAAGTTAACTACGAGATGGTTCTCTGTAAAATAAGCACTGAGGAGATACAGATGCTAGAATAATTCTCTTCGCTAACATATAACCTACAAATACATGCAGAGGATTTCATTATACTAAACCTGCAGCGTACATTTAATTTACTTTTGAAGTAAATTGGAAGTCTTCCTTGCAATATCATCCAAAGGTGAATATACAGAAAATCATAACTGTGTAGAATTCATATGGCATTATTACATCTTTCATCTAAATGCAAGGAGGACTTAGGAAGTTGAAGAAAATAGGCACTTAGAATCATTAGGGACTAAAGCACAACATCGCATATATCATGCTCCTGACATTTGCCAACCTTGTGGTCAACCAGCTATAATTGTGTTTTAGGCCCTCTTTAATTTTATGAAACCTTCATAACATGCTCTCTTACTAGTTTTTCCTGATATTCAGTTATATAAGGGTCCAAAGCATGAAGTATGGTTTTGTTTGTTCTGCAGTGTTGAATTTTTATCTAGTGTTGCCAAATATATTTACTCTTTACATCAGTTCGTAAGTAGTACTTTCATAATGGAAGTTTTCATTTTTACAAATGTCTGTTTTTCTCTAAAGTATGTTTCGGTGCTTTTGGCCCTTATGGTTCTCGGTGCCTCAAATAATTAAAGCTTTGAAAAGGCGTTTGCTTACATGGTGGCTTTGAAATTCCGTACTCTTTACAGGAAACAAAAGACTTGTAAATCCTTCAAAAATGTAAAATAATTATTATTTATCGTCCAAAATAACTAACCCTATTTTACCAGTAAGGTATGTTAAGGTTCTAGTTACAAAAATAAATATAACCATCAAAATAATAACAATGCATGATAATAATTATAACGTTTTAAAATTTTGGCCGATAAAGTTCTCAAAGGCTGAAGTGCGACAATTTAAGTATCATCGAGGGTATCAAGAGCAATATCAGAGTCACGCCAAATTTCACTTGTATAACATCTGGACACGGCAATATGCGAAGTTACCTGAACAGATTTACAATCATGGACGAATCAATTTGTCCATGTAATACAGGAGAACAGACTGTGGACCATCTCTTGTTTCACTGTCCTATCCTCGGCTAACAAAGGAAGGATCTTGCAGCAGCCATAGTTCACCACGGCGGGAAATGGCCGACTACAAAGAAGGACCTCACAAGAGGATTCATAAAACAGTTCAGCAGATTTTTAAATGAAATAGACTTCAAAAAATTTTAATAATTGTGACTGATATTGTGATAATTCTGTGATTTTGCGATTGCGAAATATCAATATAAGTGAAGTCATCTTGTAAAGACATTATTTAAAAAATGTTATATTCAAATTAATGAATCATTTTGAACGACAAATCAGTTCAGAAGCGAAGTATTAAGAAATTATTATACTTAAAATAAGTGGTTCAACAGTATTATAAAAGTTGCAGGCTTAACAATAATACAATGTACTCTGGCTAATACAACGCAAGTCGTTCTGAACTGATGTCTCGGAAGATAAAGCATGCGACGATAGTTCTGTGCCGGTGACCTACTTTCTTCGCGCACTGGAGAGAGTCTATGACCAAGCGTCACTTACATCTTCTCCTAGCGCTAGAAGATGGAGGACAATGCAGCAAGGCCATATTTCACAGACTCGTCTTTACTAAAATGCACACCTTAAGATATATGAGTACTTCCTCATATTAGCCACTGAGAAACAACAGATGTTCTTTACTGTTTTGCTTCTTTGGTTTCACAAATGTTTTAATGTACAGGAAAATAAAAATCTGGAGTCATGCCTTTGTGGCTTGTAGCGCATGGAATTGAGTTAACCGATTCTCGCATGAAGATAGGCTTCATCTTCATAAGATAACCGACCTTCCTTTGTCTCTAAGCCTTTTTATGGGCTATATGACACGCGCCAATTTCTCATATACGTTTTCTATAATAAGACGTTGTTGTTCCTTGTTTTCTTAAACTTAAAACCTGTGCCACATAAGATAGTGCTTCCCCCATTAAAGCTAATGGAATCTTGATGTTTCAGGAGCCCCAAATTTTAACAGTGGAAACAGTTTCCTTCTGAATATACAAATTATAAATTGTTTGGCGAATTACACGCCTATCAAAGTCATCAATAACACTGATTGTTTCTGGTACACGATGTACTTCCCAGATGTTTCAAAGGAGGTCCCTTATGCTTCATATTTCTCCTCTTCTTTAATTATTTTACACTTGCATTTTATTAGCATATCGCCAGAAATTGCTTCCCGTTTCAGAATAGGCTGACATTATTAATATCTTCGTGGTTTGTCTGTGAAGTGTTTTTCCACCAAGTTTGCTTTGAATTGGAGGCATTTTAATCTAAATAAGACAATATATAAACGTACACATACACACAGACAAATCGCTAATCACCAGTGCGATTAAGAATCACAATTTCTAAAACTTATAAATCTTAATCTGACGGCACCGAAGCGTTAGAAGTTATCCGGTCGAACCTCTACACGATACTGGTCATTTCAGTGTACTGCGCATGACCGACAGTGTAGGCTCAGCAACTGGATTCTAAACGACTGCGCACACGGTCTCTACCGGCAGAGAACCATCGTCCGCACTGTAGTATTACATTGTAATGGGGCATGCTGCTCAGTTTTTCTAAATAAAAAAGAATACATTAAACAACGTGTTCACAGATCTGTATTACAATACGAAAGCTGTTGAATAGGATTATATCTCTTTTTGGAATGAAGATCACATCTAAATATTAGTTGTTCAACACTTTCACATTTACAGAGGTATCCATCTGGAGAGTCTATATGAAAACTTCGGAAATAACTTTCAAATTTCCCATGTCCGGTAGCAAACTGGGTCAAAATAAAATTAGGTAAAAAGTACTTGCAGTTTACACGATCATTAACAGTAGGAAAAATAAATGTCGAGTTATTTGGCCTTTATCGCTGTTTACCCAAATGCTGTTCCACATTTCAAAAAAAATATTTTTTTCAATATTTGTTTTAACAAGTGTGATTGTAGGCTCTTTAAAACCGAATTCCTTTTGGGATAATGCGTAACGCTTAGCAGTTTCATCTGCTCTCTCATTTCCATATATACCCGTATGGCCTCTAACCCATGTGATACACACGTGATTGGTGTATTGTAAAATAATTGAAAAATTCAAACCATAACAATAAGTATCTCGGAAGTTCAAAGCCATTTAAAATTTATTTCATAAAATGCCTTTCAAAAAGATCTCAACACATTGTGTAATATTTACCTATTCTATGTCCAAAAATACACAAAATGCTGTAAAAATGAAGGTTAACAAAAATATTATCCGTCATGCAAGTAGATTAAACAGCTATATTTATACTTAAATTATTTAAACAGTTTTGTTTTATAAAATAAAAAGGAATATGCTTCTTATATGATGAGGAAACTAATTGTAGAAAACAATAAATGGGGCCTACGGATAAACACGAAAAAAAAATGCTTAAAAGTTAATTTAGATACAGATGATTAAATAAAAACAGAAAAATGTCAAATTAAGAATACACTAAGTTCGAATATCTAGGATCACTATAAGAAAGTGATAGTACAACTGCATCGGAAATAGAGGAGAGAATAACAGTTGGAAGAAAAGAACGTAATTGGAATGCTTAACTCCATGTTATGGAGCAAAAATATCCTTCTGAAAACCAAAATACTGATATATAATGCATTACTACAAAGTGTCATCTGGTATGGATCAAGAGACTTGGACAATTATTAGACAGCAAGCGAGTACATTACTGTCAACTAAAATGAATTTCTGGAGGCGAGCAGCCAGGAAATCAGGAATCGAGAAAACTAGAAACAGCCAACTGGGAGGTGATGAAAGTCGGAAAGAATGTTTTAGAAATAATTGAAGAGAGAAGACTAAGATGGTATGAACATGTCACAAGAATTCCAAATTAAAAAATACCAAAGAAGACATTGGAATGGGAAATGGAAGGGGCAAAGAGGAAGGGACGACCTAGAGAGAAGTGGATGGATGCCCTTAAAAGCAGCATGGAACAAAGACGTCTGACGGCCAGGGACGTTGAGGACCGGGAAACTTGGAGACTATAAATTTCTTGCATGTGATGGAAAACCAATGTATTCTGGAACTATTCCGAAATAAAAAAAGAAGTAGTATACTCCAGTAAAGAATAATTTGAAGCTGAGAATTTTCTATAGAATATTCATGTCGTTTTTTTTTTTTTTTTTTAAATCCTGAACTTACACACTGAGTTCAGGATCAACCAATGTTTGGTTTCTAAACTGTGATGTTCACAGACAGAAAAAAAATCGATGAGTTACCATACATGATATCTGAGTTCAGCATATTTCGCGATGGAACTCGATTTTGAAGAAACATCGCCCAGCCCAAATTGTCCTTTAGCTGGAAACGCTTTGAAAATTTTTGGTTTTCTCAAAGATAGCTCAAATAATTAGATTCAAATACCATATGTTTATGACAAACGAAATGAATATACAATGGCTGTTAAATAATGATCACAAACTTTTTTTTTTTTTTTTTTTTTTTTTTTTGACGCCGTACCTTTACTCATCCTCATAATTTTGATGGTCCTTCTCAAAATATTCTCCCCTTAATGCGACGCACTTGTTCCAAGTTTTGTGCCAGTCTTCAAAGACATGCTGGAAACCTTTTTTGAGAGATCCTTCAAAATCGCCCCCGCAGCCTTCACCACTGCCTCTGATGATAGATAATGCCCCCACGAAGGCGTTTCTTCAAGTTAAGGAATAGAAAAAAGTCACATGCGGCTAAATCCGGACTATAGGGAGGGTGAGGGATGCACTTCTTGTTGATTTTTTATGATATTCGACAACAGTATTGGCAATATGCAGCCGCGCATTATCGTGGTGCAGCATCCAGCCTGCTTCACGGAAATGTGGTCTTTTGTGCTTGATATGGACTTGCAATGTTTTCAGGACATCCCTGTAGTATTGTCCAGTTACTGATGCGTGTGCAGGTACAACAGGCTGATAAACCATGAATATCAAAGAATGAGATGACCATAACTTTCCCAGCAGAAGCAACCAGTTTTGCTTTTTTGGGGGGTTGGTGATGAAGGAGATTTCCACACTGAGCTTTGCTCTTTGCTCTCAGGATCAAATTGATGCAGCCAAGTTTCATCAGCAGTGATTACGTTTGAAAGAAACTCCGGATCTTCCTCTAACATCAACTTTGACTGCATGTTACCTCCATTGCAGCGGTAGGCGATGCTGAACATCTCTGAACTTGCCTGGTTCTGACAGGCGGGAACCAGGAGTACCAACAATGAAACTACTACTGCGTGCTTGTTTCACATTAAGCTAACAGAATATAATATTGAATCTTAGTGCAAAAAATTATGATCATTCTTTATTGAACAGCCCTCGTATTTAATTTTTTGCAAATATTCTTCCCTTCTTCAGAATGAGTTTTTGTAACTTGTAAACCATAAGAGATAGACGAAATATTACTGCAAAAAAGATGTCGATCACGTTTAAACTCGCAATTTAAATCAATACAACTTGAAGTTCATTATTTCCAAGCATTCGTTTAAATTTGAAGAACTTCCACTTTCTGGACTGGAAAGTTGTTATTGTATTTTTAATTTTCCTCCTTTTTTGTACTTTGTGTACCAGGAAAACGGATTTTCAAAGTCATCATGTAGCGACACGCTCTTAAAATATTTGTCTATTACTTTAGCCTGCGTTATTCCCTAGTTTCCATAGCACATATAGAGAAATATGTCATAAAAAATTCTGTAAATGTTTATCTCGATTAATACGTGGTAAGCAGAGAAACGAGATGTAAGAACGGCTTGTTGAAGAATGTGAAGAGAGAGCCGTGTGAATGTAATGTTAGATTTTTCTCATGTTCACGAAAATAGCCTGGAGCTTGAAAACATTCTCATAGAGACATAGGACCTTTAAACATCTTGCTATCGTTTTGCATTATTATATCATACAACCAAGTGTGTGAACTTGTTAATTAGTGTATCTGTATTAACAAGAAGGTAGAAGAATAAGTTTTTTACAAGAATAGCTAAAGAGGAATTGCAAAGAATGCCATTTTATTTCAGCACAATTACTTTTTAATGGTATCTCGTATCCATTTTTATCGTCTTCTTTCTTTCTTTGTTATTCAAAGTGAATGGAGTTTCAAAGTGATAATACATCTATAGAGTTTTAAAAAGTTTGACATTCGCTACGTTGTAGTGTATTCCTACACCTACTATTAAATGTGTAATAAAGGTTTTTCCCAGAGGAAGACAGCTTCGAGAGTTGTGACGTATTTCAGCGGGAAGCGAGGCCTGCAGTGCGTGTGACTTCAGGCCAGAACTGTGTAGTACCAAGTTGCCTATATAAATAGTGCTGTGAGTATAGAATGTGAGGGTTCAGTCAGGTGTATGGCACTCGATGACAACAAAGTAGCTGCCATGTACCAAATGGAACTGTTAAATTTACATTGTGACGATTTATTGAAGAAAAAAAATATAAATACAAGGAAGACTTGGATGATTTTTAAAAGAATGTCCCCCAAACCAGATTTCTGAGGTTGTATTCACTTGTCGCACGGACATTGTGTATGTTTGGCTTGACATATATGTGTGAACATTTTTTTTTCTGTTACGAAATTTGCTAAGTCCAAACACCCGAAGTACCTTGTCGAATCACAGTCTAAAAGGTGTCGGAAAATGTCCACGTAATTTTGGTCTGAATGGATCTCCTCTAATTTGTAGAGAAAACTATTTTGTGTTTTATTTTATTTGCTTTTAACCCGCCCGACCTTCAGATAAACTACGAATTGAAGTTTTATATATTTTCTGATAGCACAGAGCTAAAATGTAATTGTTTATAAACTGTGGCCAATTGTGTAATTAAAGCAGTCAGCATTAATATTACAATACCCCAAGATGTAAGTTGTACATATTACTAATGCCTTATATATTTCCTGTATTTCCTACGCTGTCCGAACCTCAGCATATCAAACTATTTCCTTCCTCTAGGGCGGCACAAATCAGCGTGGTGACGTCACACGCTAACCTGCCTTTCGTTCGGGGGCATATTTGGCGGTTAGGGCTGACGATGCTGACGTCACACCACCACTACCTATCTTCCCCTGGTTTATCCAGAATAAATTGATGCAGGGAAAGGATTTGTAAGATTAGTGTTTAGAGGAATCTATAAAGAAAATTGTATTGAATACAAGACATTCGGGTTTTTACCTAAGTAAATTAAATTTCAAAATGTGTCAGCTATTAAAGTTGATATACTATATAAATTAGTTTACAAAAGAACCATAGTACGTGAGTGGCGTTTTTGCGTCACTCTCAAGAGTAACCGAGTTTGAATATTAGTTAGGATGAGGTTTAGGTTTATCCAGGATTTTCCCTTATGCTAAGAATAGGACTGTCAATAAATTTAAGCCAGGCCTGACATGCTCATGTATATACAGCCCACCGCAAAACATGCCTTAACGCTGCACAGTCTTGTGTATAGAATAACCTTGCGAGTAGAAGTTAGTTTGAGTCACACGGAGGGATCTCAATAACTGGAATACAGCATCGCACGTGATCTGTGGTGGGCCCTTTGTGCTTATAACACCAACCCTGGAAGGAAGGGTTAAAGGAGAGAATCAGATCCGGACGGATGTGCGCTAGTAAGGATAGGATCGCTAACGAGACTTTAGTGTGAGATCCGGACGCCAACTAGCCTGTGTTAGCCCCGGAAATTGACGAAGTAGAGATGGGCAAAAACATTAAATTGTAATTAGTACCTTAATATAACGGGTGCAGAAGTAAGACATGACTAGTTACAAAAAAAAATTATCTACAGGGTATCTTGTTAACCCCTATCTGTTATCAAAGCAACAAAGAAGTTAACCAATTATCCCGTTAACAGTTGCCCAGACTGGATGGCATCTTTATTACACATAGGTGGTCTGAAAAGTTTCCGACCTAATAAAGATACAAGAGATATTTTTCACAACTTTTTTTTTTTTTTTCATTTTTTTCAACTCAGTCTCTTGAAACTCTACACATTTCTCCCAGCGATGCTCCCATCTCTGTAACCCGTCCAAATAGTACTTGGCGTTTTTCTCTGCAAAATAGTTGTTCACGAAGGTGATTGCCTCTTCATTTGACGAAAATTTCTGTCCTAAAGCGCAATGCTCAGATGAGGGAACAAAAACAAATCACTTGGGGCTAGACCTGGTGAGTAAGGCGGATGGTCAAACAGTTCAAAACGTAATTCTTGGATTTTCGCCATTGCAATCGCTGAGTTGTGAGACGGTGCGTTGTCTTGGTGAAACAGGATATTCTTTTTCTGCAAATGTGGCCGTTCTTCCGCAAGTTCTGCATTCAGCTTGTCAATTAATGATGCGTAGTATGCACCTGTACCTGTACCTGTATGTACCTGTTTTTTTTCTTTCTTCCCCTCCTTTTTGAAGATAATCGATTAAAATTTCTCCATGACTATCCCAAGAAACAGTCGCCATCACTTCCCCAACTGAAAAAACAGTTTTTGCTTTTTTTTCGTGCCGTTTGCCCCTTTGCAGTCCACTATTTAGACTGTATCTTTGCATAATAATGGCGAATAATAGTGTACTCAAGTTTCATCCACAGTAATTAATCGGCACCAAAACTCGGATTTATTGCGCCTAAACTGCGCCAACAGAGCAATTTTTCAATGACTCCTTAGCTTTCTTGTGGCTAGTCGAAGTACATATATTCTAATGTTTCACTTCATAGTACTCCACCTATGGCAAAAGGTGCAACTGGATTGAAAGTTCTGTATCCTAACTTAATTCATTTGACTTGATCTGCTCACGGTTTACCTCGTGTTACTGAAACTATTAGAGCTAAATATAAAGAAATGAACTTACTTGTTTATTTTGTACATAAATGACATTGCCAATGTGATTCCTAATGATGTTAGTTTAAATCTCTATGCTGATGACATGACGATAGGATTTCATAATAAAGACCATAATAACCTAGAATTACAAATGAATGAAATTGTAAATAGTATAACTCAATATTTTAATACGAGGATAGGTCAAAAAGTAATTTCCTCCTATTTTTTTCTCTTTTAATTGCCAAGAAAACTGATTCCAATTTACATAGCTTGAAAACTACAACATTGACTGTTAATTTGTCACTGTTCAATATAATCTCCGTCCTTTTGCACAGTGTTGGTCCACCTTTTAACTAGGGCAAGTATTCCAGTGTGGTAAAACACACGGTATTGCTTCCTAAGCCATTGACGCACGGACGTTTTCACAGCCTCCTCATCTTCAAAATGAATCCCACGAAGAGCTTCCTTTAGTGGCCCGAACAGATGGAATTCTGATGATGCCAGGTCAGGGCTGTATGGGGGAGTGAGGTAAGACTTGCCATCCCAATTTCCCAATTTCGGCAGTGGTGTAACGGCGGATGTGTGGTCTTGCATTGTCATCCAAAAGAAGAACACCCGTCATAGTTTTTGTTGGGCGAACTCGGCGAAGACGTGCTTTCAGCTTTTTGAGAGTTCTGACGTATTGGACAGAATTTATTGTGCATCCCTGCTCCAAAGATCAATCATAAGCGCACCCTCTGCATCCCAAAACACTGTCACCATAGCTTTCCCTGCCGTCCGCTGAGTTTTGAATTTTTTTATTTTTTTCTTCGGTGACGTTGTGTGATGCCATTGTATTGACTGCCTCTTTGATTAAGGTTCAAAAAATGAACACACGTTTTGTCTGCAGTAACAATTTTTTCCAGAAACTCTTTTCCCTCCAAATTGACGCGCTGCTAGTGTTCGGAGGCTATTGTTTTCTTTGTTTCTTTGTTTTGGGCGGTTAACATTCTTGGTACTCAACGTGAACAAACTTTTGAGTAACCCAGTTGTTGAATAATCGTCATCATACTGCCTTTACTGAGGGAGGTAATGTGACACAATTCACCTGTTGTTACCCGGTGATCACCACGAATGATGTCATCGACTCGCTGAATGTTTCATGGAGTCACTCTAGTCACCGACCTGCCGCTTCGCTTTTCATCTGCCAATGGTGTTTGCCCTTCAGCTTCGTTACAGCGACGAAACCATCGTCTAACAGTGCTGACATCCACAGCTGCATCACCATACACATTTTTTAGCCTTTCGTGAATGCGAATTGGCGTTTCACCTTCCGCAGTTAAAAGTTCAAAACAGAACGCCGTCTAATACGAATGTTGATGTCAGCCATTTTTCAAGAGGGTGCAGTGCTGCCACCTGTTGACTAAGGGAGTTACTACTGCAGGGGATTGGAGAAGAAGGTTTCAGGAATTGCGCCAAATTCAAAGTTTTCATATAACTTACTTATTTAAGGAAAAAATAGGAGGCATTACTTTTTGACCCACCCTCGTAACTCTAAATTATGTTTTAATGCAAAAAAAAAGTGAATTGATAACTTTCAATTTTAAAACCACTCATTTTGAGCCTCATATATACGTGGAAAATGATATGATTCTAGCTATTGATAATGTGGATGTTCTCGGTTTAACAGTTGACAGTAAACTAACACGGAATGAAGATGTTCATAAAATTAAAAAGACATTATAATCAGCCCTTTTTGTTATACGTAATATATCAAAATTTGTATCAGCTGAAACTGCCAAGATAGTCTATTTCGCTTTCGTTCATTCAATTATTACATATGACATAGAGCAACATCTAAAACCAATCTCAAAAAAATCTTTACATTACAAAAACGAGCCATCAGATACATAGCCAATCTGCCAATGTATAGTCCTTGTAAGAAAGCATTCAAAACTCTTTCAATACTAACCCTTCCCAGTATCTTTATATTAAAATCCATACTGTATAAACGAAATAGGTTTTTGACTCAATATTCGGCTATTCATAACTACAACACTAGAGGAAACCAAAACTAGATAACTCAATCACATAGATTAAAATTATATGAAAGAAAGATTGATTATATTGGCAGTAAATTATTCAATAAATAACCAATAAATTTTAGAAATATTATCCATTATCTAAGTTTAAACATAAGTAGTATACAATTCAGCGTTTCAGCACAGTGTAGATAAGATGTTGAACTCTCCTCTGTGTTAATATATGAGTGATGTAGAATGCTCATTGATTTAGAACTCTCCTATATGAAAATCGAGTTGTAAAAGAAGGGGAGTGTTGGCGTAGTGCCGTTCTCCCCTGTGCAGTGAGATGTTTTTGAGGGTTGGGATGATGATGATGATGATGATGATGATGATGATGATGATGATGATGATGATGATGATGATGATGATGATTGTGTGTGTGTGTGTGTGTGTGATGTGTAATGTGTGATGGGTGGGATGGGTAACGGGGGGGGGTTCCGGGGATGTTTGAATTAAATGTGAATTCTTTTCGATGTGTGTGTGTGCTTGAACTCTCATGTATGAATATCGAAGTCTAGGGTTCGATATTGTGATGGGGCGGGGTGGGTAACGGGGGATGTTTGAATTAAATGTATTGATAGTAATTCTTCGATGACTGTGCTTGAACTCTCATGTATGAATATCGAGTCTAGGGTTTGATATCTATTACGTTCAGTGCTTCGATGTCTGTGCTTGAACTCTCATGTATGAATATCGAGTGTAGGGTTTGATATCTATTACGTTTAGTGTATGATATATGATGTAGTATCGTTATTCTTTAGATAAAAGAATATCGAGAGAATGATTAGGTATGTTTACTGGGAGAGATTTATGAAAATAAATGTAATAAGACATTCTGGTAAGGGGTGTTCCCTATGCAGAATCTCTCCTTGAGCTATTGTATCCAAGAGCGATGTAAAGGTTAAGAAAAGGTTAAATTCCATTCCCACATCGAGGTACGAGAAAATATAAATCTATTCCACATTGAAGTATAAGGGTGATGACGTGTTGTCATTCCTCAAGATTTGTGCATATGTGAGTAAATCCGAATTAACAGGTCTCACCCTGTCCCGCCAGCTCGGGAACGAACGTGTCCTCACTTCACACAAACCCTCCGTCCGTTAAGTACAATCGACGATAGGATGGGGAGGGGGGAGACAGGTATGATCACGTTTCATCACCCATCTGCTCACTAGGGAACGAATGCATTCTCACTTCACATCGCAACGTCAAAATGAGTGGAACAACAACACCTATCATTGAAAGTGATACCAGATTCTGGGAGAATCTACGCAATTTCGAAGATTTGCAAAAGCATTGGGTTGAGCACCACGATGAAACGTGTGATGGAAAGATGCATCAAGTGATTTGCAAGAATCCTTCCCATCATGATTCGATCACATCTTATGCTCAATGCGGAAAGAATTGTAAAGTGTACCTCGGGTAAGTAGAATTATAATTGTGTGTTAACGTGAAAGTGTTGTTATGTGTTAGATAACTAATGATAAATATGTTTATTTCAGTAAAGCCCAAAGTGAAGATGTGGCATGCCAGTCCGAACAGGATCAAGGTGAAGATATGTGCGGTCCGTACAATGATCGTCCGTTTAAGGATATCGGTACATCGAAACCCGAGGAGGAAGTCATAGAAAAGTGAGTATAAAATAATAAGAGTTTTACGTTAACAAGTGTATTAAATATTCACGATGTTGAGACAGTTCGTGTATGTCCGCAGATCCAGTAAGAAAGGAGACAAGAAAAAGAAGAAGACGAACTGCAAACCGAGAATCGTCAAAGCCAAGAAGACGTTCGATCAAGACAGTTTCATCATAATGATGTTCGAACCCTTCACACCCTTCGCAGAAGAAGTAGAGGAGGAAGTTGCGAGTGATGGTAAATAGTGTGTGCATGAACGATAACGACATCTCCATCAGCATTGACTTTCGTGTGAACATAGGATTATACAATGAACTCCCATCACTTTACATTAAAGACACACATGACGATACGTTTGTGTATATTACAAAAGAGGATTGGGAGGTAATAATGTCAAATTTGTGTGTTTTGGATACGTATCTGAAAGATGGTAAGCATCCATGTGCACCGTACAGTGAAAATATAATATATGCATTTAATATAATGTTATGCATGAATAAGATGCAAGAAATAACGTTTGTGAATACATGTTTAAATGTGGGCAGTATAAATCTGAATAGTACTGCATTCAATTGACTTAAAAGACCAATTCCATATATTGAAAGAAATTTATATCAGTTTTATGATATTCATAAATCATTATGTTCATATGATGCAAAAAGCAGGAGTGCAAGGAAGAGGATATTGGAGATGTATGTTAAAGTCAATAAAAAGATAATTTGAATTTGTAATGTTTTATTTATTACACCTATATGATAGATTGTACAACATGAGTTAGTGGTTTATAAGTGAATAATTTATCATGAATAATTAAACAGAATAATGAAGTTTGTGCAGGAAAATTTGACGATGCTTGAACTTCCAATCTGACATTCACTGCCCCCGTCACAGTATCCTCAGGTTGATGAGAGCAATCGATGACGAATAGCGGTGCATATTTCAGAAAGTCGTTCCTTTTCAAAAGAGGGTAATTCTCCTTTCCATAGTAGGATGATTGAAATTTGGAATATTGATCATACAGAGATGCAAATTTCGAATTGGCGAAATCCAAATTCATATCGTGATAGAGGTAAGATTCACTGTTGAGATAAAGTTTCAGATTGGTGATATTACAATTATCAAATAGAGAAGCATCCTTAGCGAGATGATTCAATCTATCCACTTGTGCACCGACTATGACGAAACGTGGTTTTTCAAGTTTAGTCGTGGTTGCAATGTTCCATGTGAACGCTTTAGTTTGAGGTACAGCAGGTTGAGTGTGAAGGTCCAAGGTTCGAAATGCGACGTGTAGAGGTTTATCCGATTTGACGAGTTTAAGTTTATCAACTCGTTCAGAATCTGAAAGTCGAAGTACAGGCATCCTCCATTCGAGTCTAGTTAGTTGTATGGTTGTAGGATCGTTTCCAATGATACAATTATTAGAATCCTTAGATCTAATGAGAATAAGTTCAAACTTGCTATTAAGTATGACCTCCTTGTGATCGTCGGCGAAACCCAGCAACATCGAAAGAGGAACGATAGCATTGAAGATACCATTCGATGTATTCACGATGTCTACCACACCTCCAGGATAGATCCATCCAGCATTTAGTAAACGATTCGATTCCAGTTCATTCAGTGCAGCATAGTTACGCATCGTTGATGAAATGCCCGGATTCCTAGTTCTATCAATAGTCGTTCCATTCATATCCAGACGAATCTCATCGAATAGGAATGCCATAGCATTGTTACTCAATTTCGATGTGGCAACGGTGCCGTCGGGTTTAGTGAGAGTCCCCTCAATGTAGAGATAACTTCTACTAGGAAAGGTGTACAAATCTTCAGCTTGACATGGAATTCTAATTTCATCGTTCACATCGAGAGCTGACGTATTGTACGGTAGGAATACGTGTTCTTCCTCCTTACTGATCTTATCATCAAAGGTCGGAATCCCGGTCACGTCCAACACATCCATCATAGAACCTTGAAGCCTAAGTTAGCGAGAAATCTTCGATTAGACGATGTGATTAGCTTGCGGGTCGATGATCGAGTAGAGATCAATCTCGAGAGATGTTTTTTAATATAGCATCGTCTCTTAAAACTTATACCCATTACGACGTATGTGCAATCGTACAGTGATGGTTTCGTTCCTGAAATCTAACTTATCGCCGTTCTGGTCTACCACTCTAATGTCGAGATGATCAATGAGATTCGTATCGATGATTGGTAAATATATAGGACTTGATGGTTCCTGCGAAATATGATAACCTGGAGGTACCGATGGGAAAAATTCATACAGAGAATGACCACTTTTACCATTGATGAAAGATCCCGTTGCAAGACTACACTCGATACGTATGATGCTGACTTTGAATATGTTAACCAAATCATTAGACTCGGTCAGCACGTTTGCCGGTACCCTCTGTTTAGAGGTGAAACCGAGAAGTGAAGCAATAGATCTCTCACGACTAAAGTCGATAATATAGGGAGATTGAATTTCTGATTTCATGGTGTTATTATTAGCACGTAGAATAAAGTCGTCACCGATGTCGAGAGCATCCTTGATCAATCTGGCGATATCATCCAATTCATAAGTACCCGGTGGAATTACTATACGTTCGACTTTTCCATCGCGAACGTAATGGAATAGATTATTACTCTCGTCCACATTCGGAATTGAGTAAAAAGTCTCAAAATTCAATAGAGCTATCTCGTAATGTCCGTTAGGATCCAGATGTAATGGTGGATTTAGAAATGTAGAGAAGCTGGTATCACTACCACTCACGGTGATCGTGTAACTCATCGAGGAGAAACTGAAGGCACAAGTGACCGCAAATCACAGAATCGAATTCTTGAAATCTCGTCGTATTATATAGGAGCTTGACACCCGAAAGGTACGTTTCTATCTCTTCCGGAGGTCTCAGATCGCCGAAACTGTCAAAGTAGTAGGCAACGTCACCATCCTTACGTACAGCAACCCAATGTGTACCAGGGTTATTTGATGTATCCAGATTCACTACTGTTCTCTCATAGTATCGAGGATGTGGAGGTAGTTTATCGATCATGTAGACACCTCTAAAATGTGGAATGCGTAGACGTCGTGCATACGAATCGATCTCGTTAGCACTCAGGGCTTTTTCCGGGATAAATATAGGCCTCGCCCCGAGTTTTTTGATCGAAGATATAATCCTCTACCCTTACGACGTCTCTTACGGCGAAGACCTTTGCCCTGAGCCAAAGATTCCATGCGCTCGTTGTGACGTGTTAATTCCGCAAGTTGTTTTGCATCCGAACGTTTCTTATTGACAGCCGTAGCAATCTGAGCAGCACCTCCAGCTAGACCACCTGCTGCACATAGAGCTGCTAAAAGTGGTAGCAAAGGTAAGAAACCACCTCTCTTGTTGCGACGTTTACGCATGCCAGCGCCCGCTGCCAATTTACCCTTCATAAGTGTAGTCACAAGTCGAGCTGCAAGTCGTTCGCCCAAAGAAGCGTCGGCAGACTTTACACGTCTCCAAGCTTTCTCTACCAACACCTTATCGGCTAGACGACGAGATTCTGTATCAGTACTCTCTGCGTAAGCCCGATCGTGATCGAGACACGCTGAATCTAACCCGTTCACCGGTAAGTCACCTCTCTGCAAGCGTTTATGTAGTTTCGTTCCGGGACCGCAGAAACGATAACCCGGTAAATGTGCCTCAAATGGTAATGAATTAATCAAGGAATTAAGAATTCCCGAACCTTTGCGTGCACGTGTAGAGCGCATGTCTCACTATGAAATAAAAAAGGCAAAACGTGCGCTTTATAAGTATACGATTCCTATGACGATTGGCTAAATCCAGTAAAGACATAGATTGCCCTTATCACGAACGAAATAAAAGACAAAACTTATGCTTTATAAGTATTAGTCGCGATATGGAGATAGTAAAGCAAAAGTGTACGCTACCCATACAGGTGTTAGATTTCGAGGATGACATTCGCAAAGGACGACACGGTACGTTGTTTCCGAGTAACGTTAGAGCGCTCATACTTGGCAGTTCAAATGCTGGAAAAACGAACGTTTTACTCAACCTGCTTATTCACGATAATGGTCTGAGATTCGAAAACCTCTACATATACTCGAAATCGTTGCAACAACCTAAATATCGATATTTACTCAGGTTACTGAAAACTATACCCGATATAGGTGTATTTACGTTCGATGATGGTGATAAAGTAATTCAAACGTCGGATGCTAGAGAAAATTCGATATTCGTATTTGATGATGTGATAAATGAAAAACAGGGTAAGATAGCTTCATATTACAGTATGGGTAGACATCGTAATGTCGATGCTATATATTTAGCACAATCATATGCTAAAGTACCTAAACATTTAATTAGAGATAATGCAAATATGATTATATTCTTTAGACAGGATAATCTCAATTTAAAACATATATACGAAGATTATGTAAATACCGATATGTCCTATGATGAATTTAAGAATATGTGTATACATATATGGGAGAGTGATGAACGATCCTTTCTTGTTATAGTACCAGAATATCCACTGAACGAGGGACGCTACCGTCATGGTTTTGATCGCTTTATCAGAATGAATAAATAGAATAATCCATCACTTAAGCAATGAGTATCGACAGGTTCGGATCCCGAAGAATCATACCCTCTAGGGGTGTGTTCAATCGATATATCATAACTAGAGATGGATCGGGAAACTATCGATTCAAGGGAAAGCGGTTGTGCAATATTCACGACCCTGAAGAAGGTGACGATGCATCGACTAAACGTTATGTGGATACGCATACGGCTGACGTCGAGAATCGAATGCAGATCTTCAGCGAGCAGACCTCGTATCAGCGTATGGGCGAGTTTGAAGCTATGCTTAGGGATCACATACAAAAATCGCTCGACATCCAATACAACAATTTAATGGAGTACTTAAGTAAATATGCATTTAAACGTGATTCCGAAAATAATGTCATTATAGATGGTATAAGAATGAAAACGCTGTTGGACCCCCTTCACGAACACGACGTTCCTAATAAAAAATATGTAGATGATAGGATTCCAATTCACGACTCTAATGAAACTCTATCATTTCGAATGAAGAGATTGAAGGATTTAGCCGACCCGATAGATGATAGTGATGCAGTCACCATGAGTTATGTTAATCATTTCTTTATACAGAAACATAATGAATAGCAAACGGGTTTAACTGAGACTATAACAAACATTGTCGATACTATTACACGGAAACAGAATGAATTACAAAGTCAGTTAACTAGAACAATCACCTCCGCTAGCGAGACTATTACTACAGCTGTAGAAAAAGAAGTGAAAGAACTAACCGCACGACAAACGGAACTTGATAATAAACTAATCACTATAAATAATGATATTCATACTATGAAAACACGAATGAGAAATGTTGTAAACACTATGTTACAACAATTGAAAGCACAACTCATAATTTCATTGCAAACACGTCCGTTTCGAGGTCCCTCTTTAAGGTATACGTTAACATCGGGACTCGAATACTATAAAGTTCCTGGAAATGGAAGTGTACTCTCGTGTTCCATCGTATCATCGGTACATCCGCATGCTGTAAATGATACATTGTTTGCAATAAACGGAAGATTAGTTGAAAGATATCCTGTAAGAGTTGAAACTGGCGATATTCTATCGTTTACAGCGCCAGTCGGACGTGCTAAAGATGGTCATATATTAAGTATAGAACTGATAGTTTCATATAAATTAGCAGTAGCTGATTAATTATACATTCATTTCGATATGGATGCTGAAGCTATAAGACTTAAGGAATCCATTGCCCGTCACAGTAGGGCAATAAGAGAAAAGTTACGTTCTCTCAAAGGAATGAAATTCGAAACGCAACGAGTCATGTCTGAAGTTCTTCAACCTGTAACCGAACCATTGAAAGTAATAGCGAAAGCACACCAAGACAACAACGACGACGACGACGACGACGACGACGAAACTACAGATGATGCTAACGGATCTGATCTCGTGTCAAAGTATCTACACAAGGTTCGAACTGCCAGTTCGAGTGACATGGACAATACTTACGGCATACGTTACGAGGATAATGAGTATAAATTGGGTAACAAGACAGTTGTGTTTAAATCTGATGGTGTTCAGATAGGAACAGAAACGTATGAACCCACAGCAGGCTTATATGAATTATTATTTAAACGTTTACCTCGCAAGACATCGTACACAGATGATGATTTAGACGTGTATTCGCAAATCTTACAAAATACTCAAGTTTACAGACACGGTTATTCAAGAGATGGACGTTTAAGAGCAAATCGAGGGTTCAAGTATCGTCATATCATTCGTGACTTTGTTAGTAATCGAACTGGATTTGGTTTACGTTGGAAAGAACATGTACCGCAGAGAAAATTAGATTACGTCTACTGGAACGATCCGAATGAAATAATAAACAGATTAAGATTATTAGTTGCGTCGAGGGATGCAGGTAATTTGAATCACTCACCCGAGATAGAAGAAATTATTACAGAACTTAAAACATCAAAAATTATAGCATGATAAAACGTCGCATTGCAACCGAGTTACATGCACCAGCTAGAAGACGATTTTTACGTCGTAAGATCATAAGCAAAGGAATGAACGATTTAGTACAAATAGATCTTATGGACATGTCTAATTATGCAAGAGACAATAGGAATTATAAGTATATTCTTCTTGCATGCAATTTTTATTCCAAGATGGCTTATGCACGACCATTACGTGATAAAAGTGGTATTAACGTTTCGACTGCTATGGAGGAGATATTGAATGAAATGGAATCGTTTCCGAAGAATGTTCAATCTGATAAAAGAAGGGAGTTTTACAATAAACATTTCCGCGAACTAATGAATCGTAATAATATTAATCATTACAGTACATTCACACACGTTAAGGCTGCTGCAGTGGAACGTTTAATAAGAACGATCAAACTGATTTTGCATAAGGAATTTATTGTTCAAGGCTCATATCAATGGATAAACATACTACCTAGAATTATTCATACCTACAATAATACTTACCATCGAACGATTCGTATGAAGCCTGTAGAAGTTCGTGATAATTCTCTCCTGCTCAGCGTCTACAAATATGATAGAAGTCTGCGTGAGAAGCGAAGATCTAGGCTTCATCGTGTTGGTGACTATGTGAGGATTTCTAAGCATAAAGGTGTTATGGAGAAAGGTTATCTACCAAATTGGAGTGTTGAAGTCTTTAGGATACGTACAGTGCAAAGGACACATCCATTGACCTATCTCATCGAGGATCTGGAGGGTAAACTGATTGAAGGAGCATTCTACGGTTATGAATTACAGAAAACTCAATATCCAGACACGTATTTAGTTGAAAGGATCATCAGACGTCGTGGTGATAGGATTCTGGTGAAATGGTTAGGATTTCCTACCCGTGAATGGATTAATGAGGTGGACATTGTATAAATAAAAAAACACACAACTCAATAAAGAAATATAATTTTAATGATATATTGTGTTTGATTTTTTTTTGTTCACATTGATTCCTGACATCTTCTGTAACTGCTAATTCACATCTCCTTAACTTAAACATGATAATAACATTTTTATACTTTTTTAAAAATCTTCTGTAACTGCTAATTCACATCTCCTTAACTTAAACATGATAATAACATTTTTATACTTTAAAAAAAATCATACATGATTATAGTTGAATTAACATTTAATTGTAGAGATTTTAACATAACGTACATGCTAGTTCACATTGAGTATATATAAATTCACCTACCCTTAACGTAAACATGATAATTACAATTTGAAGTAATTAGTAATATACGTTAAACAAACATCATACATGATTATAGCTGAAATAAGAGCCTTTGTACATGCTAGTTCACATTGATATATATAAATCTCCCCTCACCCCTTAACGGAGACATGATAATAACATTTTGATATAATTAGTAAATATATTTTAATAAAAAATCATACATGATTATAGTTGAATTAACATTTCATTGATTTCTGCTATCTAACATTTCAAAACGACATGAATAGGAAAAAATATTCCTTCACCCCTAACATAAACATAAAAAAAGCAACACGTTATCTTTCAAATGAAGTAAATATGTTATTATCATGTAATTAGTAACACACTTTACAAATATACTTGAAACTCAATTATTTCGTTTTTTGAAATACAGTAATATGTTATTATCATGTGCCTAGTAATACCTTTTAACTCAGTTGTAACACACTTTACAATTATACTTGAAACTCAATTATTTTATTTTTTGAAATACAGTAATATGTTATTATCGTGGCCTAGTAATACCTTTTAACTCAGTTGAATCTATGCTTTATTGAGAAAAGAAAAAGAAATTTACACTTGACAATTTTCTATAGCATAATGTCCCCATGCTAATGTTGAAAATGAATTATTGGGAATGTATCGTTTTGTATCGATACCACTTAAAGCTATCTTATTAGATTCAATAGTATGAACATCATGTTTATAACTTCTGAAACATGTCTGCATGCTTCGATGTATAGTGTCAGGATGTGTAATACATGAGAGATATTGTTCAAAGGTTATGAATCTCATCGAATCTTTTGTTACACCTTTTGATTTTTTAATCACTTCAGTATCATATCGATAACTATATAATTTCGATTTCAGCCCTACATATTCAGTCATCACTCTACCGGCTAGCTCATCCTTGAATAATCCTGAAATTTTCTTATTTGCTAACGGAATACCATACACATTATCCATTGGATAATTCGATGTATCGAATAAATGTATATTGGTTTTAATAAATTCATATATATCGCAGCTAGATTCAAAGAGAAAAGCATCCGTGTCCGTATAGATTAAAGTTACATCTTTCAATTTTTTCTTCAGAATTTCATAATAAAAATCATACATTTTATGTTTGGATAGATCCAGGATTGCTTGTCCTATGTATATTGGCTTATTCATCAATATTTCATCTCTGACCAATTCTATACCTATTAAATTTTCATCAAAAATCACGTACCTTATACATGTCTGTCGAGCTAACAATTTACGCGCTCGTTTCCAGCTGGTAGCTAAATGAAATGAATTATAACGTTTTACATTCTCTATAAATTTTCCATAAACACAATTATTCATTAACTTCCATAGATTTTGACCAAATTTCGTCTTATCTTCAATACGTTTACGAACGTTGAGTTCAATGTAAGGATTTATCCAGTTAGATTGTTTGTAACCTATTACTCTATGTATACGCGATGGAATCAAACCAAGTTTAACACATTATTGAAAATTGAGATAATGTAATACGTATTTATTTTTATCATTCAATGTTGTTAGCAATTTTGTATACTTATCACCTGGCGCGATTTCATTCAAAGGGCATAATGGCAAATCATTTTGTATATCATGAAGTTCCTGTGGATATTTAAAGTCTACTTCCAACACATATCCCACGTCAGAATCACTTGTAATAGACATAAAATCTATTGATTTAATTTCAGCATCAGTTAGCCACCTTATATCAGTGTATGGTAAGCTATTATTTTCCATTGTATAACTATATAGAGAATTGCAGTCAACGTACATTAAATAATTAGTTGGTTGAGTGTTATCATAGCTAGTCATGTATCTGTTATTCGCCTTTGCATACCGTTTGGACACAGTGCAAATTCCACCTCGTATTCCTTTTTCGAAGAAATCTAGCATAGTCTTATCTGTTAATAATGAAATCTGTACACCAGTCGTTCTTAACATTGCATCATAGGCTAACCCGGGAAGTGTGTAATACTGACACGGGTCGAGTCCGTACAAACCGATACTTAATTCACGGAAGCGTTCAAACACGTCCGTTAGTATTAATGTATCGCACTTAAGATATATATTTAAATATTCACCCAGATTTTTAACATTGAATTCATTCCATACCGTTCTAGCATGACTATAATCCTCATCGCTTACATGATCAAACTGATGTTTGGATGGTAGACTATTCTCGTATAATTTTTCTATAGAATCCACATACGTGTACGGGAAGACACCTTTACGTTTCATCAGTTGTCTATGCAAAGGATTCGTGTACATATTATTGGTGTAATGAAAATCATCTGCTTCTAACATATCCGAAAGGTTACTAAGTTTTGAATCCAAAAAACGATAGCTATCCAGAAATCTTAGATATATACTCATTCCATTCGAATTTGTATATCTTTTGCTAAAGGATAAGTAATTTTCAGAAGTTTGTGCAATACAGTTGATAGGTTCCGTATCGTAACCTAGTTTCTTTACTATGAAATGAGCATCGTATTTTGACAAGCAATGAAAGAATATTGGTATGAATCCTGGCATTTTCCTATTTAAATTGCAGTGCTTATGAGCTGGGCCAACGTAACTTCCAGTCAAATGACAATGATCACGAACCTTTATACACGAGTTAAGAAATTCACGTTTGCATATGTGACATCGTGTTGCATTTTGATATTCTAGCTCATCCACATCTCTCATACTTATTTCAATTTTATTAGCACATATATTAATGACCTGATTTGCAATTAACGTTAATTCTTTAAGAAAATTTTCAATTGCATATGGACCTTCAAATGATTTGAAACGTGTTAAATTTTTATCATAACTACAGACCAAATGTAATGCAATTGCATACGCTTCATGTTTATGAATGCTACGTGTCCAGCTTTTACTCGATACATCTTGACACGAATCTACCTTACGTAAGATACATTCTATGTCTGCATAAACCACGAATGGAACTTTTAGACATTTCGAATATGCGTTAAATTCAACGAGATCAGTTTTACCAGCCTCGGGCATTCTGATAATTTGATTCATCATACACCTCTTTTTATGGCTATTTAAACGTGATTCTGATGTGAAATACAAGTTACAATTGTTACATAACCATTTTCGCCCATTATGTTTAGTTAGCTGCTTTCCTAGCAAACGTGACAAGTCTGTTATCAGACAATAATGTCTTTTATACATTAAGAGATTAACATGATGTGATTTTATCTCTCTTGGTTGATATAAGAGAATAATCGATTTATTTTCAACACCGTATATCGTTATTGAAATATTTGAATTTTGATTCTCGAATTTTTCTACATCTTTCAATGATACGGGGAATGTTATATTCTCAAAGTTAAATTCGTTACGAAAATCATATCTTTTATAGGAGGTGGGTCGATTCTTGTTACGTTCTACTGGGTATTTGGATGCTAACAGACAGTATGCAAAGCAATATTTATCAGTATTACGAGTGTTAATAACAGCTCTCTTCGATTTTATAAAGTCGGGTAATTCAGTATACATCCCTGCATTCAATGAATCGTATTGTGTCACATATATTGTTAATTTCTCAATACTGTATAAAGCTTTTGAACTGGTACGCGATTCAAAATTATCCATATGATCTAGTATAGGTTGTACAATCTTCTCTTCATACCATATAGATTTATCTGTAGATTGCAGTATCACCTCAAGTTTACTGTTAAAGTTAAATGTATGAATATTATCGCTCTCTTGTGATATTATGACATATTGACAGGATAAACAGGATCCTATCTTAAGACCTGATTTATACATGTTTAAGCCCTTATCAATTTCATTCAAAATTAAAGGTTTGCATTCTGCTAAGAATATAACGGGGTCAAGTATATTAACACAGTTGTGAATTTCGTAGGTGGTTAATCGTTTTTTGAAAGCACACTCACTGTGAATACATCGTAATCGTTCAGCCTGGGTCACGTTCGAACAGGTTTCATCTTGCTGAATCGAGGGTTGTCCAGTGGCAGTATCGGAGCATCTTGTCGTCGTTTCTGAAAAAAGCAATTACAACATTCGATTAACTTTACATACGGGAACATTGATTTACATGTATGTAAGGTGGTAACAGAAATAACATACATGTTAATAACTTTTACATGTATGAATCTCAATTTTACGTAAACTCTATACTTTACGTAGAACGTAACATGCATGTAACTTTTACATATGAAAATAGTTACATAATGATTATGTATTTTACAATTATTGCTATCATCACGTAACTACAATATTCAGATAGTATGTAACTGTTTTACGTAATGCTCTCTCCCTTACATAAATGATAAAAACACACAACGTAAACCATATAGATGTAAAATACCGTAACTGAACTACGATATTCACATGTACGTTTTACACATATAAATTAACGTTCTTTTTTCACCTACAACGTTACTTTTACGTGTAACAAACAAACGTAACTAACATGCATGTGAAATAACGTAACTGAACTACGATATTCACATGTACGTAATTATTACACATGAAAATTAACCCTACAACGTTCACTCTCAATTACTAATACTACATGACGTGCGATAATTAACACTTTAAGTTCTAATACAACATGTACGTACATGCAAGTAACTACATTCAATTACTGATACTACATGACGTGCGATAATTAACACTTTAAGTTCTAATACAACATGTACGATTTCACATTTACATGCAAGTAACTACATTATCACTTTTTTTTATGAAATTTTATTCAATAATTGTACTCACCTTTTGACGACATTACGGGCTGCTTAAAAAAGACAATTTATGTCGTTTGAAACCACTTTCTAGTGTTTCCTCGCCATGGTATTGGAGTATGCAGTCACCACGATTTAGTAGATCTTTCTGCGCTGCGGTCATATGTTTGAATCTCTCCGGGAGGAAGACTTGGAAATCTGATGTTTCGACGACGACCCGTTCACCATATCTGGTCTTCACGGTTTTGACGGATCGAATGATGTGTTGAACGGACTGATCTAATTCACGTAGTTTCTTTGTGGGAAGATGTGTTCCACCTTCAGCTAGTTGATTTAGCTGTAGCATCTCATGATCTGAAACATACATATAAGCACACACGAATCAGTATTACTTCAACATTCTTCGTAAACAGAGATAAAAAATGACTTACAATATACAACTTTTCTATCTTACCTGTAGGATCCATATTTCCAGAGAATCGACTGCCTCCTCACTCATCCGTGCCGCGGTATTTATTAACAGTTGCTCCGCCCCCCCTCCGTCCGGGAGAGGTGTTACTGTCTACATATTACGCTATATGTTTAAAGTAGTTGTGACTACGTTATAAGTTAGAAGGTAATACTAGTAACTTTATTATCATAGTTTAAACTTTATATAGATTCATCATTTTTTACACCCCCTCCAACCGTATCTCTCCTTCCCAAACACCATGTTGCGTGCGCACACTAACTGTGATTCGTTCCCTACATCTTGGAGGGGGGGATATAATTACACATTTCTTTACACACACATACTTGTACAAAATATATTTTTCTGAACATTTGATTTTTTTACATTTGGTATACTAACACATTCATAGTATTGTTTCATCATTCATACAAATATATAGATTCATTCGTTTAATTTTAAAATATATTCTTTTTTTTCCTAACGTTATTTGACAAAGTTAGACTTCGCTACAGCAATAAGAATGTTTTGACCACCCCTGTCACCAGTCTGGAGAGATTAACTCTTTTTTTCTCTGACCCACATACCAAAAGGGATGACGTTCAGTGGAGTATTCGTAATACTGAGGGGAGATTTTCTAGACAATTTTTTATATGGAGGTTGATATCTTACCATGGATAGTTAGGATATCTACACTATAGATCCCTAGTTGCGTATATATATTATCATATTGATTGATCAGTTTTGTATTACTCATATATACTTAAAGATGAGATACTTTTCTCTCGTTATCTTAATCATTTTTAAATAGATGGTTAGTGCTTTTATTTTATTTTCGATGTTATGTTCCACTTTTATCATGCTTAGAGGGAATATTCTTTTTAAGTTATCGTGCTTAGAGGGTGAGTTCCTTTATCATGAAACCCCTTTCAAACAGCTTTACATTTGCATTCTTATACTTTTCTCTCAATATTTTTTTATCATTCTTAAAGAGATGGGTAGTGCTTTTATTTTTATTTGCATTTGCTATGTACCACTTTTATCATGCTTAGAGGGGACATTTCTTTGTCATGCGACCCTCTCACATAGATTTACATTTCCATTCTTATACTTCATCAATGTGGAATAGATTTATATTTTCTCGTACCTCGATGTGGGAATGGAATTTAACCTTTTCTTAACCTTTACATCGCTCTTGGATACAATAGCTCAAGGAGAGATTCTGCATAGGGAACACCCCTTACCAGAATGTCTTATTACATTTATTTTCATAAATCTCTCCCAGTAAACATACCTAATCATTCTCTCGATATTCTTTTATCTAAAGAATAACGATACTACATCATATATCATACACTAAACGTAATAGATATCAAACCCTACACTCGATATTCATACATGAGAGTTCAAGCACAGACATCGAAGCACTGAACGTAATAGATATCAAACCCTAGACTCGATATTCATACATGAGAGTTCAAGCACAGTCATCGAAGAATTACTATCAATACATTTAATTCAAACATCCCCGGAACCCCCGTTACCCACCCCGCCCCATCACAATATCGAACCCTAGACTTCGATATTCATACATGAGAGTTCAAGCACACACACACACATCGAAAAGAATTCACATTTAATTCAAACATCCCCGGAACCCCCCCCGTTACCCATCCCACCCATCACACATTACACATCACACACACACACACACACACACACACACACACACACACACAATCATCATCATCATCATCATCCCAACCCTCAAAAACATCTCACTGCACAGGGGAGAACGGCACTACGCCAACACTCCCCTTCTTTTACAACTCGATTTTCATATAGGAGAGTTCTAAATCAATGAGCATTCTACATCACTCATATATTAACACAGAGGAGAGTTCAACATCTTATCTACACTGTGCTGAAACGCTCAATTGTATACTACTAACATATATTAACTAATATTATTAAATCAAAAGCTTACTATGACGTGGAAGAATTTCTGAATGATAATGATATTTTAATTGACCTACAGTAAGTTTTTATCCATCTATTTGTATTACAATCCTCTTTATGTATTATTTTAGCACTTTAACTCTTATTACTTTTAATTGTATTGATTGTTTGTATTTATTTTTAACTGGACTATGATCTTAAACAAGTTTTCAATTGTGTATACTTTTGTACTTATAAGGAGTAATAAAACTGAATTGAATTGAATTGTCTCCAGTATTAAAGAGGCGTTTGTGAAGGCGTCACTAATACTTCAAATATTTCGTGAAATATTTCCAGATCTGCGCTTAAGCCCTGAGTCGGATTTAACTAGGTGGGATACCTGGTTATAGGCTCATATCAGCAGAACATTTTAGTAAAGTAAACTAGTAATAAATGCTTTAAATGCGGAATATACAGCTAGCACTGCTAGAGCTTAGGAATGTTTTTCTGAATATGGCATTGCGAAAATGATCCAGTATATTTATAGCCTGCTCTGAAATTACCTGAAATTATAACACAGTTGCAGGTCTCCGAAATAATTCTTTAGATTATCTGTTTTCTTTGATAGGTGAAATTTCATATAGAATGTCTGCAGAAGCTCAGGTTGTTGCTAAAATTGCATTCAAAGCTTATTCGGGTATTAAGTAAAAATCTTGGTTACAAAAGAATCTGTCAAATCAGCAAGATGTTGTCTGGTGTTAGTGAAAAAACTGTAACAGATAAATTTACTGAAGAAGAGTTGTGGTGGTTTTCATATGCACCTGTAGCATCTGGTGATGTAGAAATAACTTTCTCTTTATATAAAAATCTTCTTCACTGACAGATGTAGCAGCATCACACAAAAAAACCTCAGGGAAATTCTCCCGATCTACAGCAACAACCATGAGTAACGCTTCTTTGATTTTTATTACTTTGTTTTTATAAATTATGGTGCATGTTTAAATGCATATTTTAGTATTTTATTTTGCATACATATCCGTGCTCTATTGATAACAGTTACACATAACCGCTAATCGCGACAGTTATAAACCTTACCGAAAATAACTGTCATTTGTCTACCCTCAGGGAAGAAGGGGTCTCACCAAGTGCCAGGGAGAAATTTTACATATTACTGCAACACATCGACAGCCGTCGCCTGGTTCTATTGTTATGAAATATATTTTAAAATTGAGGAGACAGAAATTTATGAGCAGGAATTCAGTGGTAGAAAAGAAGAACAAACCGGCATTAGCGTACCGACCAGTGAAAACTTTAAAACACATTGATTAGAGAAGCCATCCAAAAGGAAATCGAACCCTGGTACCCCGAATGTGAGGCCTGCACGTTACCGTGGAGGCATTTCGCTCGGTAATCTTGCAATTCACAGTTATATAAACTAATACAAGAGGCGTCCAGAAAGTACGTTCTGTTTCAATTTATCTCCGCTACAGCGCTGCGATCGCAGTTCCACATATGCGTGGTAGACGCTCTGTATCAAGGAGAAGAAATGTGCGCCATTGTGAGATCCCTGTCAGCCACGTAGCCTTTGTTGTGTTTGTTTACAATGTCGGTGTTGATTGAAAATCCCGCCACTTGTGAAATCAGATATGTGATTCGGTTTCTGAATGCTAGGAAAGTGAAACCAATTGAAATTTATCGGAAAATTTGCGATGTCAAAAGGTGTTGGGACGAAGAACATCCTACAGGGATTTGACTGGGACGTGTTTGACCCCCCCCCCCCCCCCGCCCGCACAGCCCTGACCTCGCTCCTAGCGACTTTCATCTGTTTTTGTATCTCAAATCTTTCCTTGGCGGTCAAAACTTCAACAATGACGAAGAGCTGAAAGAAAATGTTTCCAACTGGTTGAAGACAAAGGCGGCAAACTTCTATGAAGAAGGTATACAAAAACTTGTGCCTCGCTATGACAAATGCCTGCAAAATTTTTGCAGTTATGTGGAAAAGTAGTTTAAGAGTTGTAGAATTTTGTGCAATAAATATTTCTTCTGAATCTGTACACAATTTAATTTTATTACCAGACAGAACTTACTTTCCGGACGTACCTCGTATTTAAATTAATTTATTACTTAATAATTACACATTTAGAGCTAAAGTTCCGTGTCCACGTCACATAAAAACTCGTTAAATCAGAATCCTACACAAATTGCACAGCTTAGTGTAAACTATTAAATGAAAACCATACTCATTACCATTGCAGCGACTGCTGTTAAGGGAGGCCGATAGGTTTCAAAAGATCCATTTTTTTGTTTTTAATGTTAAAAAAGTATATAATTTTTCAGTTTTAAAATAATATATAACATAGGTTGTCAGCTGGTACTAAAGCTCTTTAATTCGTCAATTTAAACATGGCGGCGTAATGATACACCCACTTCCTGAGATTGGTGCTTAATCTTTGATCGTGATTTCCTAAAACCTTGATTTTTCATACTTTAGGTGCATGTTTCTCAAAAACTATAAAATATATTGACACAAAATTTGTATTGGTTATTTTTCAATGTTCCTTGAATACATTCGGCTAACATTTATATTCATTTGATTTATAAAATGGATGAAAACAAATATTCACTCCTTGAAAATATTATCTTTTTTTACCCAAAACTAATTAATTGTTTCATGTGTATAGTATAAACTATATGTGATTTTCATTTAGCCGATATTATAAAACTGTATCTTAGGTTATTTAGGATAAAACTTGGTGCATGTAGCTTTAAATCCCTACAAGTAAAGTGCACCTAAATATAGGGTACAACATTTTTTTCAGGACACACGGTGTGATTTATGCCCCTTTTGCATGGACCTATGTGAACTTAATTTAAATATTATACAGTAGTTAAATACACACATCCTTATGCAGTAATCATGCCGAATTTCAATTTCTGATAATAAACTATCGCATATCAATGACTAATTGTGTATATAGAATGATTTTAAATACCTGTGGCAAAGTGATTATTGTAAGGAGCGAGGTTGTTTGATACCCTTCATTGCAAGTAAAAGTTGTCGACGAGAAATCTGGAGCATATCGGATGTCTCTCTATTTGATAACTAACACATTCTTGTACATGATTGGATAGTATCAGGTGGCTGATATATGAGTTTTCGCGACACCTAACTAACGAGAAACATCCATTAAATGTGTTGCGAATGAAAGTGATGAGACCTCAATAATTTGAGCCAGGTAATATACAAAATTTAAATTGACTGAAAGGTTACTGCCCTTTGTTGACACTAATTAGAATTCAAACTTCCCATCATGGCCTGGGAAGTAATCCAACAAACATATTGTACTGTGATAAAAAGTGCATACATGCTACACTATTTCACACAGAAGGCACGTACTCGTATGACAAACAGGAATACATATTGGGTCTGTGTATCCCAGTCGTTTTTAAAATTCCATGATTTTATTAGCATCACATTACGTTACAATACACAAAGAACACGGATACACTGTCATAAATCAATAATCACTATACATCCACTCGTGATATAGGTAAAGGCGCGGGGCAAACGGACAGGTTAAGCACATTTTTCATAATGAAGGTCATACTATTTACTGTATAATCAAAAATATTATTTTAACAGAAGCACTGAGCATTCATTTGACAAAACTGAAAATTATATAGTCCGGAATAAAATACATGAACAGAAAAAGATTAATTAGTTTAAGGATGTAACAATGTCCGTTTGCCCCAACCACTGGAGTAAAAGAGCATACTTTTAGGGGCAAACGGACACCAAGAATTTTAGTCAGTGTCCTCACTCACACAACTGTGCCACATGAAATATGGATCATTTCCAGTCTCTACACACTTAACGTGGTACCAGTTTACACAATAGAGGCACTGGACCTAATTCTCCCCTTCCTTGTAGCACTTTTGGCATTTCTTGCATATATCTTCTGAAGCATAGGCAAGCTTCTTCTTAGCTCCTGTGTTCCGAGCTTTAGCTGCTAAAGCCTCTTCGTTTTCAGCACGGACAGTCTTCCTCATTTTCAAACGATTTATAAACTCTGGGCTTGTAATAACTTGAGACTTCCTCGATTCCCTTTTCGTTCCTGGTTTATATTTAATTTCCAGGGTAGCTCTTGGAGGAGGACTTATCTGCTCGACGCTTGTCGAAGGTGTAGAAGCTGAAGTCTGGCCTGCTTGTGTTGATGAACTGCGACCTACGCAATTATTCCCATTATCTGGGATTGCATCTTGAAGAATGTCCAGCGGTGCCTGATTCTGAGCTTAAAGAATCTCATTTTCAATATCAGGATCTGGATGTTTATGTTGTTTACCTTGTAAATGAACTTGTTTCGGACAAAACTCATGGTCTGGAAGACTGTTGGGATTGAAGGGATAAATTCCGCAGCTTCTGAATCCGCTGATACCATTCCCAACCGTTGCTGCGCGATTCCAGGCCTCTACAAAAATTCCCCAAAATTCAACTTTTGCATTCTTTGCTCTATGTACAGTGATTTGAGTGTTCTTTGCCGGTTCCGAACCATACCTACAAATCGTGAACAACCTGTTTTAGATAGTCAAAACTTTGGGAAACATTTATATGTGTATCATAAATATAAAAGCTTCGATAAGAGCGTGTCCGTATGCCCCCACAGCAACCTGTCCGTTTGCCTCCTTCTACACGCTATTAATACACAGCTCCCCTGAGAGATGGCAGCAGCTTCTTGGTTCTAGTGAGCATTATAACATACCAACGTGTCCTCTATGATGGCTGCAACATGTGGCTAAAGTTTCTAGAAGCCCTCATTTTACACATAATCCTTGCATTTTCTTACAGTATCAGAAATCTGTAGACGTATATTCTTACCTGCAGAGCTTTGAAGCTTGATTCCAAGAATTCTGGAAGGTCTATACGGGAAATATTTTCCCAGCTGATCAACATAAGCCTGATGAACACTCAGCGTCATAGCATGCACTGCTACCAGCCTCAGAAGTAAAATTGCCATAAATTACTTAGCAGCTGTCCGTTTGCCCCGCTGTCCATTTGCCCCGCCTTTACATCACCATCAGCTCCTGCCAGCTCAATGCTTCTGTAGAACTGTTTTGGTTTGAATTGAAATTTGTTGGCCAGTTGCTAAGAGACGCTTTATCATTCTCCCTGAATTTTGTTAAAGAAACATCGAAAAAGATGATAACTAAATCTGGTGAATATGAAAGACGAGTAAGTCTCCAATGACGTTCAGCAATTGCATCCGTGGTGATTCTAGCCATATTAGAGCATGTAGGTATTATCGTGGTTTGGTTTTTTTCTTTTTTAAAATGACCATTATTTAAGCGGATGTTATAAAGAATGACGCATGAATTAAATGGATGTCCATAGAGCTTAGTTACTGAAACAAATCTTCTTTTTAGGTTAAGGGGAAACTTAGGAGAAAGTCAATCTGGTTAACTCGCCGCAACTGACATTCAAGCTCAACACTTCTTATTCAGAGGTAGAATGGAAAGCCCAGAGACTTCATAATCTGTTTCCAATAATGTTGCAGAGGAGCTCTTTGCTTGTACTTTGTTACTTCTATTTTATTATTGTAACTGGCTTATAAATGTTGCATACATAATATTGTGACTTTGTGCGTTCGTGAAATTAAAAGTCCAATAGCACAAACTCAAAATGTTCTTTATTTCCACCGGATTACAGTTGGAACACTTGCCGATTACACAGAAATTCGTAATGCACACAATTACAATTCGTCAGTTCGTCTGTCACAAGTCCACTGCACGCTCACAATTACGTACAACTCCTCTGATGCACGTACACAGCCTTCCAGTCCGTTCTCTCACTCGGCGCTCCTCACGGCTGCTCGCTAAGAACTGAACTGACTCGCCAACTGCAGCCCCTTTTTATAGGAATATCGCTGTTTCTGGAAGTCTCGCGGTTTCAGTGAATCACCTCGAAGGTTCTAGACGGCAGGGGGAGGGGAAGGAGATGGCCAGTAATGTTTTTCCAACCATCCCTTCGTTAGCGCTATAAGACAAATGGGTAGGCGTGATCGAATGCCTCCTGGCCCTCACCCAGTCGCCAGTTGGTCGCGCCTTCCGATAATTGGGTGACAATATCAACTGCATTCACAAAATATGACATATGCAAGTGGAAATGCTCTATATCTATATAAGCTTGGTACCTGTTGAACATATTCAATCTTCATAATAGCCGAGATAGTTGAAAACGTTCGCCGGATACTGCCTTGTAATCCAAGAAAAAGAATTGTTTGTGTGGGGGAGGTAATTTACCTCCTCCCTCCAACGTTGTCATATCGGACGATGAGTGGAAGGGATGAAATGATGCTCAAATGAACCGAGGGTCCATAGAGCTTAGAGTTACCCGACATTTGTCTTTCAGGATAAGGGAAACCCCGGAAAAAACTTAAAACTCTTGAACGAGAGGCAGGCATGCTACCATCTACGCTACCGAGGCGGGTGCGGTTTCGTTGCTATAAACTTTAAGTGTACCAGTAAAATGGCTTCGAAATTACATGTAGGGTTCGCATTCGTAGGTCCCAGGTTCGTTTCTCATCGACCGATCTTCATTTTCCATAATTCCTCTTGGTCCGTAGTTTCTTACTGCGATATCGCTTCCGTTACTTACCGTTCGCTCTGTTTATTTCTCATCTTTCAGGTGAGGTTCTAGATTCCATATTATTGTTGACAGATGCTGCGGATGCTTGCTCGAAGAGAAAAGTGTGCCCTGCGGACACCAGAGGGCTGCTTCATTTACAGCTCATTCAACTCCAGTTATTGGACGGTTATTCGTGGCAGGAACTGGTAGGGATATGTGCACTCCTGTGGCCTTTAGCCTCCTGTTGTTCATTCAGTTCATGCCTACTTCTAGGGGATGTTCTACCTATGTCGCTATGCACGCGGTGTCCCCCTTTGTTGTACAGACTATCCCCTATTCCTCACAAATAGTATCACATGGATTTAAATCTGAACAACCAGCCCATGATATGAATTGCCCAACTTTGTTTAAACGTTACTAACATCCTGTAAATTGTGGATTAGTTAGTAACTAAGAAACTTCTATTTAAGTTTAAGCTGTCGGTCTACGTGCATTCCGTTCGACAAAAACTAAACAATAAACTCGTTTTGTTCTCTAGCAAGACCATGATGACCTAAAACAGTTTCACATTACGTTATTTCACCATGACAATGTTACACTAAAAAATAAAAATCGTTATTCTCTCTAGACATACAGCTAGAATACCAGGATCATTCAAGTTGTTACGAGTCATGCTCGATTGTCATCATGCGCATCATCCAAAATACACAGCGTCAAAATGTAATATTCTAACAGGGAATACACATTGTTAAACACAATGAGATGTAACTGTTACCAGTATTTTGGTTAACAAAGCATTCATTGCCGTCTGCTCTTCTCGTATTCCAGTGGTTTAGATTAATGTGAAAGCAAGACTGCCAACTGTTGAATCTATTTGCATTAGTAATACAAACACCCTTCTAGGAGGAGTTAAATTAATTACTTAGGAAGAGTCTTGACATAGTGGAGCATGGTTTTAGACTTACGGCTATATAGCTAATGTTCCCAACTTAAAACAGGACTTTAGAATCGAGATCGTTTCTCCACTACGCTCTTATACAATTAGTTCAAATTGAAATTGCAGAATTGTGAAGGCAAATACTTTAATAAAATTACAACGTTTTTACGTTTTTCTGCGACCACTTGTACTAAGTAGTTTCGACATCGAGATTTCATTTAGAGGTTTCAAGAGTAAAAAGAGTTATAAAAGTGGAAATTGATCATTTCTCCAAACTAGCCGTGTGTAGGCTAAGGTTTGGATACGTATAGTGAGACTGAAAATTCAATGCCATAGCCGGGATTTGAACCACAATTAGAAAAATGTTCGTCAATATTTGTTTTCTTGTACACGTGCATCTATAAACAACACAACTCAAAAATAAAACATTTGATAAATATCAATTAGGTTAATTAATTAGAGCCAACTGAAAAATTCAATGACATGGCCGGGATTTGGACCACGGATCTCCTGGTTTTCGTCCAGTCACTCTAACCCCTTGAGCTACCATGACCAACGTGCCGTCCTGACATTAAATTCTTCAACTGACTCATTATATTATCCCGGAAGACCACTTAGAGTTCTCATATTCGAAATAAACATATGTGGCGACTTACTATTGTAAGTACTTAAATACCAGGATTTTTATCGCTGAATATTTTAATGTAAATTTATATTGAGGAATTAATCCTTAAATAATTAATCCTTTTAAATACATTACTCAGGTATATGGGTGATTTTAATTAATTAGAGCCAACTGAAAAATTCAATGCCATGGCCGGGATTTGAACCACGGATCTCCTGGTTTCCGTCCAGTCGCTCTAACCCCTTGAGCTACCATGGTCAACGTGCCGTCCTGACATTAACGGAAATTGTAGCTCAAGGAGTTAGAGCGGCTGGACGGAAACCAGGAGATCCGTGGTTCAAATCCCGGTCGTGGTATTGAATTTTTCAGTTGCCTCTAATTAATTAAAATCACCCATATACCGGAGTAATGTATTTAAAAGGATTAATTCTTTATGGATTAATTCCTCAATATAAATTTATATCAATTAGGTATTTAAGTCAACAACTTCCAAAGATGCTCACCCACCTGCAACTATCCTTTTCATAGCAAATTTTTTATCTTATTATTATTTTCTCAAAATCTAGCGATTTCGCTTAAATATCCATTTTTAAAGGACTCAGGTATTTACCTGGAATTTGACGCGAATAACACTAGTCGATAAAAATGAACTTTTTTCTTTCAAAAGAATTAAAATAAAATTTTCTAGAAGTTACACAAATATAAATATTTGCCACTAAAGCTCCATTTATCCTAAGAAATTAGTGTTAATACTTATTTCTAATGGAGATCGATTTCGCAAACAAATGACTTGCGTTCTCAGTCCACAGATAAACTCCGTTGTCAAGGGTACCGGTTACCATGTTTTTCTTGTGTTTTTTTATTATTACCAACATCTGAAAACGAAACAATCCTAAAAACAGAATCAACTGCTGGTATTTCAAAATTCATTACGCGATGTTTATTTTTAAAATAAATATATTTCCCCAAACTATTAAATCTATCGGACCATTTACTTGTTTTAATAATTTAACTTCAGGATTTATTTCATAAATGGCCAAAAATGATCTGCTACGGCCGATGTGTATGTTTGTTTATACTTAATGTTACGAAAATGTTCTTAAGTTCTGGTTTCCAAATTACGTTTCGTCTTTCCAATACAAACCTGATCACAACCTAAACAATCAAATTCATAAATAAAAGACTTTTTATTATTAGGAATTTTTTTATAAAAGTGGAGTAAATTTTTAATATTATATCTATTTTGAGGAACTAAAGTTATACCAACTTAAAAAAATTGAAAATGTTTATTAACCCAAGGATGGTAAGTAAATTTTTTAAAAATATAATCGTATTTTATTTTTTAAGGATAGAAATATCATTAACAGTTTTTTTATATTTAAATTTTTCAGTCCTCTGTTGTATAAAATCTTTATTAAAACCATTAATTAAAGCAGTATTAATAATATGTTTATATTCTTTATTAAGTTCTTATTGATTATTTATTTTTATAGAAGTACTTTTTGTGCTGAATTAAAATATAATTTTAGTTTTTTCTCATCGGGCATGAGTTTTGTGTGATATTTATTTGAATGTTTGTAATATTCTAAATAAACATCCGTAACTAACTCAAAATTATAACTACTCATTCTGACTGACGTAGAAAGTGATGGATAGTGATTTTGGGGGATATTTTGCATCTGGAACGTCTCTCTTCTTGGACCAACAGTAGTCAGCCAGCATATTGGAACTCCACTTGCCGTGGTATCTCTTTTCCATAGTAGAAATTTGCTAGTGAAAACGCTCACCATGCTCATCACTGACAGCTCCAAGATTTTCGGAGAAGGAGTCTAAGCGAGAGTTTAAAAAATGAATTTTTAAAGACATGTTGCATCCCATAGCTTTATACAATTTTCTACAGAGAAAAAGTCCTTGAAATCACTATGGCGGCCACGATAACTACATATTCTTACAGCTTTTTAGAGTAGATTCCACCCTCTGTTAAACCTTCAACTTGCTGTTTAGACAGATTTAAATACCGAATCAGGTCATTAAGGTCTTTCTGATTGGGAAAGTATGCTTCTGATGAACAGGTATTGGCTTCATATGTAGGATCATTTTTATTTTCATCTGAAGCATTTTCAGTTTCAGTTAGGTCAGAATCAGCTATCACCTAAGGTCGTATCTGCATATACTGGTACAGGGAACTGTTCATTGTGTAAGAGAGGTTTTATTGCAGATTGCAAATTCGGATACTTAAACTGTATTTTTGTTTCAGATGTGATTCCTTTTATATTTGTCAAACAGAAATAACAATCACTTAAAATCATCCTTTGGTTCCCTCCAAATCATAGGAATTGCAAATGGCATACGACGTGTACCATTCTTGCACCAAGTCTGCAATCTAACACACGAAACACAGCATGTATTTGGTGCCCAGCTCTTATCAAAGTCACCAGCCTGACAGCCAAAGTAAAGTTGTCTACACTTATTTACAATTGGGGTCAAATTTCGCATCTGAGACTTGAAGGTCAGATTAACACAAATATAGTAGAAAATGACTAATCATTGTTTCACATAAGCTCGCCCTGTATCTCTTAGCGGTCACGTGACCTAATCATCTCTCATTGGCTGCTGTTGTAGTATAGACTGTTGTGCGGTAAAAATTAGTTCGTTATTTAACATGGTGATATTACCTTTACATGTTGGAAGAGTATTGTCAAATTTATATTTTCGTGACTGTTTGAATTAAATATATTACGCAACAGAGTTGATTTATCCGAAATGCATGTTAATTCTTAAACGAAGTAAAGAGGAGGTTCCTTTGCTCTCAAGCACATGGCACGATAGCACGTGATTTAGCGGTAGTGATGACATATTTGTTTATATGACTTTTATCACTGACCTTGTTTTGAACTGGATTAGTCATATATCGCCATTCGAAGGTGTGCTGTGCCTAGTGCGAGAGCTAAATTATTTTATTAATCGCTTATTGCGCGTGTACTTATTATATGTATAATGACAGTCTACCACCCGTTTTCCGCTGAAGCATTGCAAGGGAAAACCTTTACAAAGCGGCGAAAAAAGAATTGTGGTACATGTGTTTAATGCACTCGCAGAGAAGAATCCGTCTTTGTCAGTGAGAGAAGTCGAACATCTGTGCTCTGAACTTACATGTGTGAGTGTTACATCTGTAGGAACATCGCGAAATAAAATTGAGACAACAGGAAAACTTACCACTCCAGGAGTGTTATTGCTGTGTGGTGAAGACGTTATTTAAGGACAATCAGTGTCTACCGGGATACAAATCGTTGGCATACAATAATAATATTGGCAAGCTTATGTCGATAACAAAGAAATCCAAGTCAGTTCTTGAACTCTATCCTGCAACAATCCCTGTAGGCTGTTGTGTTCACCCAAGGAAAATTGCAGATGTTCAGAATCTCCTAGTAAAGCACCTTGGAGATAATTGGCAACAGCTAGACCGTTTACGCTGGTACCGAAACCTCAAGGAGCATAGTGAAGAGGCTGGTAGTAGTGATAACAATGGTCACTGTGAATGTGCTGGGTGAGGATTTTAATGACCTTGTTCTTTTTAAGATACAACTCTTAATACGAGGGCTGTTCAATAAATAATGATTAAAATTATTTTTGACAACATACCTTTACTCATCCTCATAATTTTGATGGTTCTTCTTTAAATAGCCCCCCCCCCCCTGAATGCGATGCACTTGTTCCAGCGTTTCTGCCAGGCTTCCAAGACATGCTGGAAACCATTTTTGAGAGATCCTTCAAAATCGCTTTTGCAGCCTTCACCACTGCTTCTGATGATAGATAATGCCTCCCACGAAGGCGTTTCTTCAAGTTAGGGAATAGAAAAAAGTCACATGGGGCTAAATCCAGGCTATAGGGAGGGTAAGGGATGCACTTCACGTTGATTTTTGCAAGATATTCAGCAACAACATTGGCAATATGCGGCCGCGTATTATCGTGGTGCAACATCCAACCTGCTTCATGGAAATGTGGTCTTTTGCGCCTGATATGGACTTTCAATGTTTTCAGGTCATCCATGTACTAATGTCCAGTTACTGATGTGTATGCAGGTACAACATGCTGATAAACGATTCCATGAATATCAAAGAATGAGTTGAGCATAACTTTCCCAGCAGAAGCAACCACTTTTGCTTTTTGGGGTTGGTCATGAAGGAGATTTCCACAGTGAGCTTTGCTGTTTGCTCTCAGGATCAAAATGATGTAGCCAAGTTTCATCAGCAGTGATTATGTTTGAAAGAAACTCCGGATCTTCCTCTAACATCCACTATAAGTGCATGCAGACCTGCATGCGAATGTCCTTTTGTTCGGGAATCAACAGTCTTGGAACCCATCGCGCACAAACACGTCTCATGTGTAATGTTTCTGTCACCAACGTGTGGGTGGCACCCAATGAAATGTTCAGTATTTCTGAAAGTGATCCTAAGGTAATTCGTTGATCCTCTCTCACAATGGCAGCAGCAGTGTTGATGTTTTCTTTCGTAAGAAACTACCGGGTCCACTTTCCTTTGAAATTGATTGTCTGTGCTCTTTAAACATTTTAAATCACTCTCCATAGGCACAGACTCTCCATAGGCCTCCTGTAATATTGTGTAGGACTCAACTGAAGATTTGTTGACGAAAGCAGAATTTCAAAGCCGCTTATTGTTCCTCGCGCGTTACCTCTATTGCAGCGGTAGGCGATACTGAAAATATCTGAACTGCCTGGTTCTCACAGGCGGGAACCAGGAGAACCAACAATGAAACTACTACGGCGTGTTTGTTTCACATTAAGCTAACAGAATGTAATAAGGTTGTATTTTAGTGCACAAAAATTATAACCGTAAAGAAATTATAATTATTTTTTATTGAACAACCCTCGTACAAATGTGTCAGTTTTGTTCAAAAGCATACAAGTTCAATACTTCAAGAAATATTTTTATTTTGCATCATAGATTTTGTCCATTTTTTCCAATACACGAGTTCATAAAGCCCTGAAACATTTCATAAGTGTAAGTACTAATTATATCTAATCTATCTATCTATCTATACTAATTATATCGTGATCATAATGATTTGGTTTCAGAAGTGGACAGTTCCAACCGAAAAAGTGTCTTCCTTTGGGTTCAAAAAAGACAATTCCATAATTTGGCTTTAAAAGCGACCAACTCCACTATTTAAACTATCATCATGGCTCCAATATTTATTTAAATTTATAAATGAACAAACAGAGATGTTCATAAGGCATATAAGAATGATTTAAAAAATATTCAGCATTACACTGAGAATACCATTATAGGTACAGATTTTCGCCTCTTCCGTAAAAAGAGCAAAAGTGGAGTTGTCTAACTTTGATACCAAGCTTCCCTATATCCAATGTTTATATAAGTCAAAAGTTAAAAGTAGTTCCCGGTAGGATTGTCCTGAAAGCCTTGTGAATGTAATGCAGGGCTCCTTTTATGTTCCTGCTCACTTTGTTTATACGACATTATGGCGACAAAAAGACAACAGGATGTTGTACTAAACTCACTTTATTTGTCCTAGAATCGTTTGCCCAAAGCTAACTTACAACCACTTTTATTGTATACAAACACAGAGCAAGCATGTCAGTCCAATGTTTCTCTGTGTCTCGGTTGTCCACACCATCTAGCACTGCCCGCAGCTTTTAACATTCACTGCTAAAAACTAAGGGGATTTTAGGACGTATTTCGCCCTTGGGTTTATTTCACCCTGGGCTTATTTTACACTGGCTGTTTCAGGGGTTTTCCTCTTCAGACTTGTCTTAATTTTATTTTGAGACTAGGAGAACCAGCACCTTCTTTTTTTTACATTTTATTATATATTTAGTAAAATTGTGTATTTAATCTTTTCTTATTATGGCTTTTATTTATTTAATTATTTATAACTTTTTATTTTTATTATTCTTGTGATATACAAGGACTGTTCAATAAAGAATGATCATAATTTCTTACGGTTATAATTTTGCTCACTAAAATTCAATCTTATATATTCTGTTAGCTTAATTTGAAACAAACACGCTGTAGTAGTTTTATTGTTGGTAATCCGGTTCCCGCCTGAGAGAAACGGGCAAGTTCAGACATATTCAGTATCGCCTACTGCTGCAATGGAGGTAACACGTGAGGAACAATATGCAGCTTTGAAATTCTGTTTTCGTCTCAACAAATCTTCAGTTAAGGCTTATACAATCTTACAGGAGGCTTATGTTGAGTCTGTTAATCCCTACAGCAGAGCTCGAAGGTGGTTTAAACTTTTTAAGGACAGTCAATCAATTTCAAAGGAAGGTTGACCCGGTGCTCCAGTTACTGCTCTTACGGAAGAAAACATCAACACTTCTGCTGCCATTGTGAGAGAGGATCGACGAATTACCTTAAGATCACCTTCTGAAATACTGAACATTTCATTGGGTGCCACCCTCACATTACTCATGAGACGTGTTTGTGCGCGATGGCTTCCAAGACTGTTGATTCCCGAACAAAAGGACATTCGCATGCAGTTAAAGTTGATGTTAGAGGAAGATCCGGAGTCTCTTTCAATCGTAATCACTGCTAATGAAACTTGGCTGCATCATTTTGATCCTGAGAGCAAACAGCAAAGCTCACTGTGGAAATCTCCTTCGCCACCAACCCCCAAAAAAGCAAAACTGGTTGCTTCTGCTGGGAAAGTTATGGTCATCTTATTCTTTGATATTCATGGAATCGTTTATCAGCATGTTGTACCTGCACACACATCAGTAACTGGACAATACTACAGGGATATACTGAAAACATTGCAACTCCATATCAGGCGAAAAAGACCACATTTCCATGAAGGAGGCTGGATGCTGCACCCCGATAATACGCGGCAGCATATTGCCAATGTTGTTGCTGAATATCTTGCAAAAATCAACGTGAAGTACATCCCTCACCCTCCCTATAGTCCGTATTTAGCCCCATGTGACTTTTATCAGCATGTTGCACCTGTGCACACATCAGTAACTGGACAATACTACAGGGATGTCCTGAAAACATTGCAAGTCTATATCAGGCGCAAAAGACCACATTTCCACGAAGCAGGTTGGATGCTGCACTAGGATAATACGCGGCCGCATATGCCAATGTTGTTGCTGAATATGTTGCAAAAATCAACGTGAAGTGCATCCCTCACCCTTCCTATAGTCCGGATTTAGCCCCACGTGACTTTTTTCTATTTCCTAACTTCAAGAAACGCCTTCGTGGGAGGCATTGTCCATCATCAGAAGCAGTGGTGAAGGCTGCGGGGGCGATTTTGAAAGATCTCTCAAAAATGGTTTCCAACATGTCTTTAAAGAATGGCAGAAACGCTGGGACAAGTGCATCACATTCAGGGGAGACTATTTTAATAAGTAGCATGAAAATTATGAGGATGAGTAAAGGTACGTTGTCAAAAAAATTGTGATCATGCTTTATTGAACAGCCCTCGTACATTTTATAACAAAAATGTGTATACCCACTGACTACTACTTATTTTACCTTGCTTTGTTTGGCAATGAACTTTGCCGTTCATTGCTTTGGCTGGACAACTCATTCACAAAAGTTCGAATATTAAATTGTCAACTCATAACTAGCAACTTCAGATGCTGGCCTTTTCACATTTTATAGAGCCTGCTTCCTTTTAAATGTTCTGGAAACCACAATCTCTCGAATGAAGGAACGGAACATCGTCGAAGTCGAATCTTTCAGATTGACCTAAATCGTATGGTACCAGCGTGGTACAACAATGAGGCAGGTGTTTCCTGCTCATGGAAGTCTTGGAATTTTCTTTTTTTAACTCCTCAAACAACAAATAGGGTGGAATGCGGCAGCTCACGTTTAATTCTTTACGGTAGGAATTGATTGGAATTCCTACCTCTCCTATATCTACGGTAGGAATTAGACACCCGAGATTTGCTCGTTGATGTACTTTAATTGAGATTTTAGAACTTTTTAGCTGATATGTCTCTTAATTAAATTAAAGCAAACAACAATAAGTAAGTAAAATGAATAGATGCGTTGACAGATATTCTTACTTTTTTAAAATTTTAACTGGTATTTTAAGCAGTAGTATATTGTTCATGATTTTTTTAACTTACTCCAACGTTAAGTGATAAGTGATTAAGTGATATACCTTATCTTACATCTCAGGCTGGCCGAAAGTAAAACTCGGGACCTCTTGAATGTGAGGTAGATATGTTAGCAGTACGATATACGGAGGTGGGCTATGTGCTGTGTCGCGGGTTAAAATAGTGGGAGAATCTGGAAAAATGTTGAAACAATCGTCCTTTACTTCCTCTATATACCATCAAGTTTATGAGATATGAGAGTAGTATTCTTCTTCTTCTTCTTCTTCTTCACTTCACGGCATGGGCAGAGTGCCCGTTCCATCTCACAATAATTGTTCCTTCCGTCTCTTTTTAGGTCTACCAACATCTCTCTTTCCTTGTGGCTGATATTGGAATGCAATCTTAGGCAGTCTTGTTTCGGACATTCTTTGTATATGCTGCACCCATTCCTTTTGATACTTTTCAATTTTGCTACTTATCGAGTCTACGTTGAGTTCCTTTCTTATGTCTTCATTCCTTATTCTATCCAACCTTTACATCCCTTTGTTTTCCTTAAAAAGTTCCTTTCTGCACTTTGAATTTGGCTTATCATTTTCTTCGTGAGTACCCATGCCTCACTTCCATAAAGTAGTGCAGGGACTGCCATTGTTTTGTACAACTTTAATCTTGTATCTCTTCTTGTTTTATTTCTCAACGTTCTATGCACTGTTCCACAAATCGTTTGGAATGTTGCAAGCTTTTTGCTCACATCTCTGTCTGCTTTCACCATATAATTAAGATTACATCCTAAATAGTTGAATTCTTTTAGTTATTCTAGTGGTTTGTTGTCTATAACTATTTTTGATCTTATATGTTGTTTTCCCCAAAAGGCCATTATCTTAGATTTTTCCGTCGATATTTTAAGATCATACTGTTGGCATACTTGGTTCAATCGGTGTAGGGCATATTGTAATTTATCCTCCGTTTCTTGTATTTAAACCACGTCATCTGCATATAGTAAAATATTTAAAACTTAGTTCTTATTTATTTTTAATCCAGATTTAATAATACTTTTCCAATTTTGGATGATGTCATTTACATATATATTAAAGAGAGTAGGTGATACACTGCAACCTTGTCTTACGCCTCTATTAATTAAAATTGGTTCAGTTTTATGAACTCCTGTGTTTATTATTATTTTGGAGTTGCTATACATATTTTTGATTGCTTTAATTAATGTTTGTGGATATCCACTATTTTCCATAATTTTCCATAGCTTTTCCCTATTAACAGTGTCAAATGCCTTCTTGAAGTCTAGGAATGCCAGATGTGTTTGTAAATTATACTCTTGTCTTTTCTCAATTATTTGCTGCAGAACAAATATATTATCTGTTGTCCTTCGTCCTGTTCTAAAGCCGCTTTGTTCTTCTTCTAATTAATACCCCGGCTATTCTTTTCAATCTTTTATTTATAATCCTTGCATACACTTTATAGGCTGTGTTGAGAAGACTTATTCCTCGGTAATTTTGGCATTCTCTCCTGTCTCCTTCTGGATATAACTTCTGCATTATTCCACATGTCTGGAATTTTACACCCTTTCCAACATTCATTTATTAAGTGCAATAATCTTAAATGCAGTATTATACCCCCATATTTTAGCAGTTCCATATTTATTCATCTGGTCCAGTTGCTTTTCTATTTTTACATTCCTTAAGTGCTTCTAGTAATTCTTCCATTGAGATCATGTCAGCCTGCATGTTCATTTCTTTTTCGTTAATTATCTCATTCTCTTCATTTTGTTAGCACCACAATGGTGTATAATGTTCAATCCATCTTTTTGTTTCTATAGCAATAATTCTTACTATTTCTTTTCCAGCTTTGTTTAATAGTCGTATCACTTTATATGAGAACTGTTGTGTACCATGGATATCATTCTCTATATCACTTTATAAACTTATTCCACGATTGCTGGTGCGCTTCTCTATTATTTTTGCTTTCTTTCTTTTTTCCACATATGAGATATCAGAGTGTTGGATAATATTCTAGATGCGATGATTCCGGTGATCTTGACTATCTTGTACAAATTATCTATGTGTTGTATCGCCCTTTACAATTGATTTTCTGATATCCCCATTACAAAGAGATACTATGATTGCCATGTCCGCAGTTCCGGTACCACTTCGACGCGTGACCCGGTTGCAGAATGTCTGGGGCTTTTTTGTGCCGTTAAGTGGCCAGCGCTATTGTTTTTCAATCAAGAAGTCCTAAGGGGAATTTTTCTTTGATCAGAAACACTCCCTATTCTCCATAAAGCTTCCTCACACAGGAATGTGACTTTTTAAATGTAGAAACCTGATGTGCTGCATTCACATGATTTTCCCTACTCTTGCACAAACTTTTCTTACAAACGCTCACGGCTACCTTTCTTCATGTTGAGATAAACATTTGCAAATATTGACTTATTGCTAATTTTCTGTTAAGTGCAAAAGGAATATGGGAATGCAGTAGACCTTAAGTATTCAAATCTTTTAAGAGCTGGTCCTTAAGCCTTACCTTTGAAATTCCATTCTCCTTGCATGGCCAAGAGATAAAAAATTAATAACCACTTCTTATTTCGGAAATGTAGCTCAATCGGTAGAGCACCTGCCTGCTGTGCGAGGGGCCCCGAGTTCAATTCCCGGTTCGGGGTGGGGATTTTTCTCCACCCAATATGATTCCCCATCTTCTCCAGAGTTTGAAATTGCGAATGTGTGCGTGATCTACTGATTAAAAAAAAGAAAAAATAAAGAAAAAAGTCCAAAGTACCACTAACCAAACGTCTACGAGATACCATCGCGATATGTTCCAAAGAACGGCCGCCGATAGGAGTCAAAGGCGGGTATAAATGGAACAATAAAAAAGCAATATCTTTAAATGGCTCGCTCGACAAACAAAACTTTCATCAAACATAAAGTGTGTGTTTTAACAAGATACAGATTTTAGGTGAATGTAGTAAACTTTTGTCTATATTTTCTGGCTTCCGAGGTAGATAAAAGTCATTCAAAATCAAGAGGAGCTCTTAGTGCATAACCAGAAAAGTCAAGATATACATTTAATTTGTTATGAAAATATTGTATTTTAACCAACTGTGTTAGGTTATTTTTAAAAAGTCAGAATTTTCCTGAGATATTCTATATAAAGGCCAGCACTTTTTGTATTTTTAAAGGACTTTGAGTCGCCTCCTTGGAAAATGCTAAACCTAAATACGAAGTTTGGTATTTCGCAGACTTTTGTTTTAGTTATATTCCGCACAGATGACAAATATGTACACGCACGCGCATATACATACGAGGTACGTCCAGAAAGTAAGTTCTGTTTGGTAATAAAATTGTGTACAGACGCAGAAAGATAAACTTATTGCACAAAATTCTACAACTCTTAAACTACTTTTCCACATAACTGCCGAAATTTTGCAGGCATTTTTCATAGCGAGGCACAAGTTTTTGTATACCTTCTTCATAGAAGTTTGCCGCCTGTGTCTTCAACCAGTTGGAAACATTTTCTTTCAGCTCTTCGTCATTGTTGAAGTGTTGACCGCCAAGGAAAGATCTGAGATGCAAAAACAGATGAAAGTCCCTAGGAGCGAGGTAAGGGCTGTACGGGGGGTGGTCAAACACGTCCAAGCCAAATCCCTGTAGGGTGTTTTTCGTCGCATTTGCGGTGTGTGGTCGTGCGTTGTCGTGAAGAAACACAACACCTTTTGACAGCATTCCTCGGCGCTTATTCTATATTGCGCGGCGCAATCCTAGCATTCAGAGAACGAATCACAGATCTGATTTCACAAGCGGTGGGGTTTTCAATCAACATCGGCACTGTAAACAAGCACAACAAAGCGTGCGTGGCTGACAGCGATCTCACAATGGCGCACGTTTCTTCTCCTTGATACACAGCGTCTACCGCGCATGTGCGCAACTACGATCGCAGCGCTGCAGTGGAGATAAATTGAAACAGAACTTACTTTCTGGACGCCCCGTGTGTGTGTGTGTGTCTGAAGTGTTTAACGCCCGCCTTTATTACGTGTGGCACCACAGGTGGTGACACTCTTTTAATTCTTTTTAATTGACTTCCTCCTACGTTAATTCATTTTGGATGATGAAATGATGCTCAGATGATCCCAGGTTTCATAGACCTTAGAGCCATCCGACACTCCTCCTTGAGGATAAGGGAAAATCCCGGAAAAAACCTTATTCCGATAGTTCACCCTGACCAAGACTCGAACTCGGGACCTCTTGAACGTGAGGCAAACACGCTACCATCTATGGTGTCGAGACGGGTTGCGACGACACTGGTGATACATGAGATGAAGATGGAGCACCGGTGGAATGAGATGTCGGGGAAAACCGGAGATCCCGAAGAAAACCCGCCCCAGCGCCGTGTTGCCCGCGACAAATCTGCCTTGGTAGCGTTGATGGTAAGTTCGAATCTCGATCAGTGTGAGTTACCTGAATAAGGTTATTTTTCGGTGTTTTCCCTTATCCTGAATGACGAATGTCGGGTAACTCTAAGCTCCAAGGACTCTGGGCTTATTTGACCATCATTTCACCCATTTCAATCATCGTCCGATATGACTTAAAGTTGGAGGACGTAAATTATCAAAAAAAAATATATATATATCTCTTCGCATGACCAAGAGATAAAGAAAGCAAATAATGGCATCCCATTCGAAGTATAAGAATGAGAACATGGAAACAGCTCTGTCTACAAAAGAATTGTGTTGCGTATTTCATAATTTGTTGTTACATATGGCTTTATTTGTAACTTAATATATTACATTTGGTAACTCATTTAATAGAAATTGGTCACAAATCACAAATAACAATACAACATATGAACATGGGGAAACAAATAGACAACATCACAAATCAATAAACATATTTAATTTACACTGTCATCTTTAAAATGTCTCTGGCCACCCAATAGAGATTACATATATCACCCTGTTTCTGCAGATCTTCGTTTAAGCCTGGGTACACCAGAAGGTGGGAGGAATTCATTACACCAGCTCTGCAGATTGGTCATTCACTTATTGTTAGTATACCTATCCTATTTATGTGTTCAATCAAGCAATAATGTCCGGTTGTTAACCTAAATTTGGCTACTGTTTCTTTCCTTGGTTTGTTATTGTATACTTTCCATATGTCTTGGATGCTTATAACTAACTATTCCGAACTTTGGTGTCGCAGTTTCGAAGTTCTGTTAGGTATCAAGTTATGCAGCATTAAATATTACATGCTTCTGTGATTAGGCAGTGCAGGAACCATGGTGCGCGAACCCCAAATGTTGTTATTGGGACGCACCGGCCACGAAAACTAAAACATTACTCCTTGCTCGTTATGAGTGACCCTAGCCTACCATTAAAGTAATGGGGCAAAGGGCATTATTTGTGCAGAAGTCGATAATAACCCGGAGAGCTACAAGGTTGTTCTTCAGCGTAAAACTATACATTTCGTCCTAACAGGGAGGATTTTGCGAAATATTTATGTTTTGAGGTTTATTGTTATAGTATGATTGTTGTGAAAATAAAAATGTTATAATTAAAAATAAAATTACAACCCCAACTATTCATGTGTAATAAAATTTATAAGATCCGTAATATAATCCTCGTCCAATATGTAAATAAATACAAATAAAGAATATTGAGGCCCCATTAGCAAATCCAAGCAATATGGAGCGCTATACGAACGCCGAAATGACGGATATGCTTTTGATGGATGGAAGGGCTGAAATATTAATTGCAAAATACATTCAGTCACTCACTGTAGATATCAACAGCTTCCCTTCAGTTAAAAATGCTTTATTTAGAATTATGAAACACGTGAAATAAAATACTCGTCTCATTGTATAAGCCACTTACTTTTGGTTAATTTATCTACAATTCTTTGATGTTGTTTTCTGTTCTGTTTATCAATTAATGCTTACAAACATTAACTTCCCACTAAAACGTATAAGTTGCATATGCCCAGCAGCTTATTTGCCATCATGACCTGCAACGGAATTTTGGAACACGTTAAACACCAATAAGCAATTATTAAGCAATAGATTCTTTATTGCAGTTTCATAAGCCAAATAAATTCTTAATAGTAGCAAGCTACTGACGAGTATGCCAGTATGTTTACAAACAGCTACAGCACGCAGCACGCCATGTGACATATACCTGCAAACTCCAACAGCGTGAGGCACGTATTGTTGTTCCTGTCACTGCCTAATCCACACTCATTCTGGAGACTTTTTATGCAGCTCTATTGGCGGTAAAAACTACCTATATGTGTCACATAGAATCTGAGCAACTACTTCTATACTGTCGCATTATAGGTTGTGCACCGGGATGATTTTATACTACAAGTTGTGGATAGGGTTGTGTATACTTAAAGGTGTTTTACCGTAAAGGTTTAGTATGTACTTTGCAACTGGGAGTGTAGCTGAAAGGACAGGGGGTCAGATGGTAGAGGTAAATGGTAAAGGGAAATTGTAGTCAGGCGATGGATGGATGGATGGATGGATGGATGGATGGACGGACGGACGGACGGACGGACGGACGGACGGACGGACGGATGGATGGATGGATGGATGGATGGATGGATGGATGGATGGATGGATGGATGGATGGATGGATGGATGGATGGATGGATGGGTGGGTGGGTGGGTGGGTGGGTGGGTGGGTGGATGGATGGATGGATGGATGGATGGATGGATGGATGGATGGATGGATGGATGGATGGATGGATGGATGGATGGATGGATGGATGGATGGATGGATGGATGGATGGATGGATGGATGGATGGATGGATGGATGGGTGGATGGGTGGGTGGATGGGTGGATGGCTGGATGGGTGGATGGATGGAGGGATGGAGGGATGGATGGACGGAGGGATGGAGGGACGGACGGACGGACGGGCGGACGGATGGACGGGCGGACGGACGGACGGACGGACGGATTAACGGATGGACGGATGTACGAACGGACGGAATAGCACAACTTTCTACGAAATGCCAGTTCACTATAACATCATGATTTTCTACAATACAAGTCAACCCCGAAGTCAATGCATTTTAGACTCTCACGCGCCTCGATAATCACCGCTATATGTATTCACGGCCAAGCCCTAAAAGAGGGGGCCAACACGCGTTGAACCTAGGGACTTTTTCCCTTTGATCAGCAGAAAAGCTTCTGCAACATTCCATTCGCCTTGTTGGTTTAAGTTCAACGATCTGCTGATCGTCCATTACCAACTACCGGTTTCAACGTCTAGAGTTGCTGCGCTTGGCTTTCTTACTTGGTTAATGCTCCGAAAATATGCAGATTACGGGTTTGTCGTCCGATACTCCGCTATGAGGTTCCTACATCTTTATTTCCACAAATTAATACTTTCAATTGTATAAATAAACCTCATGCTATTAAAATTTCAAATAAATTCCTAAAATAAATCAAGTTCCTTCACTTCACCAAAGCATATATATAACTTTGCTGCTGGCTGGGATCGAACCTGGGCCGCGTTGGTGATAGGCGAGTGGTCCAGTCACTCAGCCACGGCGTGGCCCGCACGCGCATGTGTGAACATACAAACATAGAGACCTTTCTATAACAGTGACTCTTGTGTTATTATCATTTTATTTCTTCATTATTCTCAAAGTATGTGTTTCCGAAATCTCAATTCTGAATTTTTGGGTGGAATACAATACTTCTGCTACTAAATACGTGTAGTAGAGAATTTAAAAATCGATATAGCCATATTTTTAAGCTTACGGCTCACCAAGCAATAATACCAAATCGTAACCGTTGGTATATCTAAAGAAGTTTAATAAAATAATACATCTGATAATATAAATGATAATACACATTTAAATAATCGCGCATGAGGACATATTTCTCCGCTATTTCTCGCGTCGAAATACTACTAAGGTGCTATCAGTAAAATTGGCAGCTAGATCGCGTTTCACCACTTTCTTCTCAGATTATAATTTTGCACGTAGTTTTTCGAGTCGTATAATGCTTAAGATCGGTTGTGTTATTCAGGTATTTCACTTCAATGGTTACAAGATAAATGCAACTGGGCAACTTATAAGCCAAAACATTTATGTAGCCCCTGTATTATCCTACACTGGCCAGAATAATTGGCCTCATTTTCCTCCATTAAATAATGCTGCACGTACCAAGCCTTTAATTTTGGAGCAGCTTTACTCACTTGACAGATGATGAGTGAATGCACGATGTATTTCAAGACGAAGCTACAACTCTTATCACTGGGAGCTTTTTGGAAGCAATTGTTGCCGTATTTGGTGGCACGGTGATTAGTAAGAAGTTGTGGCCGTATGATTCCCAGATCTATCGCCTTGCATGAGGCATCTTAAAAGACAAATTGCATAAACAAAATCAACATTATAAGCACTGCTTAAAAATATACCGGAAGAAAGAGCAAAAGGAAGAGTTGCAATATGTGAACGACAACTTGTACAAATTGGACTGTCTGTCTTCCAGCACAAGAAGAACATTTCCATCATGTAACAATGTAAGGTACATTCATTATTGCAATTTTAGTATTGTCCGTTTTCATTCTAAGACGCTTGGCTCGGTGATGAAGTGTCGGCATTCGAATTGTGTGCACCCGCTACCCAGGTGGCGCAAATAGCGTTGCTGCTGAATCTGAAGATCTGCAAAGTGTAATATTTTAGCAAGAACAAGAGACTTCCCCTAACCTTCTGCGGAAATGCACGAAATCTGCCCTTCAAATGACTTGTTTTTCTTATAGGCGATTTATTTTCCTACCAGATTCTCTCATTGATTGTTCTTTGTTTTTAATCATTCTTAGCCTGCAAGCAACTTTCTTTTGAATTTAATACTCACGAACATATGACCTTATTTTTCATTCCAAATAAGATACTTTCATATACGCTGATCTGTAATACTAGATCTGTTTTTTGAAATCTCCTTTTGAAAACCTAAGTGACTAATTATTCTGGATCTATGATGCTGCTCTGTTTGGAATTTTTAAGAAGAAAAATGTTCGGCGATGAATGGTGTGTTTTCACATATCTCCTTAACATCCATTATACATCTATTTTATCATTTTTGGCTGTATATAAAATATATTTGTTGCATTCTAGAGTACTTATTAGAAGCATCTAATAGTATCTGCAGTAGGACAAAAGTTATGCATATAGATATTTCTCATCAATTGACTTAAAGTTAAAATCGATCAAGTCAGTTAAAACCAAAACTAAAATAATTATAATAGACCATTGGAATCGGTTATCTCCAGTTATACTTCTTTTAAGAACTATGCGAAAATGATCCTCCTAGAGATGGGATATAACTAAATATTTACGATTTAAAAGTTCTACTTATCATAGAACTAATGATTTTGATACCATTATTTGACGATTTCAAAGTAAATATAAATTTTTTATACATTTAAAAATGTTATGAGCTCTTCTAAAACTGTTTCGACAAAAGAGTTCTTCTATCAGATCAAGATAAGTTTTGCAGAAGTGGTTTTATTCACATTTAATACACGGTAGATAAAAAGGGATACAGAAGGCCTAAAGGTTAGTCAAATCTTCATACCGTATATATTGACTTTGAAGTCCTTCTGATAAAACCGCGATAAACAAGCAAGTACCACCTAGAACTTGAAAAAGTGAAGTATTTGTACATCCAAAATAAACATAACAAATTATCACGAGTGATTAAGTGACCCAAAAATATTTGAATTGCTTTTTAACAAAATTCACATTTTTTGTGTAGTAAGTGTAGTTTATATATTATAGTTTACCAATTCATAAAAAATATACAAAATTAATCTCAAAGGAATGCAACTTTATAGGATATTACAGAAAATGTATCATATAGACTTTGTCAGTCAAAGGAGTATCTGGGATTGGAGAGGATTTGTACTGCGACCAGTTTTGATCTATTGCACGTATAACTGGGATATCCCCGAGAGGAAAGATAGATAAGGTGATAGGAGACAGCGGTGGCCGTCCCCAGGAGTCACGACAATGCAGAGGACAGGATTCCTACACTTTACCAGTTGGGAACTCCCCGGCAGGCCAGCACAAACGACAGCTCACCTAACTGCAGTCCGGAAACAGCCCCACCAGATCGGGCTCGGAGACCGGAGACAGTTTTACTCAGAGTATTTCATCCTGCCATGCACCCCGAGACTCCCGCCGACGCTTCTAGCCTGAAAGAGACCACCAGGTGAAAGATGGTGTGAAATAATAATGGAGATGAAATGGAGGGACAGGAAATTCAAGGCAAGCAATTAACCAACACGGCATTCCCCTGGTGTCCCAGGAAACCCCCCGTAAAAAGCATATGGGTCACATAGTTGGGACACCGGGATCGGACACGGTCCTCCCGAATGCAGCCATAGACGAAACCGCCTGACTATCTCTCTCGCTAAGGGAATATCTTCAACACTTTGTACTGTAATTAAAATCATTAAAATCGTTTGTGAGAAAATCAGAAATGGCTGACCCCGTAGCTCATTCGGTAGAGCATCTGCCTACCGTGTGAGGGGTCCCGGGTTCGATTACCTGGGTCGGGGATTTTTCTCTACCAAGATGTTTCCCCATCTTCCCTCTGGAAGTATGAATGAGAGGGCAGATGTGTGCGTGATCAAATGATTAAAAAGAAATCCAAAGGACCACCAACCCAACATCTACGAGATAACACCATCGCGATGTGTTCCACAGGAGAACGGCCGCCGTTAGGATCATTGCAGTTAAAGGCTGGGTATAAATGGAAAAATAAAAAAGAATGAAAAAACAGTTCTTGAACATGGAAAGAGAATTTAATCCCAAAAATATAACGCGACCATGCATTCAAATATCTGATTATCACTTAAAGCCCATATCCTCCTATTTCTTTTAATATTTAAAGGTAATATGAAATAATAAAATGCCTACAAATATTCATGTCGACTAACATGAAATAATATAAGAATGAATGTATGTGGGAATAATTATTACAAGAGTAGGGAAAGCCATATGACTGTTACATATCAAATTTGTGTGTGTGTGATTGAGAGAGTTTTATATTTTTATTGGTATTTGCATATTCATATTATTTATAATATTGTTGACCTTAATATTTCAATTTACAAAACTTGAAATACCTGGAAATGTTAGCTATCGTCAGTTCTGCATTGCTTCGTGGAATAATACACAATAAAGTGTACGGTAAATGGACAGCTACAAAAGGCTATTGGCAAATCGATCATTTACTCGTCGCTCTGTTCATTAATGCGATGGCTTCATTGTTTTCTACTTACCACGTCCGAGATAACATACAACTGATGTACTACAAAGTCTAGACGTATTTCATTGCAAAAGCAGCAGTTGCCTATTGAACAGTGATACACAACACACTCAATACAAACCACAACGTGGAGTTAATACGTACACAATAGAGTTGCTATGGCTTAACATACAAAATATATAGTACCTGAAAGTGGAAATTTAAAGAGTGACGTTTACACGTTACCCTTCATTAAGACAATAATGGAAGTTAGTAAGTTTAATATATGGTATATTGGTAAATTCAGTAAAGGTTCAAGAAGAGTGTCTGTAACATGTGATAGCTGCATTTATTATTGAGTTTCAGCAGTCATTTTTTTCATATGGTTACAGTTGTTGTTGACAAATAGCCATGGAACGTTACGGCATTCAGCAATGCGTAGAAATTGTGAAAATGTGTTATCAAAATGGAACATCTGTTCGCCAAACCTTCCGTGTATTGCTGAAGTTTACGGTGTGTATAACCATCTCTGCGAGAGAACGATTCGGTTTTTGAACGACACATTTGAAAGATCTGGCTCTGTCAGCGATCAAAGAACGCTTATACGTAATCGACGTAAGCGCTCCAACGAAAACATAGGCATCGTTAGTGAGAGTGTGCGCCAAGAGGGAAACAATTCAATTGCTCTTTGAGCGCAAGAATTGGGGCTTTCGTCGACCACAACTTAGGGAATTCTGCATCCGGAGGGGGTAGAGGGTTGCTCATAAGTCCCGGGTACTAGCCTGCATAGCTAGTAGAAGGTGTGCTAGATCACCAGGCGGCCCTACCGAGGATTTCGGTAGTCTTCCCTGTGGGGTTGACGCGCCTAAGTGGTGTATCCACTTCCACCCGTCTTGACGTTGTAGTCGATGGGGGGGGGGGAGCTTTTCAGACTCAAGGTATTGCCCCACGAAAAGAGCCCCGGAGTTTTCCATCGCTCCTGGCGATGGGCCTCCAGGCCCAGGACTAATGGAAGTAGAGCCTCTGGCGTTAAACGGTGTGTATAACCGTCTCTGCGAGAGAACGATTCTGTTTTCGAACGACACATTTGAAAGAACTGGCTCTATCAGCGATAAAAAAACGCTTACACGTAATCCACGTAAGCGCTCCAACGAAAACATAGGCATCGTTAGTGAGAGTGTGCGCCAGGAAGGAAGCAATTCACTTGCTCTTCGACCGCAAGAATTGGAGCTTTCGCCGACCACAACTTAGAGAATTCTGCACCTGGACTTGAAGTTGTACGCTTACAAAATGGTGTTAACTCAAGAAATAAAGCCCAACGACCATGGGTTGCGCCGTATATTCGTTGACTGGGCTATGGAGCAATTGGAAGCTCACCCGTATTTTTAACGAAAAATCATCTCAAACAAAACTGCCGCCATTGGATCAATCAAAATTCAATGCAGATTCAAGAATAACCACTTAATACCCTAAAGATTACTGTTGGTGTGGATTTTGGTCCCAGTAGTGGAGGGGATCTGTCCTCTTCAGCTGCCTTGGTGCGGGCGCTGCGGACCCCTAGTACCCCTGGTACTTCTGACGTTACCAGAGGAATCTCGAGCCCCTCCCGAATGGAAGTTGTTCGGGTTGGGTTGGACTGGAGAGGGCAGTGGTTCCCGATACCCATGGGAGATTGGGTACTTCTGTTTAGACAGGCTTAAGGGAAGCTTCAAATTCCCGGGTGCTAGCCTGTAGAGCTAGTAGTCCGTGTGCTAGGTCACCGGGTGCCACGACCAAGGGAATCGGTAGTTTTCCCACATGGATTGACGCGCGTAAGTGGCGTATCTACCTCCGACAAGTAATGGGGGGGGGGCCTTGTTAGCCTCAATGTCTTACCATAATGGAAAGAGCCCCGGAGTGTGCCAGACATCCCTTACAAAGAGAGGCCGGCTTTTACCGACGGAGTAGATACTCTCGTCCATAATTCAATTGCGGGATTTGGTATGATGGAACTATTGTTCCAAATTTTTTTCCAACACGAATATGGACAAGCTCCGTCAATGGAAAAAGATAACCGGGTCCAATAAGGAAGTATTTTTGGCCTCAATTGGATGGTATGGATCTCAAAAACTTATAGTTCCAGCAAGATGCTGTCACCTGTTATACTGCTCTCTAAACAATCGATCCTTTGAAAGAGAAGTTCAGAAGTTTCATCATTTCTCGTAGTGGTGATGTTAACTGGCCCCCGAGATCATATGATTTAACGCCGTTGTCTTACTTCTTGTGGGGTTATGCTAAATCTCGAGTTTATGCCAACAAGCCAAAAACAGTAAATGATTTTATGAATAAATTCACGCGCGTTATTCGTGAAATTAGAACTAATTTACGTTCCTCTGTCATTGAAAATTGGGTCAACCCTATACGCGCAACCCAACGAAGTCGTGGCGGACATTTAACTGTTCTTTTCTGCAGGTAATGGCATTAATTATGTTACAAAATAAAACGGAAATAAAATAAGCCTCTATCATTTATAGAACGTGTTTTATTTAAGTTTAAAGATAGGACACACCTGATGAAGACCCCTTTTTTGATTTTTCTGTAGTGTTCTGTGTAATAGTTGTTTCGATTTATAATTAGAATGGGTTTGAAAAATTTATAAATGTATAAAAAGAAAAGTCAATAGTCTTGCTTGTGGAAAAAGGACGCGGAGAAGATGAAGGTTTTTATTTCGAAGACTGGACGTGCAGGAGCAAGCACTATTTATTAAGGAAGTAAGGATTTATCGATATGCTGGAGGTAACCTGCAATGATTGCCTAGGAAAGAAAGTTCGAGTAAAATTTAATCAAGATGATACAATTAAATTATATATTACGAAGTTGAATTTATCCAAATTGTATTTCTTTCACTCGTAACCACGTTGAAAAGAAGAGATCTTATGATTCATATTTAAGCAGACAGAATATTCAAGAACCATTTCAAACTACAACGAAGAAACCCTGCAACATATGGCTTTCCAAATTTGGAAACATCTCTAAAAAGAAGAAATACCTTTACATATGGCGCCCAAAGGTGGACCCGAACAAGTTGGAGAGAAATTAGCAAAGAATAAAAACCCTGCAAAACCTGTTATGTCAAACTCTGTTTTATAGGATAAATGAATAATGCTTTATATCCACTTAGAGGCTATATTGGTGTCAATTTTTAATTTGCGGTGTCTATTTAGAGCTTTTTAGCCTCGAGTTCCAGTATGATTATCAGGAAACAAATAAAATGTTGTGTGCAATTAATAGGATCGCTTAGAAAACTAATTACAACTGACACAAGTCTCTTTTTTGTACACACAGATTTTCTAATTATCTCTAGCGAATGGTGAATAGGGAACAAAACAAGCAATCCTCCAGCGGTTTTAATTGCAATCCCTGGCCCAGGCATTTACAGAAGTTGAACAATAACAAATTCAGCCACAGTTATTTAAATCACTAATATAGTGGAATTCATATAAACCTGAACCATTTCAAAAGGACATGCGTGCAACTTTGGGAGAATGTAATATACAACTGGAAAATTACATTACACTATTTACATCTCAGAGAAAATGTTGGAAGTGTCCTCCACCAGCATCTATACATGTTTCCACTCGTTTCACCATATTCTGAGTAGTTTACGGTGATGATATCGAATTAAGAGAAGGTTATGAATACTTCGAGCACTTCATGAGACAATTCCTACTAATTTTGGGTTGAGAAAAACAAATATGACAATGAAAAATTTCTATTAGCTCTAGATTCTATGATATACACAAGGTGGAAGTACTACATATTAACGGACTGAGAGAAAAGGATACATTTTAATTACATACATGCTAACAACAATGAAGGTGCATTTGATATTTTTAACTGGTAATTACATGCTAAGAGTTCTAAATTGCTGGAAAAGTACTTCGCAGATAGTCGTGTCTGAAGAGAATCATATGGTGGCCTATTGACTTCGTCGTCTTTTAGCTTGCCTCTTGTGATGGAGTTCCGCAGAATCCCTATAAAAAACCAACAGTAATCCGCAAGCATTACTTCATTCCAACGGCCCTGATATCTTTGTTCCATAACAGAAATGTCCTGATGGAATCCCTCCCCATGTTCATCACTAACAGCTCCACAACTAGGTGGGAAAAAGTCTAGTGGGAGAGGAGAAAATAGATCTTAAGGGACATGTTGCATCCAAGGTTACGGTATCTTTGCAGGAGCGCTGTCACCAAATGCTTGCAGTTGTAATCTCTTTTGTTGCCTAAAATTTCATGAACAACGCCCTTGAAGTCTTCCCAAGCTTCCGTTTCTTTCCCCTCAAAAATTTGGTCAAATGCAGGATCCTTTAGAAGTTCTCTTATTTGTGGTCCAAAAAAATGCCTTCCTTAACTTTTGCATCACTTAATTTCCAAAATTTCTCTCTGATTGTGTTTTGTTATTTGACAGGTGTGCCAACTGCCAAAAAGGTCCCCCAAATTTAAAATCTTCACTCTAAAAAATGAAATGTCACTTTATCGTCAAAACAAGAGCTAATCTATCATTTTTATGGTAATTTTTAATTCTGCAGATGGAAATACATGTAAATTCACTGTTTTTAAGCCCGAAATATTTTCATTGTTGCCCAGTGTAATCAAATAATCTCAAAAGATCTATACTAACTGTATTGTACTAACCTGTACTAACCTCACCGGATTTTTGCTTGTGGCGGTATCTAAAAACAGAGTGTACAAGAATAGGCCACGGACAATTGATGTTCTCAAGGAATCAATTTGAACCGAAATAAGTAACATTGGCAAGGATAGTCTCCGTAAAACTTCAGAGAATATGGTGAGACGAGTGCAAACATGTATAGATGCTGGTGGAGGACATTTCCTACTATTTCTCTGAGATGCATATAGTGTAAAGTAATCTCCCAATTGTGCATTATATTCTCACAAAGTTTCACGTGTGTCCTATTATTGGTTCAAAAGTTGTGGCCTATTGAAATGGTTCAGGTTTATATGGATCGCACTGTAGTAAAAGAAATTTTCTTGTTATATAGATGAAATAATTATACTGTCTTTTAACCAGTGAATCTTTTGCAAAAAATATAAATAAACCTTATGCTTAACCGCAACACTTTCCGGTGGTCATATTTATGTGTGTAAGTTTGTAATGAATATTATTAGCTTTTATACATTTCGTACTTTTAGTACCACGTACATAAGGAGAGAATAATCTGTATTCCGACCAAAAGTTACATACCGATTTTTCTCGAAGGCTGTTCAATAAAGAATGATCACAGTTTTTTTTTTTTTTTTTTTTTTTTTACAACGTACCTTTACTCATCCTCATAATTTTGATGGCCCTTCTCAAAATAATCTACCCTGATTGCGATGCACTTGTCCCAGCGTTTCTACCAGTCTTCAAAGACATGCTGGAAACCATTTTTTGAGATATCCTTCAAAATCTCCACAACCTTCACCACTCCTTCTGATGATGGATAATGTCTCCCTCGAAAGTGTTTCTTCAAGTTAGGTAATAGAAAAATGTCACATGGGGCTAAATCCGGACTATAGGGATGGTGAGGGTTGCACTTCACGTTGATTTTTGTAAGATATTCAGCAACAACATTGGCAATATGTGGCTTGCATTATCGTAGTACAGCATACAGCCTGCTTCACGGAAATGTGGTATTTTGAGCCTGATATGGACTTGCAATGTTTCCAGGACATCCCTGTAGTATTTTCCAGTTACTGATGTGTGTGCAGGTACAACATGCTGATAAACTAATCCATGAATTTCAAAGAATGGGATGACCATAGCTTTCCCAGAAGCAACCACTTTTGCTTTTATTGCTGTTTGCTGTTTTCTCTCAGGATCAAAATGATGTAGCCAAGTTTCATCAGCAGTGATTACGTTTGAAAGAAACTTCGGATCTTCCTCTAACATCAACTTTAACTGCAAGTTACCTCCATTACAGCGGTAGGCGATACTGTACATGTCTGGACTTGCCATGTTCTCACAGGCTAAAACCAGGAGTACCAACAATGAAACTACTACGGCATGTTTGTTTCACATTAAGCTAACAGAATAAAAATTTATGACCATTCTTTAATGAACAACATATATGTCATTTTCCTAAAATAAGAGAATTAGATTAAATAATCAAGCAGAGGTAAAAGCTTTATTATATTCAGACGATGTAGTATTTATACGGTTAACTGAAGATTATTTACAACTTACTATATTAGATTAGATTAGACTATTTATTGTGCATATTGCAAAATTTTACAATTTACAACTTTAGGCTACATTTATTTGTCTTCACCTTGTTGCTACCTTGGCTTAAATGACACCCTGGTCTTCTGCTCAGCCAGGTAGCTCTTAACCTCCATGCCTCCTTGTTACTTAATTAGTACCATTCTTTCCCCTCATCTTCCTTTCTTATAGTCTTTACATTTCTGGCCCATTTTTCTTTTAGTTTCTGCAAGAACTCACCAATACTTCTTACCTTCTTTTCCTCCCTGCCCGTTTACATTTTGATAGGTACTATCCTCTTCTCTACTTTCTCCCATTTTTCTTCCCAAACCTTTTTTCTCCACATTGCAACCTCCTCGCATTCTGTTACATAGTGTTCTATGCTTTCTTTTTACCCCACACAATTCACAAATTCCCTTTTCCCTATCTCTTATCCCTCTTAGAAATTTTGTTCCTGTTCTCATCCAAGCTAGCCCTTCTTTCTCGTCTAATGCAGTAATCTACATATGCTTCTCGTCCCAAACTTCTTTTTATTTCACTTTAAAATTATAATGATTTTATATATTCTAGACTTCCCCAAATTTCCTGTCTTTCTATGTCTTCTATTCTGCATTTTAGCAATTTACTCACATGAGTTAAGCTTAATATGTAAGAAATATGATTTTAATTTTTCTAAAACAAAAATAACAGCTTTTAGGGGTAAGCAACAAAAAGATTTAAAATTGTTTTACATGATCGACCTTAGAGAGGTCTCAAATTTCAGATACCTTAAATATCAAATAGGTTCAGGGAAAGAAACAAATATTAGCTTAAAACTGTCAAAATTTTAAAGTATGCAATGAGCATTACACCACACTTTAATAAATAAGAATTTTAAATTTATAAAACAATGGTAAAGTCAATGCTTTTATATGGAAGTGAAGCCTGGGTCACAACAAAGAAGGAAATTAAGATACAAGAATCTGAAATGAAATTCTTTAGAACTAAAGGATGTACACAACTATATCACATAAATAATGAAGTATTAATAACAGAACTGAAAGTGTAACCTTTGAATGAAGAAATAAAACATTACCGAAATAAATGGCTGTTACATGTGGAAAGGATGGACTATGATAGAGTTCCAAAAATAGCACTAAATTACTTGTATAACCCAGCAGGGAGAAGAGATGTGGGCAGACCGCAGAACATATGGAGAGACTTGCTGTGAAAAACGGGACAGACAATGTGTCTAATCCATGGAGTGTAGATGATAATGATGATGATGTTGATGATAATGATGATAATGATGATCCATGAATTAAAGCGTCCTATATATCCGTGCGCGTGTATCTGTTTGTGTTCTTGTGTACGTTTTTTCTTAAGATGTCTGTACTTACGTTTCTGAAAAGCATAGCTCAAAAAGAAAAGACGGTTAAATCCAAACTTGGTATATAAGTTAACGTATCCCAAGAATGCGAAAATTCTGAATGAAATCCTCCAGTTTAACTAACCTTTACAAATAAAAGTGTCGAAAATTGTCGTTTTCAAAAGTGGATCTGACAATTTGGATTGAATTGCATTATTTTTATGTTATACCAGGGTGAGTCAAATGAAAACCTTAAATATTTTTTAAATATTATTTACTATGCATAAATGGTCCAAAGCTGTATCGCTTTTAAACATAGTTTCACCCACGCTCAATGCAAGTACTTCAACGCTTACAAAATGCATAAATGCCATTGGAAAAAAATTCTTTTGATAGTCCGCGCAACCAATCATGCACCGTGTGGAGTACCTCTGACCAATGACTAATCTGTAAACATGCTGCAATGTCATTCAGTGTCACTCGGCGGTTTTCCTTCACTATGGCTTCAACTGCTGCAATGTTCTGTGTAGTCACAACTCGTTGTGCCTGACCTATGCGTGGAGCATCTTCCACTTAAAGTCGCACCATTTGGGAACTTCCTACTCCATTCGTAGATTTGCCGCTGTAACAAACATGCATCGCCGTATTGAACCTTCATTCGTCGATGAATTTCAATAGGTTTCACACCTTCACTACGCACAAACCGAATAACAAAACGCTATTCTTCCTTGGTGCAAGTCGCAAGTGGGGCGGCCATTTTTATACTGATACTGCGATGATATGTGTGCATCTGTACTATGCTGCCACCTACAGACTATTCTGAACGCTGTTTGTAGCACGCTTACCAACTTACATGATAATGGCGTGAAATGTCTATTTGTTATTACAAATTTAAGGATTTCATTTGACTCACCCTCGTATCTATGAAACAGTTATTTTATATCTAATTTCATATAAAATCATTTATGATTGTAGTACATAGGGAACGAGACTATATGAGCAATTGAAAGTGAGATAGCGGTCAGAGTGGAACTGAATGTTAGTAATGATTTAATAATGATAATATCATTGTAAGTTTTAAAGATATTTTATTGTAATATTAAATAGTATGAAAATTATTTGAAATAAAAATTATAAAATATTATTAAATACTGCAATGAACATTTTGCAAATATAAAAGAGCATATATATGTGTTTCAAATGGGATGATGTTTGTCCTTGAGTGCTGCTACGTGAGCAACCAATCGGAGTCCTGCGGTGTTGTATTGCATTCACCGTAAGAGCTGTGTGACGAGTGCCAAACTAAACAATCTCTAATAAATACTATTCGCGCTAAGACAAAAATTCAGATTTTGCAAAAACTGATCCATGAGGAAGGATATGGTAATGTATTTAACATAACCGTAAAAACGCCATATTTTTAGCTCAAATGGTTTTCCTAATAATAAATAAAGTAGATACCATTATATTATAACAATGTATTGCAACGTAAGCGCTCTATTGAATATCATTATTGGTTGGCATGTATGCAGGAACGTATATTTTAAATTACTCATAACTGAAACGTTAACATTTGACATGACGTGATAAAAGAATTACTTTGAATAAGCCAAGGTGTTTGTTAAATTCGATGAGAGGAAACGATACACTTCCTGCTGGTCTGGCAGAACGTATCTGGCCACACTTTGTCTTTGTTTACGAATTTTTCGTAATCTCCATTTGCTCTAGAGAGTTCAAAGCAGTGCTATTCAGTAACTCTTCACTGAAAAAGTGTATCAGCTGGATCAATGAGATACGATCCACCTTCTGCCTAACTACTGCCAGAATTTAGTTAATGTGGGCCCAAATTATGTTGCAAATAGAAATAATATCTTTAAACTGATTGACTAACGACTTATTCAGGAAGAAATTGACAAGGAACGCAACAAGACTGGGAAAACTCTGTAAGATATCAGATAAACTACAAGAAGACGACTTTTAGAAAGAAATAGCACGTAATGAGATTTTGGAAACTATCATCATAAATTTTCACTGCTCAGACGATGAAGACAATGACAATAACCGGCTGGCCCCGTAGCTCGGTAGAGCACCTGCCTGCCGTGCTAGGGGTCCCGGGTTGAATTCCCGGCGGTGGGGGTGGGGATTTTTCTCCGACCAAGATAATTCCCCATCTTCCTCAGAGTCTGGAAGTATGAATGAGAGTGTGAATGTGTGCGTGATCTAATGATTAAAAACCAAAGATAACGAGTTAACACCTTCAGTATGTTCCAAAGGAGAACGTCCGCCGATATGACCATAGCAGTTAAAGTCGGGGTATAAATGGAACAAAAAAGACAATGACCAATTATCTCTTAACATAAGTAACATTCACAGCTATACGGTTGCACCGTTTGTATTTTCACTGGATTAGAAAAATAAGTAATTCATAAACTATAATTAATTTTAATCTTAATATTTAAACCATTTGCGTAATATACGAATATACGTTGCAGTCGTGATTTCAACAACTGCATTATTATAAAGCTTACGAAAATTCAATTTGGGTTAGCGCAAAGAACACTCGCAAGTGTGCGAGAGAGAAGGAGATATTAAAGGAGTGGGGGTAAAGAGGTGGCAACGCTGAAGGCTCTAACGCATCTGATTCGCTACAGGCGAGAACTCTTCCCATTTGAAACACAAAATAGTCGAAGTTGGCGTTCTTTTGAAACTAGCCGCCGTGAAGTTCGGATGCATATGTTATTCAGTCCGTAAGTTTGCAGAAAGTATACTGTGGAGAAAATAATATAATTGTGAAATAAAATAGATATAAACAATTACAAAAGTGCTTATTTCAGTGTTTCGACGAGTTGTTATAAATTGTTTAATAAATAAAGATTTAGTTTCGAAAAGAAAGTAATCAAAACTATTTATTTCTACAAGAAACCAATCATCATTTCTTATCCGCGATCACAACGCTATACTACTTGCAGCGGGAAAATAAAGTAGATGTAAACAAAACCACGTGACCATTGAGCGTCGCGCGCCTTCTTCACAATTTCCATGATGCCTCCGCCGTGTAAATAGTCCAATGAAAAAGTCCTGCTACTGAGATGTGGAGTCTGGGTTTGTTTTGCTAAAGCGCACAAGTGCTACTTCAACTATAAAAAACATATACTAATAGATAGTTAAGTTAGTTTGTAATTAAAGTAAATCATGCTGCGCGCGCATATTGAAGCTGACAGGCGTATCCATTTGTCAATCATGGCGGAGCTGGCGAGTACTGTTAAACATTATCGCGGAAAGCGTTTACGAAGCGGTGAAAAGATAATATTGAATGTATTTAACAATTTAAGTGAACAATTTCCAGAACTTGCTATCGATGAGGTGGTGAAGTTAACATTTGAGTTTACCGGTGTGTCAGTTTCCAGCATTTATAGTGCACGCAAGCAAAAAGCCACATTCGGTGAAGTTTCAACTCCGGGCAAGAAGAGACCACGTGCCAGATCAGTGTTGGATGTTGTCTGTGATGGGTTTGTGAGGTCAGCAATCCGCCGAAAAGTTCATCAATTCCTCAAATTACAACCGAATAGCGTTGTTGTGATGGACAATTCCCTCTACAACAGTGTGAGGTTAGAACACAAACCAAACAAGTGACATCATAACGTGGCTACAGAGTAAAAATATAATTTTCCACGAGGGTCATGTTAAAGCAAAATTACTGGCAATGGTCAAGTCTCGTGCTAAAGAGTAGGAAAATGCGTAAGAATCAGTTAATTTTCATGGATATTAATAGTGTGCTACGTGATACTTGGCTCGAAAAAAGGGCCTTTTTATGTCGAAAATTTATATTATACTTAACGAAGCGATTAAGCGGTTGGCTTGAATAAATACATGTTTTTGTGTTAAAAATGCATATTCATATTATTAATACATATTAATATTATACTTAACGAAGCTGTAACAGTAATGTCATTCCGAACGTATGTGGAAGCGGAGTGATACGGTACTTTATTCTCTCGTTGGATATTTTATACGTTTGTTATGCTGAGAGGAGAACAGCTGTAGAAGTTTACAGAACCCATCGCAACTGAGAACATCGTATCCAGAACCCAACAACGAAGTACAGAATCTTATATAAGCAGTAAATTTTAGTTTCATCTATGACAGACAGAATGTATATCTTGAATATTTCGTGAGTGCACTTAGAAGTTCTCTTCATTCTCACAATGGTAAACCTAAGAGACAGTCAAAAACTTACTGCACAAAAATAATGTAGGTCTCGTTATAATACACAGTTTACTCCTCTGTGAAATTCAATCTTTTATGAAGTGAACATTTCTGAGATATTCCTTTTATTTATTTGAATGGTCCAGTAGTTATATGTTTCCAAATAGGAAAACATTATTAGTTCCTTTTTATCTCTTTGCCATGAAAAGGAATGGAATATCAAAGTAATAACAGAGGCACCAGCTCTTAAAAGATTTGAATAACCCTTAAATCTAGTTGTATTCTCACATTTCCCTTGCCTTACAAGAAAATTAGCGGTGTATAATTTCCACTATTTTATCTGAATTAACATAAAATAAGTAGAGCGATATCAAAGACTTGTAGAGTTAGTTTATACAAGAGTAGAGAAACTTGTACGAGTAAAACAGATGTGTGTTTACATCAGGACCATGAAAAGAGAATGTTGATTAAATACCAACCTTGTTTAATTTGTGAAACTGAAGCTACCGGTACTGAAGCAATACAAATATTATAGCAAAATATAACAACTGGGACAGTTAGGAGAAGTTTGTTACAATTATTATATTTTATTCTAATGCCAAACTTGTTGTTTAAGTTCAGTATTTTCTAAGGATGCGACAGTATTTTCAGCAAAATTGTTTCAAACTACTCGTTTTAGAAGCAAAAATGATTTTATTAAAATACCAACGTTATGTTAGACTTAGGATGAGAATTACTATGGAGAGTATTCGGCATTGGGACCAGTCTTGATCTATTGTGGAGTATCCGCGGGAAGAAGGATGAGTCCGGAGGAGACGGACGGCGTCCATCCCAAGAAGCTTTGACAGTGCAGCGAGCAGGGTCTATACATTCTACTTAGAAACTTTCCCCTGTAGGACAGGACAACGGACATTCCCCCCTATTGTAGTTCGGAAGCGATCGTAGCAGCGGTTCGGAAACCTTCATCTGACCTATCGGAGGAGAAATTGGTTCATTCACAGCATATCATCCCGTCATGCACCGCCGAGACACCTGCCGACACTTCTACCCTGAAAGAGACTACCAGATGAGAGAGAATGTGAAGTGATAATTGAGATGACATAGAAGAACAGGAAAATCAAGTTATGCAATTAATCTACCCAGTATTTGCCTGGCGACCCGGGAAAACCCTCGTAAAAACACCATGGGTCAGGTAGGTCAGCCACGGGAATTGAACCCGGGCCTCCACAGACTAAACCACCTAAGCCATCCCGCTCAGATTATTTTCATGAAAACTTAAATTGAATCTTGAGTATTTTTACTGGACACCAGTTATGCAAAAAGGATTCAAAGGTTATTCCCGAAAATTCAAGGTCTATCCATAACGTCTAAGTGTGGAAATTTCCATTAATCCAAAACAACTTTCATTGCAGGAAACAAGGATGTTATGAATGGCGTTATAAAATGTAAAAATTTAAAATTATAAACATTTACTTCACTGAGGGAGGGCTGAGGGCTAGGAAGTTCGTACTGCTCGCCGTTCCCTATGCAGGTTGCGACAGACCCTCTCCCGGCATCCAAACAAGTCATAGATAAGAAACGCACAGCGGAGAGGCATTGAAACCGGTTGCTCAGAGAAAAAAATGACTTATGAGACATTCATAAATGCACATATGTTTATATAATTATGTACAACATACAAATTCTTATATAGTACATACGGGTTTGTCTCTGGCTGACCTCATTATTTAAATAAGGACATTGCGCCAACACCCAAGCAATTATAACGCGGATTGTAACATTTCCTGATTGAATGTAAAATAATATCCATATAATAAAATTAATTTCTTAAATATCTGAAGACTCTTACTAAAGCAGGAATTTTACTATATATTTAGTCATCTGCGGCCGTATTACCAAAAACAATCATGTACCTCTTAAGCTTTTCAAATGAAAAACTCATTTTATGTCCCGTAAAACAAGATTTAGTCAATTGATAATCTGTTGCAAATTCGTTTATGATTTCAGCTAATTTAGTTTCTCGAATTGGCTTCTCTTTGTTCCATGTTTGCTGAAGTATCCCACTGAAATGTAAACAATGAAGTAAATAAGGACATGAATAAGTACACTTCTACAAAACATACAATGGTTGTACAGCAAATTTAGTTGCTCATCTATGAAGCACAACAAAGATGTTATTTGAATGTCTTCCTTCTTACCAACGTGCTCTGTGTCAAGCAGTTACACCTGTTTTGCAGTAATGAGTTGCATTCTACGATGAACCTTGGCCCTGCTAGTAGCGCTGCGTTGTATAGCAATGCCTGGCCGCTATATATGTGTATATATGTGTGTGTATGTGTGTGTATGTGTGTGTAATTTACGTCCTCCAACGTTAAGTCATATCGGACGATGAATGGAATGGGTGAAATGATACTCAAATGAGCGCGGGGTCCATAGAGCTTAGAGTTACCCTCATTCCTCTTTCAGGATAAGGGAAAATCCCGGAAAAATCTTGTCCAGGTAACTCACCCTGACCGAGATTCGAATTCGGGACCTCTTGAACGTGAGGCAGACATGCTACCACCACGCTACCGAGGCGGGCTGTCTGGCCGCTCTTACAGTGTTCAAGGAAATCGGTACGAACCTCCTAGCTCTGGTTATAATAATAAATTTCTAATAGAAGTGACCTTTTAAGAGTTGAATAGTGTCAGTTGCGAAAAAAATCAGACCGTACAATTTCAAGCCTTATTATCACACAAATACAAATCCATTTAAATCATCAGAAGGATAAAACCGCACTTCGATTCTGATTCGGCTGTTTAGATGTTTTAAATGTGTATTTCTTTTGAAAATTTAGTATCAAAAACCCTTAACTCAGTAGAGAGTAGGACTCCATGTTCGGTAGACATAAGAGGTATCCTTAAACTATGTCTTCTCAGCAAAACATACACGTGTTTCCAAACCAGATGTTACCAAAATTTTATCAGTTGAAGTGTAATCATGCAATTAGAACAAGTGTGCCATTTGTGAACTTTGCAGAGTTCCGACAGAATTGTCTAATGTCAGCATCTGAGATATCCGGTGCCTAGAGTTCTCAGAACTATTCCTTTAATGGACACATCGCGGTTTTACTTGGACAGTAATTCTAAAACTGCTGTGTTGAGCAACTACGGCGACTGTTTTTTACTTCGCGGTCCTTAAAACTACTCCATAGTCACTAAAAACTTTCACCCTCAGAATAAGTTGTAATCGTTCTGCGGTCGGCGAGAAGTTCCGCCACTCTAGTCCAGACCACATAACTTCAAGCGTGTCACTGGTGAAGTTGTGAACAAGTTGAGTGTGAGTACACTTCAGCAGAAAATAATAGCCCGCCTGAACACAGTATGTTCCGAGAACTTCATAAAGTTGATACTACTGAGTAGTAACGCGGACACGGGTAGACAAAATCGTTAATACATGAGCACCTGAACATCAGTCTCCGGTTCAATTCCCGTTAGAACAGTCCTCCCCGACTGAGATTTCCTCCAACTTTTACTCAATCTTCATAACTGGGGAATCCCTGGAGAACGCTTCCTTCCCAAAAGTCCTTTCCTAAATATTATTTCACTGAATGCATCACCAGGATTATGCCTTTAGTGCCTTATGTAATAAAAAAGTGCGTTAAAGCTTCCCCAGCCGTTTGTTCAAATCCCGTGTACCTGCCAAGTTAACTGAAACTTTTTCATGGATTAACTTTGTTGCTAAGTATACAACTGGTTCAGGACCTTAATTTACATCTGCAGAACAAATTGAATAGTACAGGAATGAGATAACGCAATTAAGGCCATCTGTCAATGAATTACATAGGCAGGTACTTGCAAGGTGACTATAAAATGAAAATCATTTGTCCAACAGCACAATCATTATACATATACACAAAGAACGTCAGCATCCCAAAGTATACATTCTGTCAAAATTCAATAGCATAATCGTAGATAGTACAGGAGGGCAATCTTCAACTACAGCCATTTATCTAGCATAATGTCGCCAGGTCATTGTTGATTGGAGGCAGCGGGGGTAACAAGATCAAAGAGACGGCAGCGCAGTGTGGAGACAAAAGCTTGCCGAAATGGTGGGCGGGAGCAGACCGATTTCGCAAGAGTTCGCCTTTGTTATAACCGGTCTCGATTGTTATGAGAAATTTCTGGAATGTTAGAAAAACTATAAAAAGGCAGCCTGCCTGCCATCTGGGGCATGGCAGCAGACAGCTGGATAGCATGGCTTCGACGTGCACAGAATAAAGGACTGCGGTCTATCTATTCTGTGGGACGTTATTTCCCTACCAGGTTGCTCCACGAAGCATCGGGTCTTCCATACGTGGAGGATGAAATTAGGCGCTGGGCTTCAAAATTATACGCAAGTTTACCATCTCACAGAAGCGCCCTTGTCAGATCATTGGGAAATTATGACCCCACTAGACGCCGATCTAGACTGCATCGGGTCCCCCGTATGGCATGCAGGCACCCTAGATAACCCAGGAGCTAATCCTATCAGCAGCTAAAGCTGAGCTCCTCGAAATTCTTCCAAGCTGTTTGACATCTAAATTTCTCCCCAACTAAAATTAAAATTAAACAAAAACAAAAATCGGGTGCTAGTACTGCATCCTCCCCATCAACCCGAAGGTACTTCGGTAACCTTTAAATTAACTCCCAATCAAAAACCTACATCACCTTCATCCGACAAACTCAATTCTAATCCTACCTGCGGTAAAACCCTTAACGGGTGGGCACGCAGCAAAAATCTTCTGGCTGTATACAGCCAGCCAGCACGAGCGAGCGAAAGAGAGACAGTCAGTCGGTAATTGAACGCCTACGGGTAAGCGGCTGTGTTTGTTCAGCTTGTATGTTGAATTGTGTATGTGTACGAAGCGCATTTCTACATAAATAAAGTACAATTTTTTGTGTTTGTAACTTGGACTTTTGATTTCACGAACCCACAAAGTCACAATAATAAACAAATTTACCTGGATGCATGTCATCAAAGTCTATATTAATACTATCTCCAAGCTTAATGTTCCAAACGAAATGAAGGGCAGAGGTGAGGTGCTCTGCGTTAATATGTTGTTTTTCTTTGAGGGGCCTTTGAATTTGACATTATTTAATCTGTAAGATCATATCGGACGATGAATGAAGTGGATGAATTGATAAACATTCCGCACTCCCTAGAGCTTAAAGTTACGCAGCATTGTCCTTCTCCGGTATAAAGGAAAACCTTCAGAAGAACCTTATTCGGACAACACAGCCTCACCGAAATTCAAATTTAGTACGCACTAAATAAGGACAGATGTTAATCTCATGCGATACATTTCTACCATTGTTGTTATTCTGCTGTGCTTAAGTTGGGACTAGACAAAAATGCACATATACAAACTTCCAGATTCTTTAAGATAACTTAAAGACACTTCGCATAATATTTTAAAAAGACAAATTTCTTATTATATCCTTTCAAAGCATCCACTCAACTGTAGATGGTAAAACTTTGCACTCGATTTATTTATGTACTGATGATATATTTTATGCAATAAAATATGTATTTAGTTGCTATATTTTTAAATAAAACTCTTAAGTTTTAGCTGAAAAAACTAGTTTGGATCTGCGTGCTGAATTCTCTCTGTAGCATACTCCGATCCAATCTCTTATGGACCCAAAAAAATTCAACACTAGCTTCTAACTTTATGCCCCTTCTGTTGTAGTCTAAGATAGTGAGCCATGTAACAGTGTAAACATTATTTATTTATTTATTTTATTTATTAATTCCTTATTATTTATTTATTTTATTTATTTAACTATTTATTTATTTACTTGTTTATTTTATATATTCATTCATTTTAAATCTATACTCAGCTCCTTACAGAGATCATACATACCCCCTAGAGCTAACCCATTACTAGAAAGATGGACAAGCCCTCTTCTAGGAGTCCCATAAAATATTCTATGAAACTATAGCTATAAAACTAAGAGGTTCAGTGCTGCAATTTTCTGATTAAATCAGAACTGTATAGCCTGCATGAAATAAACAACCATAAAGAAGGTGTTAAAGGTGGATTACTGTTGTTTTATTTGGACCGACCGCACTACCCGCATACATGTGACCTGAATCCAAGTTGAACCACAATGAAACAAATATTCTCTAAATACAATTCAGTGCCTCCTTTGGTTAGATAGGTCACAGAAACAGTATAAAATAACAGTGAGTAGAAAATATCGCATAAATGCGCTATATCAGACTTTTAAGTTTATTTTCTCTAACAAATTCCTATGTTAAGCGCAAAAGTATGCCCTTTTAAGACCCTAAATTGCAAACTAATCGCTTTTGAGAGCGTGTGTATGTGTCTGTGTGTAACGTAAGCTGAAAATCGAACGACCTCCAAGTAAGTAATCCTAAGATTATCAATAAATCCCGACTCTATAGTACCTTTAAATAGAAAATGTTCCTTATATTTTATTTTGTTAAAAATGACTAACACTTTTTAAAATACCATATACTAAAAAACAATGGAATTAATAAAATTCATATTTTACCTTTGTGAAATCATTTTCGTTTACACAGATTTTCTATACTTCTGATAACTGTAAACAATAAGAGATAGACAAAGCTTCCTGCGCAGAAACGAACTTGCGTTTAAAGCGCATGCATTATAACAAATGAAATGCTTGTGGCAGTAGCAATTTCCCCTTTCACATATTATATAGTTTTTTAAAAATTAAGTTGTTTGTTCCTGAAGGTTATTAAAAGAATAGAATTTAAAATCCGTCAAATAGCAATTTGTATTTTAAATAGCTAGCGGCACAAGCTACTACATCCCTCCTGTCTATAATGAAATTATTACTGTAAACATTTCTCTTGATTAAAATAAAATATATGTGAAAATATTTATTTATCTTGTACTTTCGTGATTGTGACAGGAGCGAATGTGCAGCATGTGAACGTAACGGCACGCGCTGATTTTCACGAGTGTTTTTAATGAAAATTATACGCGTATTACATACACGTTTTATGCAGTTGTATCACTAAAATAAATCAAAATAACTAATAAATTCTCCAAATATAATGTTATATTATATTCGAAATGAGATATTGCGTAATTTGTTTCTATAGAAGTGTTATTTCGTTTACCTGAAAGTTTTTAAGGTAAATGGATAGTGATTATAAAAGAATTTACTGAAAATGTACTCCAGTTGAGATTTTAAAGAAAGCTGAAATTGCTGACGGTTTATTAATTCTAGGTAAACCAAAATATGTTTACGGGAAACAATATGAAACAAATTTTAGATGGAGAAAATATGTGTTAGTTCATTGCTTTCTTGTGGCTAATTATGTCATTGTTTCTCTGGCCCCAGTTTCAGAATCATATCAATCGCACACTCTCAATAGCTTCATAATGAGCATGTTTAAATGCTAGAATTTCAAACATGTGTGTATGCGTGCGTGTGTCTGTACATCATATTAATGTACAGCTTCTTTAATTACATATATCGTTGTAGGTACAATGTAATTGGAGAATACAGCAAGTTTAAGCGATAGTAAAATATTTTAAGGTCTGATTTCTCTCTCTGTTTTCTTTCATTGACATGCAGACAGAAGAAAAAACGAATTTCGTACCCTATTGAAAATGTCAAACAAACAAGGAATTTATTGGATGTTGTTAATTCCACAAAAAATTTATTTGTCATAAACCTTGTGCTTTAACGAAATCAACACTTTTCTGTTAATTAAGATGTTGTAAGTCTCTTACAGTTTACTAATTAGGTTAAACTCACTCAGATGAGGAGCACTTCAAAGAGTATTCGCAACTCTTTGTTGGGAGTAAACAAAATATTCAAAACTAAAAATATTCAAAACAGATTTTACAGTTCTCCACTATACTCTCACAATATATCGCTTATGATGTTATGCTTATTATATAATTATTATGATGATTATTATGTATTAATATTATTATATATTAATATTATTATTGTTTAACTATATTATTTATAGCACCTATATAAACAGAAATGAAAACCTTACAATTTCTTGCACAAAAGCTACTACTGTTCTGATATCACCATTCTTTTGTTTCAGAACTGTGGTTAACGCTGGAATGACCATACTGAAAGCTGGATCGCTGCAGTTATACAGAGACACCTTACGGGATTTGTAAGTAACATCCATGTTACTGGTGTTTTATTTTAAATGGCTAAATTCATGGCTCTGTATGTTACTCTTTTCGTTTATGTTACTATCTTTTATGAGAAGATTTTAATTTAATACAAATTAGAAATTAGGGACGAGAAACATATGTAGATTGCTGCAATAGGCAAGAGAGAGAAGGGTTAGCTTGGATGAGAACAGGAATAATAAATCTAAGAGGGATAAGAGGTAGGGAAAAGGGAACTTATGAATTGTGTGGGGGAAAAAGAAAGCATAGAACTCTATGTAACGGAATGCAAGGAGGTTGCAATGTAGAGAAAAAATGTTTGGGAGGAAAAATGGGAGAACGTAGAGAGGAGGATAGTAGCTATAAAAATGTTAACAGGCAGGGAGGAAAAGAACTTAAGAAGTATTCGTGAGTTCAAGCAGAAAGTAAAAGAAAAATGAGCCAGAAATGTAAAGAATATAAGAAAGGAAGATGAGGGGGAAGAATGGGACTAATTAAGTAACAAGGAGGCATGGAGGTTAAGAGCTAACTGACAGAGCAGAAGACCAGGGTATCATTTAAGCCAAGGTAGCAACAAGGTAAAGATAAATAAATGTAGCCAAAAATTGTAAATTGTAAAATTTTGGAATATGCACAATAAAAATCTAATCTTAATTCAAATTTTTAAATTAATTGAGGAAAGTTGAGTAATGCTCTGCCATTCATTTAAATTTAGAAATTCTCTCTCCTTACTACCATCCATTTACACGTTAGAAAACTTTTATTTCAATTAGCAAAATGTACATATAAATTAAAATACCTCTACCTTATGCTTGCAATGTAATCGTAGCTATACTGTTTGTTGTGATAATTTGCTTAAGTTCAAAAACAATAGTACGGACAAAAGTAACAGTTTAAGTACTCATACATATTGTAATTTTTAACAAAACAAAAAAAGGAAACTTTTGCGAACACTGTGTTTAAATTTGCTGTTATGGTTGTAGACAATTTAGGCTGTAAGTATAAATTATATTATTTATCTAATCTAACAAATAGGTTATTGATGCGAATGATATTCTGTTTCGTTAAACACATGAAAATTATTCGCATCTTGAAAATTATTTTTGAGTCAGCCACAGTCGATAGTCACGATCTAGCCCACTTCGGTAGCCTGGATGGTAGCGTGTCTGCCTCGCTTTCAAGAGGTCCCGAGTCGAATCTCGGTCAGGGTGAGTTACCTGGATGAGGTTTTCTCCGGGGTTTTCCTTATTCTTCAAGATTAATGTCGGGTAACTCTAAGATCTATGGACCCTGGACGCATTTGAGCATCACTTCACCCAATCCATTCACCGTCCGATATGACTTAACGTTGGAGGACGTAAATTACAAAAAATAATAAATAAAAATAAAAAATTTCAATCTATTTTGTTGTTATTATGTAATGGGGAATGTAGATCTTATTAAGTTGAAACTTCTGGTTGTTCTTTTATGTACCATTTAATTGCTGAATAGACAGCCTTAGTGGTGTAGCTGCGTTATCAGTGTAAGTGCAAATAATTTAATGTTAGGTACTTATATACATACACTTCCATGGGATATTTCTCAGTAGCACATTACTTGATGCTTTCTGCACGGTTGTAACTGCTACATAAAACTCGCAACGCCTGTTAGTACAGACCACTGGATTTACTGCCACACCTACACAATGCAATATGTCACTTATTGACCCACATAGACAGGGGTCATTAGCTTTACAGAAACCATTACAACTAATTAAGTGAACCAGTGAATCTATTAGAATTGCAAAGATAAACATTAATTCTACAGCTTCTTTCTCACTTCTTTCTCTACGAAAGTGTAAGTTGTGGATGACACAGATCAGGGGGGGGGGGCTCTTTCTTGATGCGTTTGGATCGCCAAGTCACCTACTTACAGTTGTACCCTTACCGTGTGTATCGGAACAGAGTTTAGAGGGCTTATTGGGCTGTTTTCCCTCTTCCTCGAAGAACTACAGTTTGACTTCATGATTCATGGAACTTCGGTGTAAGTACAGTCGCCCTCAAAATTATTGATTTTTTTTAAAATACGTGCGTTTTAAAAGATTACACATAAAATAATCCGTTTTAGTCAGGTTATTTGTGCAAACTCTTCCTGAAAAATGTTTCGTCTCCGCGCTGAGCAGTTTTCCAGCTTAGAGTATTGTCGCGAACCCATTGTTGCGACGATGCGCGGCCGACGTGCACAGACAGATAGTGTAGTGCGGAGATAAAAAGCTTGCCGAAACGAATAAAGATAGATAACTGGAAGGTTCGTCTTTCTAGTCCGTCTTGATTGATATAGAACATTCCACAAACGTCTGGAACCATGAATAGACGTATAAAATGTAGCCGAGGTTAGTTGAGGAGTCAGTAGTAATCCGAACTGATATCGTGTGCCTGCAGCTGTTCTTTGAAAGTGAACTCTTATTTACGTGTGCAGAAGTGACGAGAGATTGTGTTGGTTTATGTTCCGTCATCTTGCTGCCAAGGGTTCACAAAGTGTATTTCTACGAAAATAAAGAACATTTTGAATTTCTGCAAATTGAATTTTTAATTCTACGAACCCACAAAATCACAGTATAATTTTACATGAGAAATATCTCCGTTCCGACATGTATTTTCCGTTTTTCCATGTTTCCGGCATATAAAGAATCTGTTTTAGGCAGGTTTCACTATATCCACGGACTCTATTCCCCTCTCTGTGTGTATTATCTGTCTCTCCAGGCAGAATGTTGTAAATGAAGATCATTTACAGCACTTAGCCTCCAGAGAACGCAGACGTTGACAGTGAAATCTAAAATCCTGAAGCTACACAACATCTATATCGAGATGACCTAATTCCCAAAGAGAAAACGTATTTCTGCCATAGATATTCTAGTAGTGTATTTTATGGCGCTATCTTGCTGGAGCGTCTTTGACTGATTCGTTGTAAACGTTAAATACTATATTTACAGATACATTAACGTTATTTCAGCTATGGTATTTTATTAATATACTCCACGAAGTGTCAGATTATCGCTGCAGATATAAAAGTCGACTGTGTAGATAACACTCAAATGAAATATTTCCCATTGTTGCATACAACAGCATATTATTGGCATTGATATTGCTTGTTACGCATTTATAACACTGACATGCAAAATTTTTTGCCTGTCGTATTGTCAGTATCCCTAATTTGAGTGTGCTGAATCAGAATATACCAATTTTTCACATTATAGGAAATAGTAAAATATGCATTTTTATACTAGCATCTATGGAACTTATGCTATATTATTAAATATAAGATAATATATCCATAACTGTGGACACAACACTCTTCAGAATTAAGTAATGTTTCACATAATCACCTAAATTCGAAAATTTAAGCAGTTGTTTTACATACTGCCTTGAAATGAAATACATGTTTTGTAGAGTTCCTACTATGGAAATAATTTGATACATCTCTTTTCAGTGACCAGCAATAATCACATTTTTTCCCCTGGTAGCGTCTTTCCATTTCCTTCATAACCTCGTGAAATCGTTCACCCTGCTCCTCACAGACACAGCCCAGATTTTCTGGAAACAAGTCCAAATGAGAGTGCAGGAAATGTACTTTCACACTCATATTGCAGCCCAGCTTTCGAAAGTTTTCAGGCATGTTTTCTACAATATTTTTGTAATTCAGATCCTTGTAATTTCCCAGAAAGTTTTTGATGACACTTTTAAAACCAATCCATGCCCGTTTTTCAATATCTGTCATTGTTTCTACAAATAAGGTTTCAGAAATCAACTTCCTAATTTGTGGACAAATAAATACTCCCTCTTTAATTATAGCATCAGTTATTCCAGGGAACTTCTTGCATATATATTTGTAGCAGTTGCCATTCTTATTCAAAGCCTTCACACATTGCTTCATTAAGTCTAATTTTATGTGCAAAAGTGGTAAAAGAACATTTTTGGGGTCCTCAAGATACTCATTATTTACATTTTTTATTCCCAGCACGAGACTGTCTATCTGCTTCCAATTTTTTATTTTCCAGTGTTCGAACAACAAAATTGCCACAGATATGGTAAAACATATCAGGGTTATTTTTACACTTTCTGGAAGATACTGCTTTAAATTCTCAAAATTTGTATGAATTACAACTGCCTGTCACAAAAACAGATTCTCACTATTTGAAAAGCAGGGATTGGACACAAAATAAAGTAAGTATTGTTGTCCGTTACACTGTTATATTGTTATATTGGTGTGAAGCACTTTAATTTCAACAATGAAATCAGTATTGTTTCTCGTTTACTGGTGTCTCTTTAGTTCCATACACTATTTTTATGCGCAGAACGACATTAAAACATTTTAGGTATAACTACTAATTGTGCAAAAATGGTACTTGGTAGAAAAAAATACTGATTGCAGTTTTGGAATCAGCATATCAAAATTAGTAAGCTAGTCCTATTTTGGAGGAAACCCCATAATTATGCATAGGTGATAATTGATTCCATTAATCTGATTTTAATATGTGAATGTGTTATACTCTATTCGAAGTTTATACGAAGTGATTAAGATAGCATTTAGGGTATTCCAAAGCGGGACATATATGTTTAATACTATACCTCACTTGAATAAATTTTGCTGGGGCTCTAAATTTTAAAGACTATTCTAAACTTCTAATCAAAATATTACACAAATATAAATATTTGTCACTAAGGCTCCAGTTATCTTAAGAAACTCATGTTAATACTTCTTTCTAATGGAGATCGATTTCACAAACAAATCGCTTGCGTCCTCAGTGCAAAGAAAACAAACTCCGTTGTCAAGGAAATCTCAGTTACCATGTTTTCCTTATGGTTTTTTTAGTATTACCAACATCTGAAAACGAAACAAACCTAAAAACAGAATTAACTGCTGGTATTTCAAAATTCATTACGCGATGTTTATTTTTTAAAATAAATATTTTTTCCCAAACTATTAAATCTATCGGACCATTTAATTGTTTTAACAATTTAACTTCGGGATTTATTTCATGTTTAAATGCTAATCAAAAGTTTGAGGAGAAGTTTGTTTCTTTCTCTACGAAAAATAAGTACTGTATTTCACCCGAACATTCGATGTTGATATTTTCATGAAAATGCGTGCTTTGAAGCCTCCTGGATAAAACGGTGGGATTTTTATGAAAACTTCTATATGTGTATAATCAAATACATAAACCCAAAAAGGAATTGTTCCACAAACGCTGCACTTGGTAGTAAAAATTGAAATGTTATCAAAGACGCGATTTAATATTTTTGCAGAAAATCCTCCACCTTAAGGCACCCTTCTGAAGGATAAGAGTATTTCGATTTTTCATCAAAAATGCCTAAAAAATTAATGGCTATTTTGTCAGTTGAGTTACTTCTAATGTGCTGTGCTCATTTCATTTGGTTCATTTTAGCGCTACTACTGAACTCAGTTTCCGTAATATGTTCCTATCGGTTAGTCTGGTGATTTGGTTATGAGAACCACGTCGTTATAAAATTATATATGGAATAGTTTTTTCTGCTCTTTGGATATACCGCGGCCTACTGTGGACTTTCGAAATATAGATGTATCTTCTAGAACACTTATAAAGAACTGTAGGGTAATACGAGGGCTGTTCAATAAAGAATGATCACAACTTTTTTTGACAACATACCTTTACTCATCCTCATAATTTTGATGGTCCTTCTCAAAACAGTCTCCCATGAATGCGACGCAGTTGTTCCAGCGTTTCTGCCAGTCTTCAAAGACATGTTGGAAACTTTTTGAGAGATCCTCCAAAATCGCCTCCGCAGCCTTCACCACTGCTTCTGATGATGGATAATGTCTCCCACAAAGGCGTTTCTTCAAGTTAAGGAATATAAAAAAGTCACATGGGCCTAAATCTGGACTATAGGGAGGGTGAGGAATGCACTTCACGTTGATTTTTGCAAGATATTCAGCAACAACATTGCCAATATGCGGCCGCGCATTATCATGGCGCAGCAACCAGCCTGCTTCACGGAAACGTGCTCTTTTGCGCCTGATATGGACTTGCAGTATTTTCAGGATATCCCTGTAGTATTGTGCAGTTACTGATGTGTGTGCAGGAACAATACGCTGACAAATCATTCCATGAATATCAAAGAATAAGATGACCATAACTTTCCCAGCAGAAGCAACCAATTTTGCTTTTTGGGGGGTTGGTGATGAAGGAAATTTTCACACTGAGCTTTGCTGTTTACTCTCAGGATCAAAATGATGTAGCCAAGTTTCATCAGCAGTGATTACGTTTGAAATAAACTCCGAATCTTCCTCTAACATCAACTTTAACTGCATGTTACCTCCATTGCAGCGTTAGGCGATGTCTGGACTTGCCTGGTTCTCACAGGCGGGAACCAGGAGTACCAACAATGAAACTACTACGGCGTGTTTGTTTCACATTAAGCTAACAGAATATAATAAGATTGAATTTTAGTGTGAAAAACTATGACCGTAAAAAATTATATGTAACATTTTTCTCCTTGTACTATTCCTCTTTGTAGTTTTAACTATTTCCCTGTTTGTGTAGATGTATTCTTACTGTAGTAATTGTGTACAATTTTGTCCCTGGTTTTACAGGGTTCCTCTTAATGAGACATATTTTACAATGTCGAATGCCTTTGGGAAATCAATAACTGCTAAACATAATTCTTGATTGTACTCCTGTGTTTTAACGGCTATAGGCGTTTGTTCTTCTGTATGGTTTCATTCCAAATCAATGAGCCTGGTGCTGATTTTGGTGCCCATTTTCATAGCAAGCTTATTGGTCAGTAATTACTTCCATATTTTTTTATCATTTCTGTAAATTAGAAGTATGAGTATAGTGTTACATTTCCATTGGTTACTATGGACTCCATCTGTAATACATATTTCGTTAAATATATGTCACGGATTTGACTATCTATCCTCCTTCTAATTTTATATGTTTGTGCGTTGCACATCAGATCACAATGAGAATTGTAAGGTGGCTCGTAAGTTTCACCCAGTTTTACAGAAACGTGTACAAATATGTAACGGTATGGTTTTGTACATACTGGTTTGGAATAAGACCAGTGGTACCAGTTTGAAAATATCAAGGTACTTATGTATAGAAAATAATCATTGGGATGGTCTTTAGACGTTTAATGTTTAAAATAGGAATAGGGGTAGTTTCTGAACTCTTCAACATAATAAATACAGCTTTATGTTTATTTTAAGTGACTCAAACGAGTGAATATATCTCGGTAAATCTATTTAAGAGACCTTTTGTCGGTCGTGTTTCGCACAGTTAGCCTTCTTGGTCTCATCCCTGTACCATACTATGTTGCTTCCTAAAGTGTCCATAGATGCCTTAGTGCTAGGCAGCTGTAATTCAGTATCTGTAATGTGCAGAAGGTAATATCGACACGTGTTCACAGAGACCTTAATGCTGGGCAACTATATCCCTTTCAATACACGTAGCGAGTATTGGGATCTGCATGCTTTTATTATGTATGAATAGATGGCAGAGCGTTCGCTATTACCATAACTTTTCAGTTTCATTATTGTTTTAGACTTAGGGTATAACTTTAGTTCATGTTCCTAGATATATATTCCGATATTTATCTTGACAACTGATGAATATCGAGAAAAAAGGCCTGGTCGGTCTACGGGATTTGAACCCTATACCTCTCAAATGCCTGTGCCAAATCCCTTAGGTTATAATATGTTATTTGGTTTATTACTATGATTTCATGTCAGTGATATTGCTAAGTTTCTTTCCAGAGAGGTATCATACACTTATACTACGACGATATAATCATCTGGCATCATGTTACCAGAAACGCTGGACCACCCCTTGAAATTGATTTGCTTCACCCAAGTGTTCCCTTGGGATGGCAAGGATCCAATTGCCCGGTTCAATACATGAATATTGAGATATGTGTATAATATCGTTATATCTAGCAAAATACATACACATAACCCATGACCTTCCTAAATGTGACTAGAACTCATTCGTGGTTTATCCACATGAGTATCTCTGCCCCTCTTACATGTTATCGATTCATGATAATCGTGATAACCTTTACGGATACTTTTATTGCACATTTCGTTCGAAAGTGAAATGCAGGGAACTAAAGCAGTTGCTAGCTCTAAAATTTATTTAACCAACTTACACTGACATAAATTGAGTTTCAAAGCAATATACATATTTAGAAAGATTTTTCTCTTGGTATATTATAATAATATTCCAGCTGTATGCGGCAACTTTTGTTTTAAAAGTTTCCAATATTTTCTTAGCTATTAAAAATACATATGCAAAAGATGATCAGGAAATCCTCTAGGAAAAATAATGTTATGCTTTTTGTCTCTTCTAAAACTTGGTATATTATTATTTTTATAATATTGTGATAATTACTTTTTTCGCCACGTACAAACAATACATATTTCAAATTCAGTGAACAGGTACCTGTTTATTTTAAGAAATTTAACATCACTTCAGTGTCCTGTAGCACTTTTAATTATAAGGAAATAAATAACCCCATACTGCAATTATTTATATTAAATAACATGAAGGAAATAGAAAATTTAGCACTTTTAAACATTGTTTCTTTTGTAGTTCTTCTGTCCACTTACAATAAATATGTATAACATGATATAGAAACGGTAATATGCAAATACAAATATAGCAATCGATTAATATCATTTACGTTTAAAAGCATAAAGTATTTCGTTACCATCATGTTCATTTATGCAATGATACAGTTGACACTTGCGAAATATTTTATATATTATGTATATAGCGTTCAACTAAATTTTGAGAGAAATCTAAATAATATACGTTACAAACTTCTGGAGACTTTTGCTGAACAAGGATTGCATACTTGTGAGACCATTAAAATTTTTGTCATTAACTCGGAGTTGCCCGCCTTTGTAGCGTAGATGGTAGCATGTCTGTCTCATGTTCAAAAGGTCCCGAGTTCGAATCTCGGTCAGGGTGAGTTACCTGGATAAGGTTTTTCCGGGGTTTTCCCTTATCCTGATAGACGAATATCGAGTAACTCTAAGCTCCATGTACCCCGGACACATTTGAGCATCACTTCATCTATTTCATTCATCGTCCGATATGACTTAACGTTGGAGGACATTAATTACAACAACAACAAAACTGGGAATAGAGCTCTTTTTCGTATTAGGACAGTCAAACAAAATTATTTACTGAAATCTGCTCTCTTCATCCTTAGTTTTATTTCTGTGTACGTGTTTATGTGTGTATTTGCCCCAATTTCATTCCAAGAACAGTGCTAACCTTCCGGTAAGATTAACGAATTTTAACCGGAAAATATGGAGGTACCATACTCATCAGAGTATAGTGCGGTAATCCTGATTCCGTGCGAGATTCTTAAAACCGCCCGAATTTCGTGCAGGTTACCTGCTACTTGTCCGGTTTTCTTTGCAGTCTGATAGCTATCCCGGAGGCACCACGACAAGGTTCACTTCTTAGCCTACCATTTATTCAATACAATATATTTAATTTCTTTCTTTTTGTTCATGTTGTTATTATTATAATAATATCAACAATAATAATTTTAGGTATTTAATTTTTTGTTTTTATTTGTTTCTGTGTAATACTTAATATTAAAATTCTTATAAAACTTAAGTAGTTTTAAACCTTAACACGACGTTATTTTAGCAACTTTTTATGTGTTTTGTCAGCTTGGTATTAGTATTTACAGTTATTCAAAAACTTAAATGACACTTGTTTTATGAAATTTATCCTCGATTTATTTCCATTTTTGTTAAGCAGTATCTGATCTCAGGAGCTTTCCTTAATAACGAATCATTTGTTCCTTTGATGATCTGTTTATCGTATATAAGTATATTTGGATGTCCTGTGGAAAACATCCTGAACGGTTTTGATGAAGCGCTTCTCATCGATTTGTTGTTCTATTAATTCAGGCGTCAAATCTTGCACAAATCTTGGGTCTAGAAACGGTTTCTTACGTAATGAAAGTTTCCACTTTGTAGTCAGTAAAACTCTGAACATTTGCTTCTTCAGGTACCACTACCATAAGATCCTCAACGAAACATTCATCTCTTCTTCTGAACTTAAAAACGGTAGACCGAAACAGCATTTCAAAAAAGTGCTAACTTCCTTGTCTTCATTGAATCTTCTAGTGTGGTCCATTGCTTGAATTTTTCGCCACCAACTCATACCAAGATAATAGCTGCATCAATGAGTTTCAGACTTGGCGGCATCTCTTGCACAACATCGAGAATGGCCATTTCTAAATCTACAAACACTTGCTTTGGTTTGAAGCTTAGGACAAAAGAAGCTCATTTCTTAATTATATTTGTCAAAATTTGTTTGTAAGACTCCTTAATTTAGTTTCCCAATAAGCATAACACCAGAGCCATCTTTAAAGTATTTATAATTCCGTGCAGGGTAAACAGCTGGCAGAAAAGTGGTGGACAACACTTAAACATTTCATCTCCATAAATTTGCCAGGCAGCATAAAGTTTTGTAATAATTTTTGCAGCTGAAAATACCACAATATTGATCTTTACTGTCGTAAAGAAAGCTGTGCATAGCGTAAACTGTAATCAGATCTTGTTATCTACCTATTGTAACTCATTTATCTACCGTTCCATTGCTCTAAAGCTTTAGTGTCAGAAATCCAAAAGAATTTACGAGATGAGTTATCTTTTAAAAAATACTTTGTGGAAGGGATGTGGAGAAGGTCATGTTAATGTAAACTTCAGACATGTTTACAACGGTCCTTCGTGAGAGAGCTCTCATATATTGGTCTGGTGCTCATCTCGCAGGGAATCCTGTGGATCTGTATTAGCCTAATTTAGCAGTTAGCTTCCCATCCAAGTATTGAAGCCGTACTACTTACGCTATTGGTTTCCGATAATGCAATGCCTCCGGGAGAGTAGGTGGGTTGCCAGAATGCAGTGCAGTGCCCTCAGTCGCCTTGGTAACCAAAACGAAATTCTTCTGTCTTTTTAACGTATTACATTCTCTAACTTTCTCTGAAATAGGACAAAAAAGCATTGCGTTTGAACCAAAAAGATTTTATGCTCCATTGCAAGATTTCATTTCATTCATATTATTTTCTATGGTCGTTTCATTCACATTACTCTCTTTAAACATTGTTAAATAAACCATTGTTAATTAAGCTTCTTCTTTTTACTTCTACCAACTAAATTTAATTGTCATTACAACACTACAGATTGCTAGAAGTAAAAGAAAAATGCAGCAAGAGATGGAAGAGATGGTCACATTTTGAAAAAGAATGTCGCTCTGTAATGGCTTTGAAATTCCACGTTCTTTATGTAACCACGAGAACGAAACAAATAACAACTTCGCAGTTGTGAAAAGTATTACTTTTGAAAATTCAAATCTCCCCCAAACATTCCAGAAACTTCCGAGATTTTACATAAGCGAACCTGCTCGCGAGTGACTGAGTGAGCTAGTAAGTTATTGTTCTTGATGTGATATAAAAAGCTAGGTCCTAAGTGTGTTAGGATTAGGATTTCACGATGGACGGTATTCCTACGTAGGCCACCATGCTCGGCCCATTGAGCCTATGACTCCAAATGAGGCACCCCCGGGAGGAGGGATGAGACAGAGGGCGGCCGACCCAAGGAACCACGACAGTGCAGAGGACGGGGTCCCTACAGTTTACTTAGATAGAGACTTCTCACTACAGCCCAGGACAACGGACACCCTCCCCTACTGCGCGACGGCAACGAGCACAGCAATGGAGCCACAAAGGTCCCTGGCTGGCGGCCCCAAGTGGATATGCTAGGGATCTACGTAGGGCAGCTGTCGCTGACCTCCCTCTCAGACCAGGGAGTTATCGAGCTGTCCCCGAAGGGCGCTCGGCGCCTCCAAGGCTCTTTCCATAGGGTAAGACCTAGAAGCTAACAAGCCCCCTTTATGGTCCGAAAACACAAGAAGGGTGGAAGTAGATACGCCACTTACGCGTACCAACCCCAAAGGGAAAGGCTACCGAACAACCTCGTTGGGGCCGCCTGGTGATCTAGCAAATCTACTAGCTATGCAGGCTCGTACGCAGGAATATATGGCTTCCCTCAACCCGGTCCAGAGACGTATCCTTTCTCCAACGGGTATCGGGAACCACTGTCCCCGAGTCCAACCCAATCCGAACAACTCCCTTACGGGAGCTGCTCGGTAGTTTGGTCCGAGGTTCCTCTAGTAACGTCAGAGGTACCACGAGTACTAAGGGTCCGTAGCGCTCGCACCACAGCAGCTGAAGGGGACGGATCCTCCCTACGGGGGGGTCCCAGTAGATTCATGGCAGAGGATCTACTCTCATTAGTCCTGGACCCGTAGGACCAAGGACCCGGGCCTCCTTCTACCAGGGAGTTACCGAGCTGTCCCCAAAGGGCGCCCGGCGCCTCCAAGGCTTTTTCCATAGGGAAAGACCTAGAGACTAACAAGACCCCTATCTGGTCCTGTGGACTCAAGACGGGATGGAAGTGGATACGCCACTTACGCGCACCAACACAAAAATGGGAAGGCTACCGATATGACCGCCTGGCGATCTAGCACACCTTCTACTAGCTATGCTGGCTAGTACGCGGGAATATTAATGGCTTCCCTCAAACCCGTCCAGAGACGTATCCGATCTCCCACGGTTATCGGAAACCACTGCCCCCTCGAGTCCAACCCAATCCGAACTTCCTTACGGGAGGGGCTCGGCAGTTTGGCCCGGTTTTTCTCTAGAAACGTCAGAGGTATTACAAGTGCTAAGGGTCCGTAGCGCTCGCACCACAGCAGCTGAAGGGGACGGATCCCCCTACGGGGTGTCCCAGCAGAAGCGTGGAGACCAGTAACCGACCTACAGGAGGAGGAAGTAGTTTATCTCTGAGTATGTCATCCTGCCATGCACCGCCAAGACCCCGCCGACACTTCTATGCTGATAGAGACCACCAGATGAGAGATGATGTGTGATGATAATGGAGATGAAATGAAGGGACAGGAAATTCGGGGGATGTAATTAACCTACCCAGCATTCGCGTTTTTGTTACGACAGTTATGACTTACAGTGAGTGCTTCTATTGCAAATAATTAAAGAGGTCTTGTGTTCGACGCCCAGCGAGTGAAGTCTGAGAACAGGAAACCGCCTTACATGCCCTTCATTGTGCCCTAAGTAAAAGAAATGGGAAGTGACAGTAATAAAGTCAACTAAATCACGTTATTAAAGTAACAATGAAAACTGAACAATATCGCATGAGTGAAGTAACAATGGAAATTAAATAAAAAGCACAATACAATCTTAATTTTGAATAACTAGAAAATCATAAAGGATAGCAAAAATTAGTGAACTTTCTTAGTGCGTTTAACTACCATATGTTTAACTGGAATTTCTCCGTTACGTTCTGCAACTATTTTAACACCAGAAAAGATATCTGCTTACAATAAATACGGGGTAGTTGGGCCACCTGGCATAAGTACAACTGGTGTCAATTTTATTTTAGCGTTCACCGTTTTCGACATATTTCGTTTTGCAAGTGTATTCTTCTTAGCCAAGTGTGTCACATATTTGACATTTTAAAACTTTACATTCTTCCCGACTTCTTCATTTTACTATATTTACCACTTCTGTGTACTGAATAAATAATTTTAATCCGCAAAAGTCGAGTTATCACTTAGTTCAACATTTTGTGGTTTGGTAGTTCAGTGATATTTCATATTGGATTATATTTTTCATATTGTCACCCAATTATCGGAAAGCCCGACCAACGACAGCTGAGAAGGGACCAGAGGCATCCGAGCCACACCCTCCCATTAATCTCAGTCACCAACTGAGGGGATGATTAGGGAAGTGTTACTTGTCGCTGGCCGCCTCTTCCCACCTCTCCTGCCGTCTGGAACCTTCGCGGTGATTCACTGAAACTAGAGGCTTCGAGAAAACGGCGATATTCCTATAAAAGGGCTGCAGTGAGTGAATTGAGTCAGTGCTTGACGAGCAGCGTATGAGCGCCGTGCTAGTGGACGGACTGCGTACGTGCGTCGGAGGAGTTTACGTAATTGCGAGGCAAGTGGAACTGTAACGGATGAACTGGTGAATCGTAATTGTGTGCATTACGTAATTCTGTGTAATTGGCAAGAGTTCAACTGTAAGTCGGTGGAAAGGAGTGTACGTAACTGTGTGAGCATGCAGTGTAACTGTAACGGACGAACTGGTGAATCGTAGTTGTGTGCATTACGTAATTCTGTGTAATTGGCAAGTATTCAACTGTAAGTCGGTGGAAAGGAGTGTACGTAACTGTGTGAGCATGCAGTGGAACTGTAACGGACGAACTGGTGAATCGTAATTGTGTGCATTACGTAATTCTCTGTAATTGGCAAATGTTCAACTGTAAGTCGGTGGAAAGGAGTGTACGTAACTGTGTGAGCATGCAGTGGAACTGTAACGCACGAACTGGTGAATCGTAATTGTGTGCATTACGTAATTCTCTGTAATTGGCAAGTGTTCAACTGGAAGTCGGTGGAAAGGAGTGTACGTAATTGCGAGGCAAGTGGAACTGTAACGGACGAACTGGTGAATCGTAATTGTGTGCATTACGTAATTCTGTGTAATTGGCAAATGTTCAACTGTAAGTCGGTGGAAAGGAGTGTACGTAACTGTGTGAGCATGCAGTGGAACTGTAACGGACGAACTGGTGAATCGTAATTGTGTGCATTACGTAATTCTCTGTAATTGGCAAGTGTTCAACTGTAAGTCGGTGGAAAGGAGTGTACGTAATTGCGAGGCAAGTGGAACTGTAACGGACGAACTGGTGAATCGTAATTGTGTGCATTACGTAATTCTGTGTAATTGGCAAATGTTCAACTGAAAGTCGGTGGAAAGGAGTGTACGGAACTGTGTGAGCATGCAGTGGAACTGTAACGGACGAACTGGTGAATCGTAATTGTGTGCATTACGTAATTCTCTGTAATTGGCAAGTGTTCAACTGTAAGTCGGTGGAAAGGAGTGTACGTAATTGCGAGGCAAGTGGAACTGTAACGGACGAACTGGTGAATCGTAATTGTGTGCATTACGTAATTCTGTGTAATTGGCAAATGTTCAACTGTAAGTCGGTGGAAAGGAGTGTACGTAACTGTGTGAGCATGCAGTGGAACTGTAACGGACGAACTGGTGAATCGTAATTGTGTGCATTACGTAATTCTCTGTAATTGGCAAGTGTTCAACTGTAAGTCGGTGGAAAGGAGTGTACGTAACTGTGTGAGCATGCAGTGGAACTGTAACGGACGAACTGGTGAATCGTAATTGTGTGCATTACGTAATTCTCTGTAATTGGCAAGTGTTCAACTGTAAGTCGGTGGAAAGGAGTGTACGTAACTGTGTGAGCATGCAGTGGAACTGTAACGGACGAACTGGTGAATCGTAATTGTGTGCATTACGTAATTCTCTGTAATTGGCAAGTGTTCAACTGTAAGTCGGTGGAAAGGAGTGTACGTAACTGTGTGAGCATGCAGTGGAACTGTAACGCACGAACTGGTGAATCGTAATTGTGTGCATTACGTAATTCTCTGTAATTGGAAAATGTTCAGCTATAAGTCGGTGGAAAGGAGTGTACGTAACTGTGTGAGCATGCAGTGGAACTGTAACGCACGAACTGGTGAATCGTAATTGTGTGCATTACGTAATTCTCTGTAATTGGAAAATGTTCAGCTATAAGTCGGTGGAAAGGAGTGTACGTAACTGTGTGAGCATGCAGTGGAACTGTAACGGACGAACTGGTGAATCGTAATTGTGTGCATTACGTAATTCTGTGTAATTGGAAAATGTTCAGCTATAAGTCGGTGGAAAGGAGTGTACGTAACTGTGTGAGCATGCAGTGGAACTGTAACGCACGAACTGGTGAATCGTAATTGTGTGCATTACGTAATTCTCTGTAATTGGAAAATGTTCAGCTATAAGTCGGTGGAAAGGAGTGTACGTAACTGTGTGAGCATGCAGTGGAACTGTAACGGACGAACTGGTGAATCGTAATTGTGTGCATTACGTAATTCTCTGTAATTGGAAAATGTTCAGCTATAAGTCGGTGGAAAGGAGTGTACGTAACTGTGTGAGCATGCAGTGGAACTGTAACGCACGAACTGGTGAATCGTAATTGTGTGCATTACGTAATTCTCTGTAATTGGAAAATGTTCAGCTATAAGTCGGTGGAAAGGAGTGTACGTAACTGTGTGAGCATGCAGTGGAACTGTAACGGACGAACTGGTGAATCGTAATTGTGTGCATTACGTAATTCTGTGTAATTGGAAAATGTTCAGCTATAAGTCGGTGGAAAGGAGTGTACGTAACTGTGTGAGCATGCAGTGGAACTGTAACGCACGAACTGGTGAATCGTAATTGTGTGCATTACGTAATTCTGTGTAATTGGAAAATATTCAACTGTAAGTCGGTGGAAATAAAGAATATTTTTGAGTGGTGCAATTGGACTTTTCATTTCACGAACCCACAAAGTCACACTATGCATAAGTACACATCGCCCATGCAGACTTTTTTCTAAAACTGTATATTTTGGATTTAGTGGATCTGAAAATAAATCAGTATTTCCATTAAGCTTCTATATTAATTATTTTAGACGCCCGAAGATGATTCCTTCTCACGGACACTGTTTACAATTCCTTCTAATATCGGTAGCCGAAGGATTCTAGCTTCATTGAAGGGCTAAATTGTGCACTGTCGACTACGATGGAACCTGCCGCCCTCCAAAACCTATGCTTTAGGGCTACAAGGAAACATTTTGCAATTTTGTAAACTAACGTGTATGAACAATAAAGTACTTTTAAAAACAGACTATGTTTGCTGCTTTCAGTTACTTTGATTCCTGATGGAATATTCTTGCCTAATACGGATAATCTACATAAGGCACTCTTGATGTTAAAGGTACGGATTACCCCCCAGGGACCTACTTTGGTAGGTACGGGTTTGGCGCACCCGGGGTCCCGAGCCAACAGTCTCCCTCGTGTGGGCTCCTCTTCGTGGTTGAGGGAGACGGTCAACAGGCCCACACACGTGTAGGCCGTGCGTGGAGACCCGTGGAGAAAGTTTTTATATTCTTGTCTAGTTTAGAGTTTAGGATTTAGTGAACGAAATTTGTAGTAGGTTTTGATTGATGTTTTATGTACGTGTATTTATAATAGGTTTTGTTACACTAGTACAGTTTTTAGAACGTTTTATATCTGGCTTTTGCCATGACTAGTTTTTTAAAGGATATTACTATTAATATTAAGGTACTGATTAGAGGAAAGGAATACAAGCGATCTGAGTAAATTGGTAAAATGCAGAATAGAGGATATAGAAAGATAGGAAATATGGGGAAGTCTAGAAAATATGAAATCATTACAATTTTATAAGCAAATAAAAAGAAATTGGGGACGAGAAGCATATGTAGATTACTGCAATAGGCAAGAGAGAGAAGGGTTAGCTTGGATGAGAACAGGAACAAAATTTCTTAGATGGATAAGAGTTAGGGAAAAGGGAATTTGTGAATTGTGTGGGTGAAACAAAGCATAGAACACTATGTAACAGAATGCGAGGAGGTTGCAATGTGGAGAAAAAGGGTTTGGGAGGAAAAATGGGAGAAAGTAGAGAAGAGGATAGTAGCTATAAAAATGTTAACGGGAATGGAGGAAAAGTAGGTAAGAAGTACTGGTGAGTACTTGAAGAAAATAAAAGAAAATTGGGTCAGAAATGTAAATAATATAAGAAAGGAATATGAGGGGAAAGAATGGGACTAATTAAGTAACAAGGAGGCATGGAAGTTAAGAGCTACCTGGCAGAGCAGAAGACCAGAGTGTCATGTAAGCCAAGGTAGCAACAAGATAAAGACAAATAAATGTAGATAAAAAATTGTAAATTGTAAAATTTTGGAATATGCACAATAAAAATCTAATCTAACCTATGAAATTGGAAAATATCATACTTCCTAAGGAATTTAATTGTTTACTAATATTTCTGATACATACTATGACAAACAACGAAATTTGTGTGACAAAATATTTTCAAGCCTTTTAGTGACACACGTGAAAATCACCATGTAATACAGTTTTCCATATATTAGAATTAAATTTCAATTTTATGCCCCAAATATATCTTAAACCCGTATCCGAAAATCTGGACCTAAAACACGAATTTCTTTAGAAAAAAAATTTAATATATCTAAATTATTTTTTTTTCTAAAGCGATACATTTACCCAATTTTGCTTTCTTGAGAAATTCTAACCTTGTATTTATTACTTCTTCAGACTTTTACTTAAAGTTCCCAAGAAATTGGTGGACGTTTTAGCCTAACTTTCACTAAACTTCATTAATGCAGAGAATGTTACATTAAGGTTACAATTATGTTACATTAAAGAGTATTTTTTAATTTACATCCTCCAAGTTTATCATATCGGACGAGAAATGAAATGGATGAAGTGATGCTCAAATGAGCCAAGGGTCCATATAGCTTAGAATTATAGATGAGGGATAGAGTTAAGAATACGGGAAAACTAACTCCGGAAAAAGGACATTATCCAGATAACTCACCCTGACCGAGATTCAAACTCTGGACCTCTTGACAAATGGTTTTTCAGACGTCATCTCACTAGAATGTTCGAAGTAGCTCCTTTGCAGTATTTGCTCTATTACAGATTTGCTAGGTTCTATACTAGGAACAGTAATTTATTTCGAGAAAAAAATAATAAGTTGATGAGGAGTATCTGTAATTCTTGTAAACTATTATTTGATTTAGGTTGGTAATTGTATATTTTGTTTGTAATCTGTAAATATTTCATGTAGGTAAAGCATTTCTAATGATTTGTTTCAGAGTCTTGAACCACGTACATCTTCAGGTGATAGAGGACGCTGCTTTCTACAACCTTAGGCACCTTCGAACAGTGTAAGTAAATTTAATTTTTCCATATTTTAATGATATGATACTTCATGTACCGGGATAAAGAAAGTTTCCCGTGGGAAAATCCGTGATTGCTTTTCCAGAAACCGTGTTACCTTGGGTACCGTAAAAATTGCTAAAGTAAGAAGATGACATACAACATGTTGGCATAATAACAGAAACAGATATCTTTCTTGTTAATGTTTGTATGATCTTTGTTGTTGAACTTGATGTTTGAAGTTTATCATAATGTTGCAGGTATATCAACCACGCCCCTTTGCTTAGGACCATTCCGGACGCAGTTTTTAACGTGCATCTCCCGCGTCTGCGGAGTTTGTAAGTATTAAACACTTACTCCTTGTATTATTTTGATTTGTGTAATGTTTTAATCTTCTGGTAATGAAAAGTGACAGAATTTAAACGCATCTTATAGGGACTTTCTCTTAAATTATTTAACTTTCATTAAGCTGTTGCATTCCTCTATTGCCATTCCAACGACCTCGCATTTCAGAAAATCAAGAGTATTAGAACACTGAGTCAAATACCGAGGAAAACTTCGATATGGTTTGCTCTTTAAAAAATGTAATTATAAACTGTGTGTTTTAACAAGATCCAAATTTGTGTATACTGAAATGTTGCCTATTTCTTACGCTTTACCGCTTATTCAAAAGTCACAGTTAATTTACTCCCCATATCCTTTCAGTATCTACACCCCCAGTTGGTAGCCCGCTTCGGTAGCGCAGATGGTAGCATGTCTGCCTCACGTTCAAAAGGTCCCAAGTTCGAATCTCGGTCAGGGTGAGTTACCTGGATAAGGTTTTCTCCGTGGTTTTCCCTTATCCTTAAAGACAAATGTCGGGTAGCTCTAAGCTCCATGGACCCTGGACACATTTGAGCATAATTTCACCCAGTCCATTCATCGTTCGATATGACAACGTTGGAGGATGTAAATCACAAAACAAAACAAAAAAACAAAAAAAAATTGTTGATCGGGTTTGTAAGTCCTTCACCCCCCTTATAATCCTCGTTTGCAACAATATACACTATCGGTCAAAATATTTCGATTACCTATTAAAAAGGCTAAATACTTTATTTCAATGTAAAAAACACGTAAAAATTAAAAAGATAAAAACATTACTATAATCTCTTTCTGGTATTAAGTTTGTATTGTATTCTCAGTACTAAATTGAGCCCACCTCGTTAGCGTAGAAGGTAGCGTGTCTGCATCACGTTTTAGAGGTCCCGAGTTCGAATCTCGGTTAGGTTGAGTTACCGGGATAAGGATTTCCGGGGATTTCCCTTATCCTGAAAGACGATGTCGGATGACTTTAAGCTTCACGGACCCCGGACTCATTTGAGCATCATTTCACCCATTTCATTTATCGTCCGATATGACTTAACGTTGGAGGACGTAAATTACGAAAACAAAATACACAATTGCTTAGATTTTAGCCTCTTCAAAGTATCCACCTTTGCCGTCAGAACTGCCGCACAAACTGTTGGCATTCTGGAGATAAGATTGTATATTCTTTCTGCAGAAATTTCAGTCCAACACGTCTGTAAATGATTTTACAGGTCTTCAAAATCAGATTACTTCAGCCTTCTCTGTTCCCTGTCAAGTTCAACTTGGACAAATCATATTTTCCAGTTCCACACATTGCTCTTTTCTATTGACCAACCCTCTGCACAACTTAGAACCACGGTTCGGATCATTGTTCTGCTGTTGAATAAATCCACGACCAATAAAGACTCTTGGCAGGTAGATCAGCATTTTGATCAGTATCTTGTGATATCCTCTTTAATGTTTCAGTAATTCTCATTAAATCACCAAGTTTATCACCTGCAGAACATAGCCACAGTATAACCGACCCTCCACCATGCTTTACCCTTGACATCACGCATTGACTCTTAATACGTCCTCTATGTAGTCGACGAACAAACCTTCTACACTAACTTCCAATCAATTGAAACCGAGACTCGTACGTGAATATCTTGGACCATTGTTGAAAGCTCCAGATTTTATGTTTCTATGTTACTGTAATCTTTTCACTTTATTTAGTTTGCGTAATATAGGTTTTTTGGTCGCTATGCACCCTTTAAACCTTGTTCACGAAGGCAACGTTGCACGGTTCAGGCAGAGATTGGAGCTGTCTGTATGCTATTAACTTCCTCGCGAATTACAGATGCTGTGCGAGTTCTCTGACGTTTAGTCTGTACACATATTAACTGATGTTCCCTATATGAAGTTACTCGGGGTCTTCCTGTTCGAGAAACACTTGCATTAGCTCCAGTTTGTTTGAACCGCTGTAGTGTAACCACTGTAGATTGGGCTCGGCAACTTTTCTTGCTATTGTCCTACCAGAATAGCCTTCTTGATGCAGAGCTACAATAATAACAAGTTTTTAAATTCCAATCTCCTCCTTTCGTCCCATAAGAAGGTTATGTGGTGTGATCCTAATCAGGTAGACAAACACACTGCTAGCTGCATACAATGTACTGTAAACCAAAGTGAACTGTTTGCTACACAGACTGTTGAAGGAACGGAGCCTATTCGAATGGAAATGTCATAGGCAAAGGCAGGTCAATGTAGCTGTGAGAACACATCAGCACTCCTTTACTCGGTAAACCAGTCAAACATACAACAAAAGCACGTAGTATTTACATGTTTATACATATTTTATTAACAGAAAGGGAATTTATAGAATACTGAGAATGAAATCCATGTTTTATCCACAAATCCATAGTTGTGATAGGTAATCGAAAACTTTTCACCAACAGTGTAGGTTTTATTGTGTTGCAGATGTCCTAGATTATAGTATTTTTACCAAAATCGTTAGGGTAATTATAGAGAAAATTTAAAGCAAGAACAATTAATGTAAAGGAAAGTTTAGAATGGAGGTATTCGTTGCAAATATCAAATATATGCTAGGTACAGAAGGTAATGCATTCTACATCTAGATTTCAGTGTAAATATGAGGGATGTTCAATAAAGAATGATCAAATGTTTTTGACAACATTACATTTACTCATCCTCATTATTTTGATGGTACTTCTCAAAATAGTCTCCTGAATGCGATGCACTTGTCCCAGCGTTTCTGCCAGTCTTCAAAGATATGCTGGAAACCATTTTTGAGAGATCCTTCAAAATCGCCTCCGCAGCCTTCACCACTGTTTCTGATGTTGGATAATGCATCCCACGAAGGCATTTCTTCAAGTTAGGGAATAGGAAAAAGTCACATGGAGCTAAATCCGGACTATAGGGAGGGTGAGGGATGCACTTCACGTTATTTATGCAGGATATTCAGCAACAACATTGACAATATGCACCCGCGCAGCATCCAGCCAACTTCCCGGAAATGTGGTCTTTTGCGCCTGATAGGGACTTGCAATGTTTTCAGGACATTGCTGCAGTATTGTCCAGTTACTGATGTGTGTGCAGGTACAACATGCTGAGAAATAATTCCATGAATATCAAAGACTGAGATGATCATATCATTCCCAGCAGAAGCGACCACTTATTCTTTTTGGGGGTTGGTGATGAAGGAGATTTCCACTCTGAGCTTTGATGTTTGCTCTCAGGATCAAAATAATGTAGCCAAGTTTCATCAGCAGTGATTACGTTTGAAAGAAACTTCGGATCTTCCTCTAACATCAACTTTAATTGCATGCAGACCTGCATTTGAATGCCCTTTTGTTCGGGAATCAACAGTCTTGGAACCCATCGCGCACAAACACGTCTCATGTGTAATGGTTCTGTCACCAACGTTTGGGTGGCACCCAATGAAATGTTCAGTATTTCAGAAAGTGATCTTAAGGTAATTCGTCGATCCTCTCTCACAATGGCAGCAGCAGTGTTGATGTTTTCTTCCGTAAGAGCAATAACTGGAGCACCTGGTCCACCTTCCTTTGAAATTGATTGTCTCCCCTCTTTAAACATTTTAAACTACCTTCGACATGTGCTGTAGGGAAGAATAGATTCTCCATATGCCTCCTGTAACATTGTATAGGCATCAACTGAAGATTTGTTGAGACGAAAGCAGAATTTCAAAGCCGCACATTGTAGGTCCATGCAGCGGTAGGCGATACTGAACATGTCTGAACTTGGCTGGTTCTCACAGGCGGGAAGCAGGATTACTAACAATGAAACTACTACGGCATGTTTGTTTCACATTAAGCTAACAGAATATAATAAGACTGAATTTTAGTGCGAAAAATTATGACCGTAAAAATTATGAACATTCTTTATTGAACAGCCCTCGTACTAAAGTCATTCAGAATAAATAGCAAAAGGTCCTACCAGAAAACTCAAGATATGAATTTAATTTTTCATGCAAATATTTTAAACACTGACATTTTTATTAAAATTGTTGGACATTTTAAATCAATCAGAAATAGCGAAAAGGTTTTATGTAAATGATAGTGTGATTTGGGAACGTCCTGTCGCATTCTTAAAAAAATGGTGTACTTAAATTCCAAATTCTGTACTTAATATGCTTTTCGTGTGACTATCTGCGAAGTATTTTTCTAGCAATTAAGAACTCTTAGCATGTAATTACGAGTTAAAATAATCAAATGCACTTTCATTGTTGTTAGCTTGTATGTAATTAAAATGTATCCTTTTCTCTCAATCCGTTAATATTGTGACTTTGTGGGTTCGTAGAATTAAAAGTTCAATTTACCGAAATTCTAAAATCTCCTTTATTTTAGTAGAAACACTCTTATAGATTACAGCAGCATTACGTTACATACACCATCAGTCTACCAAGGTCGATCACAATAACAGTGACAGCAGATTGCATCCTTAGCTCTCGTTACAACAACACAGCTGGCTGTCTCTCGTTTCACAACGCTGTTTTACAACTATCTGCGAGCGGTCACGTCCTTAAATACCTATTTCGTAAATTCGAGATATTTCTGGACCAAACAGGAATCGAATGTTCTATCACCTTCCAGAAGCGTAACCCTATCGGTGCCGGCAGGTCTTTTATCTCACGCTATCATTATTTCTCCCAGCATACTCCTTATCTCCAGGCTGTTTGTGAACACAAGCCGCGCTAACGCGATCTGGCTCGCAACAGTATGTAATGCTTCCACCTTGTGTACATCATAGAAACTAGAACCAGTAAAAAATTTTCATTGTCATATTTGTTTTTCTTAACCCAAAATTAGTAGGAATTGCCTCATGAAGTGCTCGAAACATTAAAAAAAAATTGTCGCCCAGTGTTATCAGAGATTACGTTTGTTTGCATGTAATTTAATGGCTCTACATATATCTGCTAACAAACCTTTTCAAAGATAAACTATTTTAAAAGTGAGTATCGTAGCAACATCAGAAATGATCACCTTGCTTGTCTTTTGAGACTGCACACTTCGTCTCCCCGTAGGGGAGGGGATCCGTCCCCTTCAGCTGCCGTGGTGCGGGCGCTGCGGACCCTTAGCACTCGTGGTACCTCTGACGTTACTAGAGGAACCTCGGGCCGAACATCTGAGCGCCTCCCCCTGGGAGTTGTTCGGATTGGGTTGGTCTCGAGGGGGCAGTGTGTTTCCGATATCCGTGGGAATCTGGTACGTCTAAGGACGGGGTTGAGGGAAGCCATTAATTCTCCCGGGTACTAGCCTGCAAAGCTAGTAGAAGGTGTGCTAGATCGCCAGGCGGCCCCACCGAGGTCATATCGGTAGCCTTCACCTTTGGTGTTGGCGCGCGTAAGTGGCGTATCCACTTCCATCCCGTCTTGTGTCCTAGGACCAGATGGGGGGGACTTGTTTGTTACCCAGGTCTTGTCCTATGGAAAGCCCTACGGAGTACGCCGAGCACCCTTTGGGACAGCTCGGATAACTCCCTGGTTGTAAGAGGCACGGGTCTTGTTCCTACGGGTTCAAGACAAATGGGAGTAGAACCTCTGGACTCAAACTGTACACTTCGTCTTTTGCACCACATATTGCAGACCTTGTAAAACATAATTTTTGCCACGAAGTCTTCCTAAGAAACATTATAATAAATAATAGCCCATGGTGCGAAAACCCTTAGAGGGCCAAGGCCTACCAACCCGACTGCCGGCCTCACGCCCACTTACGCACGGCAGAGGTGGACGATCATCCAACCGATACGGGGAGGAGATGATGTCAGCATTTCGGCATTCCCCAGCCGGAACGTTGTTTTCCGTGACCAGGGCCGCTTACCTATCGTAAGCTCCCCACTTTCCTCACGATGCAGAGAGGGCCTAAAATCCGCACCCTATGGGTGGGATCGAACCCGGGCCGCTTTCCGTGGCCAGGGACTAAGGCATGCTGTCTTAGCAGGCTACGCCACGGCGCAGGACTCTAAGAAACATTAGTAAGGAGTAATCTATGAGTGCGAACGTTTATGATTTCCTATACGTGAGAATGATAGCGATGTTCCGCCACTGGAACTCAGTAACCACAGGTAATCACGCGATTCTATCTCAGCGTGCGGAAAGAGGTAATATCAACCTACCCCTTCGTGCTTTAATTGAGCACGCCAGTTCTAAACCATGTAGAAGAAGATGATTTAAGATATACGTCAAGACGTTTGAAATGGATAGAATAATATCTTTTATATGAATACTTTAATGTATAATATATTATTTGAAGTTGTAATGAATGTAAAAACACGAGTGTCACGCATCAGATATATTTTTGAGTTTGTTATGTTGGATACAAGCATGATCACCCAGTTATCTTTACTCTTTCACTCTCTCAAGCTGGTATAACAAAAACATTTGCGGTTTATTGCCCTAATTCGACAGTTTTAAAAGTAATATCAAAGCAGTTTGGTCGTGTTTCCGTTGTCATCATGGAGGTTTTGTGTGAGGTGAGCAACGTAGCTTTATTTTTCACTGTTGTGAAAATCCAGAAAAGCAAAGTCTTCTAGTTTGTGCGATGTAAACCAGGAAGCGTTTTGGAACACCACAAAGGCACCCTCGGGGCGGATTTTTAACTTGGCCGACTGCTGGGTAGTTATAAAGTTTTCCTCGCTTTCCAATTTTGCAATCCCCTGGAGAAAACACAGTCCACTGAATAACAACTCAATCTCACTACCGTTACATCGAGGGGGGAGTGCAGGTGGTTTTGGATTTTCTGATTTTATTTGTTTGGGAATTTCAAATGTCAAGTGGCAGAACTGTATTGCCTCGAGGTATACTCATCACGAGAAGAAATCTCCAGAAAATTGCTAGGATTTCTTTAAAAGGGGTAGAGAAGATGTAAAGAACCATGAGTAAATATTCACATTAATTATAATTAATATATAATATTATTTTTGTATATAAATACCCGTAAGACAATATAATCTCTAAAATTATAAATTAGTACTGCGTGATTTAATCGATTAACCGAAACGATTAATCGATTAATTCTTTATTTTATATTAAATATTAAAAAATACTAATCAAAATTCTTTTAGTCAACTTTGGCCCTCTTTGTTTTGATGTATTGCTTCCAACGTAAACAGCCTTTTCAACACACCAAGATTTCACTAGACACGTAATGCTCTTTGAACTTTGAGATAATATAACTCCTGATAGGTAAAAGAAATTACTCTGAACCCCATATAAACAATGACGCAATTGAAATTGAAAATGCTTTGGAATTCCTCTTCTGTCTAGTATCTACCACAGTATTTTTTTATCTACTCTAACCAAAAATTTTACAAAATCGATTAATACTGTATGAATTCCAATTATATTTCCTTTTTTATTTTATTTTACTTTTCATTTATTTACTTATTTTATTGTTATTTTTATTTATTTCTCTGCTATATCTAATGCGTATAGGTAGTGGTATTCCACCCAAAAGTTTAATGCCAACATTTCACTGTAAATGCATGCTTTGAGATCCTATGGTGCTAAAATTAAAAAAAAAAAATAGAACAAAGTCATTGTTTTTATGTGTGCATCTGTGTGTCCGTACGCACGATGATGATTTTCACTAAATATGTTTTAGGAAAACTAAATATATACATTGAATTTTCTGGGAATGTCTTCCGAAGTGCTCTTCGTTCTTAATTATGTTTCTATAATTAGGAAATTGTAAGCAATACACGAAAATCTTATTGCACAAAATTGAGATCTCTTCAAACCACAAATTTATGTCTGACCCTTTTTATTATTGCACATATTTGGTTGAAGTGAAAAATTTAAGGGGTATTCTTTGTTATTTTCCAACACTGTTATCTTTCTCAGATGAGAAGTCATTATTTCCTTTTTTAATATATTTGTCATACAAAGAGAACAGAATTTCAAAGCCTTCAAATGACGACCTGCTCTTAAAAATATGACTATCGCTTAAAGCTACTGTATTTCCATATTTATCTTGTACCTACAAGAAAATCAGCAATAAAATAGCATTTATCTCGGTTATTATGAAGTAGACAGACGAATAAAGCTTTGTAAGAAAATTTATACAAGTGTAGAAAAATTCTAGCGAATGTAACCATCAGATTTATATATTATATGCTTTATGATATTATATTTATTTGTACGTTTTCCATTACATGTTTACTACAGTGACTTAAACATCGTACATGCACTTATTATATATCCTGTACAAATACACGAAATTGCTGACTCAGGTCCCCTGGCCATAAGCCTTTGGTTTTCCTGAGCAGTTTGGTGTCATTTCTTTCTGACCTTCGCTTCTTTTACTCTAATCCACTTCTCTCTTAACTTATATAAGAAATCTCCTATACATCTATTTTTCTTTTTTCTCCCATCCCCGTTAACATGCGTAAGGCCACCACTTCTTTGCTCACGCTGTCCTATTTCTTGTCCCATATGTTTCTCCAGCAATTTCTTAACTCCTTACATTCTACCAAGTAGTGAACAGTGCTCTCTTCATCTCCACAGAATTCACAACTAACCCCTTTTAGATATAGTATTCCTACTGTCATCCATGCTATGCCTTCTCTTCCAATTTTGTCACATTGATCTATATTTTTTCCGTACCCCATTCTGTCCTTAATTGCTTATAAAATTACAAAGATTTCTTTTCTTCTATACTTTCCCATATCTCCTGCCTATCTATGTCTTGTGGTCTGTTTCTCACTTCCTTCCAAAAACCGCTATGATTTGACTCCTCTGCTCTCCATAAGTATTCCATGCCTATCTTCGATACCATTCTTTCCAAATCCGACCACCAACTGTTTGTGTTTTTAATGCTTTTCTGTTGCTTCATGCATATATTCAATAGTCCCCCTTTCTGCCCTATAATACACTTATACCAGAATTTCAGCATTCTCTCTATTATTATTCCCCTCCATTTTATCTCACCCAACTCTAGTAATACCACCTCTCTTGGTGCTGATTTTGGCAGCCCTAGTAGTTCTTTGCAAAACAATCCATACATCTGGTGTAATTGTGTACCTATCTCTGATGTGCCCCATACCTCCACTGCACACATTGTTCTGGCTTCAACGACCGCTTCATACATTCTTTCTAACCATTTGACATGTTTATGTTTACATATTCTTAACCCTAACATTGCTTTATAGTAAATATAGAGACTACATTATGTACATATAGCCGAATGTATTTAAATTCATGCTTGCACCTTACTCAATATTTTTCACTCATTTGTACCTTACAATCAGCAAGTTTACTCCTCTATCATTTGTACGTTTATTTCTCTGGCCTTTTCTAAAAAAAAAAGTTAAAATTTCTTAGCTAATTTTCATACTTCTGGTAGCTGTTTTAGTGTCTATTAATATTTTTACTTGTAACAATCTTTGTTATAAAATCACTGATCCATAACTAAAACTCTGTCCCAGGATATTGTCTACTCCAGGTATTTTTCTGTGTTTATTTTATTTTGGGACCTCATCTAATGTAATTAAATTTACCGCCATTTCTTCATTTTCTCCATTACATAATGGTCCTGCTGTTTCATTATGTAAATTTTCTGTGTAATGTTTTGTTTCTCATTCAGTATCAGATATGCAAGTTAGTCTGGCTTATCTCCCTTTATCTTTTTTTAGGTGTCTCATTACTTTTCATGCTCTCTTCTGTCCCTCGTGTATATCACATTTTAGCGTTGCTAGGAGCCTATTCCATTAGTCTAAGTTATTATGTGTTTCAAATGGGAAGATGTTTGTCCTTGGGCGCTACTAGGCGAGCAACCAATCGGAGTCCTGCGGTGTTGTCGTATTGCATTCCCGCTAAGTGGTGTGTGACGAGCGCCAACCTAATCAATCTGTATGCAATACTATTCGCACTAAGACAAAAATTCAGATTTTGCCAAAACTGATCTATTTGGAAGGTAGAGAGTAATGTATCTAACATAACCATGAAACCCCCATATTGTTAGCTCAAATAGTTTTTCTAATACAAATAAATAAACCACTATTACCTGTATTATAACAATAAATCGGGACATAAGCAAGTAATAAATATCATTATTGGTTGGCATGTATGCGTGTACGTATATTTGTAATTACTCAGAACTGAAACGTAAATGTTTGACATGACGTCATAAAAGAATTGCTTTGAATAATCCAATTTGAGCGCGAGTAAACAAATTTCCGGCTGCCCTGGCAGAATCACATTATACCTTTGTTTATGAATGGTTCGTAATCTCTATTTGCTCTAGAGAGTTCAAAGTGGTTGGTGTGTATGTATGTACATATACTTTTAATTACTCAGAACTGAAATTTAAACTACTGACATGACGTGATAAAAGAATTACTGTGAATAAGTCAAGGTGTTAAATTCGAGAAAGAGCAAACATTTCATTTCCTGTTAGCCTGTGGAATGTTGTATGCTTATGTTTATGAATAAATGCTGGATAAGAAGTGTTTATTTACTCTGGAGAGTTCATATCAATATCATTCAGTTGTTCTTTACACAACAGTAGAGTAAGAGCTAAATAGTGCAATGGCTTCTTGCTGTGAATTTAGTGGCGAGTCAAAAAGGCTGGTATTCGAAGTCAGGCTCGAAGTACTATTTTTAAGGTGTACACGTTCTTCACAAATTTTTCGGAAACAGAAACTAAAAATGAGTTATTGCAAATATTACTTCCGTTTAAAAACACGGAAAAAGTGTATCAGCTGGATCAACTTACAATTGAAACGCGTTACGAGGTAATACGTCCCCCACCTTACCATTGCCAATATAATCCAAATGAGTTGGTGTGGGCTCAAATAAAAAGGGACATTACAAACAGAAATAATACTTTTAAACTGACGGATGATAAACGACTTGTTCACAAAGAAATTGACAAGGTAACACAACAGGACTAAGAAAACTGCATGAGGCATACAGAAAACCTTCAAGAAGACGATTTTAAGAAACAACACGTGACGAAATTTTGGAACCTATAATCATAAATTTGCAAGACTCAGACGATGAAGACAGTGACAACGACGAATTGTCTCTTAACGGAAGTGACATTGACAGCGATATGGATAAGCCACTGGCAGTTCCATTGGATTAGAAAAAAAGGAATTCATAAACTATAATTATAGTTACAATATTTTAAAATATACATAATTTGCGAAAATACTTTATCCAATTTTTATTTTGGCAACTGCATCATTGTAAAAGTTTGTAAAATATAATTTGCTTACCCTTACATCTGCGCCAAGCAGACCTGCATGTTGTATGAGTGTGCGAGAGAGAAGGAAATATAAAGTGAGTGGGGTAACAAGCTGGCAACGCTGAGTGTAATACGGCATCTGATTATCTGGACTCCAGAACCCTTCCCATTTGAAACACATAATAGTTCGCTTATTTTTCCATGCCTCTTGTAGAACTACAATAGTCTCTATTTTCATCACTGACCGCTTTCAGACACCTTAAATAGGTTTTCTTTTGTCGTTCACTACTTGTTGGAGTGCCTTATTCCAATACCTAAAATGTTTATATATTTTGTATTGTTGTTTGGTGCCTAGTGCTTCCCCCATTGTTTTCAGTACAGCTCTTTTAATAGTTTCATATTCATCCTTCAGCTCATCTTTGGATTTCTGCTAAGTAGTGTACCTATAATTCTGCAATGTACATATCCCTAATACTTTGTTCTTCTAGTAATTACACTTTATATACTTTCCTTTTTCCCTACTTTAATGAATCCTAGTTTTACCTTCATATTTTATTTCTTTTACCCCCCCCCCCCTTTAAATCTAAAATGTCAAACACTACTAAAAAGTGATCTGCATAAAATTAGCTGCTCGTGTCTTTAATCCTGCCATTCTGTCATTAACTATTCTATAATCGATAAAATATCTTGTACACCTTGTATAGTCTGGTATATTTATTTATGTATTTTTAAAAAAGGTGTTTGTGGTCTTTAGTCCATTCAACGTCACACAATTTCCCAGATCTGAACCATTTTCATTTCTGATTTTTTCCAGATGTAACGCAAAGCTATGGGATAGGTTCTTTCGTAACCTCGCATTCAAATCTCCTACAATTATGACTTTGTTTTAATTTTTTTACTTGTAAGTTTCTAAAAAGTAATTAGTTTCGTTTTTTCCCTCTTTTTTCTGAAACATGAGTTTCTATGACTGTTATAGTTAATTGATGGAAACTAATCATTTCCTCACACTAGCCGTACATAGTGTGACTTTGTGGGTTCGAAGAATTAACATTCCAATTTGCAGAAATTCTAAATGTCCTTTATTCACATATACAACACAATCTTCCACGGTCGATGACAACAACAAATAACGTTCTGATCAGCCCTCATTACAACACTCTTGTTACACAACTACTCCTGTTTCAACTCGTCACTTCCTTAAATACCTTATTTAATTCGAGAGATTTCCAGAACAATAAAGAACCCGAAATAATCCAGATTTTACCAGAAATTTCCATTTCTCAGGTTGTTTGTTGCGGTAAGTCTTTTACCTCAGCTATCTTCATTTGCCATCTCTTTGTGTACACTAGCCGCGCTATCAATAACTGCTTATGCAAGCCCTTTATTACCATGAAATACTATCCGCCATCTTTTATGTATTTGCGCCGAAAACTTTATACCCGTTACCGCGAAAATAGGCTAAGGTTTTTGATAGAGTCAACATGAAAAATTCAATGCCATGGCCGGGATTTGAACCACGGATCTGCTGGTTTTCGTCCAGTCGCTCTAACCCATTGAGCTACCATGGCCAACTTGCCATCATGATATTAAATTCTCCATTTGACTCGTACATTTCCCCGGTAGACTACTAGGGGCTCTCACATTCAAGATACACCGTTTGTGGCGACTTACTATCGTAAGTACTTGAGTCCCAGGCTTCATCATTTAACTCCTATTATTTTAGTTAATTGATGGAAATTAATCATTTCTTCACACTAGCTGTACATAGGCTAAGGTTTTTGATAGATAGAGCCAGTTAACTAATTAGTTTAACTATTTGTGTTTCAAATCTTATTACTACAATTCTCTGATTTTCCAACTCATAACTCAGAATTCCCCTTTCTTTTCACTTCCGGTCTATCCATTCGGCATCTTAAAGCTCTTGTTTCTTTTTCTTCCACTTTAAATACATCTGCATGTTTCAAAAAACTTCACTGTTCCTCGGCTGTATTGTCTAACTGAGTAGATCATTCATAAACTTCAATTCGTTTAGCGTCTTTCAACTTCTTTTAGTTTCCATGGTCACTGTTACAATTACATGCTAATCGCATATCCTTTTTCCTTATCCTAGGTCGTTTTTGACGTAACCCATCCAGCTTATTCACATGAGACATCGGAGAAATGCTGTTTTTATTTTACGGTTTTCCAGAAAGCTCATGACCTGTAACTTGGAAGACCATACCATTACAGTAGTTGTCGATTTTCGGAGCTATTGAACAGCCTTGATAGTTTACCATAGCGACTTGGGGCACACCGTGTCAAATATCCACCATGCGTAAACATCTCAGACCATTCCGTCGCCCATCCTCTGGCTCAATTTTGGGGACGAGGGTATAAAATATAAAAGAACCAAATGAAAGTCCCGTTGCACAAAGGTGACAATACTATGACAATCAGTGGCAAAAGAAGAAGAACGAAGAAAACAAAATAAATATACCAGAGGCTAAACATCGGTAGATAAATTTGTACACTATTGGTGTTATGCACAATCTGGATAGTTACAAAGAAACTGGCTAGTGACCTTTTACAGTTAGCATTTAACAGGTTTAGTTAATTGATGGAAATTCATCATTTCATCATACTAGCCGTATATAGGCTTTTTCATAGATAGAGTCAAAATTAAAAATTCAATGCCATGGCCGGGATTTGAACCACGGATCTCCTGGTTTCCGTAAATTATCTCACAGTAAACAACCTTTATTTCCATACATTGTTTACCTTCTGTGTTGCCTGCAATAATTAATTTTATCATCACTGTCTTCTCTATTTCAGGCGTATAGTGAACACGGGTCTGGAGAAATTGCCGCAACTGCGTCATCTGCGAGTAGATACAATTCTGCATATGGTGTGAGTATATCATTGAATAATCATGATAACATCTACCTAAGCTGACCCTTAGCCTCGTTAAAGGCTAACTTTTTGTCTTTCCTCCCCTCTGATGAAGAAATTTTATCTCAAAGTACTATCTGCCCATCAGCTATTGTGTATTCGCTTTTATAACCACGCTAATGGCACTAATGGTTTAAGAAATTTGAAACTTAAACTTAGAAGTCATTGATGTACCATATTTAGTTTATAGAATACACTTATCTCAAAGTAAAGGTCTAATCAGCTCTTGGGAGCTAAACTCATGCTGGAGAAGGACTACGAAAATACGATCCCTGCTGCCATCTTCCAACGAAACATCAATACTCGATAGCACTTTCCACTATACCATCTACCTCCCAATAATTATTATTTTATAACTTCTCTGAAAAGTTTCAAAAATTCTGCCATTCTGTTTCGGTCACAAGATATCATCAAGGTTGTCGTGGCGATAAGACCGCCTATTGCTTTTCTGTGCTTAAGGATACCTACTCATCTGTGAAAATTGGTCAAAAAGTACAGAAAATGACAAAAACATGTTTGGCTAATTAAATATAGTATTCCTTGTACTTCAACTTCCTATTGTTTTAATACCATGCGGCCCTTTAAACTGTGTCACGTGGTTATTTAAATTGTTGGCTTACGAGGGTGTGAGGCTTTAAATCACATTTTTAGTGATTTTCTCGTGATTTTAATTTACAGTTTTTCAAAATATAACTCGATGCAGTTTTCAAGAAGCTTGCAATATTTTACACTTGCATATAAACAGTACCAAAGGAAATTAATGAGATGATTTTTATAATGTCGCCAATTAAATAACAAAGATCATATTTCACAAGCAATTATTAAAAAATTAATAAATTAGAATTGAAAGATTTTTTATCCTAAACAAGGATTAGATTAAAATTTCATATAATAAATCTACTAAACTGCAAATTATTATTTTTCTAAAACTAATATTGCATTCGTGTAGAAAAGTTTAATTAAATGACAATAAAAGACTATAAATATATTAATATCACAAGAACTATTTTGCACAAAGGTTTGAAAATTTGTGTGTGAACTATTGTTAATAAAGTATAAAGTTTCAAGTCAATCCAAGCAAAATTTTAGATTTAAGGTTTCTCACAGCAGGATATCCTTAACCACTCCTTTCACTTTTGTGAATTAACTAGTTATAATGACATCTGCAAATATAGCAATTTGTAGCTTAAAACTTCACTTATCTTATAAGAAAAGCTGGTGTTTTTCTATAAATTGTCCGGTGATCGCGAATTCATGTAAAACTTTCACATATCTTCAGCCGGAAATAACAAAACTGTCACCATCGTTAGAGTCTGTTTAGTCAACGCGAGTGTAGTTGAAATTCAAAGGAAACGGCCCTACCACCCCCTAGTGACCGTCATAAATGTATCTCCACACTTCAGAAATGGAACACTGTCGTTGAGGACCAATAGCAACCCTGATTTTCTCGAAGTGACAGTCGCATGTTTACTCCACGTGGAGTCTCAGTTGCCAAAGTTCCAACTTCCAGTTGATCTGTTTCATTACGTGTAGAAATTTGTTGTGTGTCACGATGTGGAGACCGTGGGAGGGAAATGCAGTGGTAAATGCAAATGAAGTAGTAGATAACTTTCAGTCAAGTGAAAATAATCAAAGTGAAGACAATAGTGTGAATAAATTGGAAAGTGTTGCTGGGCCGAGTTATGTTAGGGGAGAAGCCTCAAAAACCAAATTTATAACAGGAACTGTTTCTAAGTAAATGCAAGCGCTTGTTTTGAACACATATAAATATGCGCTGAAAAATAATCTTGGTAAGGGGTCGTGCAATGAACGTGATGATAAATTCTGGGTATTCACAGAAATACACTAAGTACAATTGTGACGAAAGGAATGCCAAAGACGCCGATTAAGTGTGAAAACAAAAGGAAACGTATCTGTAACATTTCTATAATTTCACATGCGATTTAATTTGCCGAGATATTTATAAATTCTATGCAAAAATCAGAGCGCCCACCTTAGACGAATTGGTTGCACATTTGCAAGAAATTTGGGATTTTCCTTGTGGACACTGCACTTTGCGCGGCCTCCTAAAGGAGCTGGGTATCAAATATCGCACTTTGAATAAGATAAGGGTTATTATGGAATCCAGTAGAATTGTTGCTTGGCTATATATTTGTCAAAACTAAGAAAGTTTCGCACTAATGCACATAAGATAATCTATTAGACGAAACCTCGTACGATACCCATGACGTATCGAGAGAGGTGGCAACCTTGCAGAAAGGACTGGGAGAAGGAGGGCCGGGGTTGTAAAACGATTATAAGGGTTCGTCAAAGGAGTCGGTCGAACTACACTCGAGTTAACTAAACAGACTTTATGAACGCTAGATGTTGATATGTTCTTGTTAGTACTACCAAAATCTGAAAATAAAACAAATTTAAAAACAGAATCGACTGCCGGTATTTCAAAATTCATTACGCGATGTTTATTTTTTAAAATAAATATATTTCCCCAAACCATTAAATCTATCGTAACACTTAATTGTTTTAATAATTTAACTTCTGGATTTATTACATGGTTAAATGACCAAAACTGACCTGCTACAATCGATTTATCAGTTTGTTTATACTTAATTTTACGAAAATGTTCTTTCGTTCTGGTTTCCAAATTACGTTGTCTTTCCAATATAAACTTTATCACAATCGAAACAATTAAACTGATAAATACCAGATTTTTTATTATTAGGAATTTTATCTTTTTTAGAGAAATGCAATAAATTTTTAATACTATATTTATTTTGAGGAACTATAACATCACCTTTTCTTATAAGGTAAGTGAAATTTTAAGTTACAAATCGTTATGTTTTTAGATATTTGTTTGCTTCACTGTTAATAGCTTTAATTATTCAGTTCACTTATACATAGGGACAAGTACAAGTCAAAAAAAGCAAAATTCAGTCCGCTTTAAACATACTTTCTTTAGTGTTTTTGCCTCACTCAACCTTTATACCGAATTTCGATATATTAGTCTCTTGTCTAAAGCTAGAGAAAGAGGTATGTTGAAAAGAGAAGCAGATGCTCACTCCTCGGTCTGCCATGTTATGGCAAAGGTGGGATATGTTCCACTGCTTCCACCCAATCAGAGGTTGAACTGAAAAGGTTAACTATCAGTGAGCTTAGGACGCTTCTACCCACAAACCATGTATCCCACCGTCCGCTCTCGCTTATGTTGTGGATGTAACCTGGTCTTTGACAAAATAATGAGGTGAAAAGTTCCGCTTTACACTGTCGCACTGGGCCTCCTTGTTTTGTAATTGTGATATCAAAGTAAATTTCGCATAACTCCTGGCAGAGGGCTTGTCCACCTCTCCTTGATGTGGAGTATTACAGGCAAAATACGAGCTAGGCTTTTTATCCATTTCAAAGTTCATATGTTCATTTTTCCATGGTACTTTTAGTTGAAAGAGAATTGTCCAGAAACTATTTTTCACTATCCGCATGAACTGCTCAGTGCAATCTTGCTGATATGCATGCTAAATTCTTACATTTCCAGTACTTACCCAAATACTTGCATTAGTTAATCGTAAGGAGTTGTGATAAGGAAAAGCTAAGGATGTAATTAAAGGGAAAAATATTAGTGCTAAGTTGGCAACATTAAGCAAGAGCAGCATATAGACACCAGAGATATTTATAAATTCTCGGATAAAATCAACGAGGAAGCACCTCCTCTTTCTCCTTCATTCTTGAGTTGGAAGACAAACTGTAAGGTGTTGCTCAAGACATGAGGTAGCCTATAAGTTTCGCCGCATTTTAAATGAAAAATTTGCCTGAAAATGTGTTTTGGCAATGATTTTATGTTATTTGATTTATATATAAAAATCTCATAATATTTAGATTTATACATACAAATGTTCCCCAAACCTTTCTTTATTGAATTATGGTAAGAGTATTTCTATTTCCGCCATTTTTAAAGGTCTAACGCAGGGCTTAAATTTGCAGGGTGTCATCATTTTAATGCCCCCTTTCTTCCTTATCTAGCATGATGGCCTGTTTTTGCCAATTCTGATCGTTTTTCGGCAGCTTTTTCAAGTGCTGCTATCTAGAGACAGTTTGGTAAACTATTAATTTGTATTCAATATAAAATGTTTAATCAGAGACATTCAAACATAAATGCCATATAAGAAGTCGTCAGCAAACCTTGAGTGTTTAAGCACCTAAGAAAATAAAAAATAGTTCATAATATCTGTGATTATTCTATGTTCTTTGCAATCAACTTAGCGAATACTTGTAGATCCATTCTTGTTTTGACGGCCTGTGTTTACTCCAATGTATAATAGCGACTTCCATGAGAGAAATGTGCTTTTGTTTACAGTTCGTTTTAAATAAAGAAATAGGTGTATATGCAAGTTATTTGCTTTTCCTGTAGTGTAGTGTATTGTTAACTACATAAACAGCATAATGCTTGCTGTTTCATCATGTTGGCATAAGCCGGTGAATAGAAATAACGAAAAGAAGGAAGCTGTAAGAAAACATCGTGCAGCTAGATGGAAAAGCAAAAATTGGGAGCAGATTTCCACTTCATATGTACAGTTGTACATAGAGGAATATGTATTTCATTTTCACATTTGCAAATGCATATAGACATTTTTTATTGAACCTCTTTTCAAAACAGGCGAACGCAATAATGTTTCAAATTATAGACCAATATCTCTCTTGCCATTGTTTTCAAAAGTTCTTGTAAAAGTAATGTTCACAAGATTGTATAAACACCTTTAATATAACAACATACTTGTCAGTGATCAGTTTGGATTCAGAAAGGGAATATCGACTAATACTGCAACTTACAAACTTACACATCAAGTGTTGACTGCCTTAAACGATAAAAGACATACAGGTGGAATTTTTTGTCATCTAGCAAAGGCTTTTGAGTGTGTTAATCATGATATACTTATAGGAAAATTGGAATTCTATAGGCTAAAAATGAACATTTAAGATGGTTTGTATCATATCTAAATGAAAGAAAACAGAGCGTTGAAGTAGCCGTCAGTGATATTGGTTATTAGAAACAAACTTCGAACTGGAAAGTAGTAACTCATGGAGTACCCCAAGGTTCCGTGTTAGGGCCTTTATTATTTCTGATCTCTATAAATGACCTCTCACTTTATATAAAGGACATTGCAAGTACAGTTCTTTTCGCCGATGACACTAGTGTCCTGGTGACCAGTACAAATTTAAACGAGTGTATAATTGAAATGAATTATGTTTTGAAGTGTATGTCATGCTGGTTTAAAGTGAACAAATTGTCTGTGAATCTAGACGAAACAAAATTTGTCAAATTTATAACCTGTCGTACGTCACATACTCAATTAGAAATCGGAATTAATGATATCTTATTAGAAGAAATTGACAGCATAAAATTTCTGGACCTTCAAGTGGACTCATGTTTAGATTGGAAAGCTCACATAAAGTATATCTTACCTAAACTCAGCTCTGTCTGTTATGCTATCCGAGAGCTGGTTAATGTGAGTTCTACTGACACACTTAAATTAGTGTATTATGCATACTTTAACTCTAACATGTAATACGGAATATTATTTTCGGGCAATTCAGTAGAAAGTAAAAAAAAAAACATTTCTTATGCAAAAGAAGGTTATAAGAATCATTACTAGCACTCACAACAGACGCTCCTGTAAAGATCTTTTTAGAAGATTGAAGATAACACTTCCCTGCATGTAAGGTATATATTCTCGATCCTAAAATTCTTTGTATGCAATCGTGATTTATTTGCAACAAATAATGTAATTCACAGAATAAACACTAGACAAAAGTATAATATCCATTATCCCAGTGCTAAACTTTCTTGCTTCCAGAAAGGTGTGTATTATGAAACTATCAAAATATTTGCCGCACATCCTAATGTTCTTAAAGAAAAAATTGATAATTTCGGTGCTTTTAAAAATGCTGTTAGAGAGTAACTTTGCTGAAAATCTTTTTTATTCCGTACAAGATTATTGAACGAAAAATTATCCTGATAATGCTTCTGTAGCTCTGTAAGTAGTATCTAACTGCTCCAATTACAAATCATTACTAATAAATATTTGATGCATGTTGAAAGTTTATTTTTAATGTATATGTATTTAAGAAATAACAAGAATGGTATCCATTGCAAAAAGGTTTAGACGTACTGGCATAAGCCAAGTGAAAGCTGAATTAAAAAGTGTTTGATTTTGTATCATATATAATTATCCATGCTTTGTTTTCCATAATGTTGTTCATGTTGCCTGTATACTATAATATGTGTCATATGTTAACTTTTGTACATATATATGCTATTAAACTTTATACCTCTGGAGATGTTCAATGTTCACAGCCTTTCCTGGCAACAAATGAACCTACTGAACGCATATCAATCTAATTTAGATGAACATGCTAATGGTATTCAAATTATATTTGTGAAAGCCAGAAGAAATGTTCAATATTTCAAGAACTAGGTGTAAACTATGTATAGTACATAGCGTAAATAGTAATTTAAATGGCAGCCTACATTAGTGAAAATAATAACCAAATTTTGAATACCATTGTACATAGCAGTAGAGATGACAGTGTAAATAGTGTGCAGAACAGTGCAAATAATATGCAGATCAGTGTAAATAATGTGCAGAACAGTGTAAATAATGTGCAGGATAGTATAATTACTATTTTTGGTGCATATTTTTAGAAAAATTGATTTTTCTCCATTTACATTTTCTTAATACAGTATCTGCTCCCACTGCTTTAGTTTTAGAGCTATGGCTCTGAAGTTTTATGATCATATGCTCCATTTATGGGTCTACAACATCAGTCTCAGGCAATAAGATTTAAGACTGGTTTGTCTGTAACAAAATTTTAAATGCAAAAAAGTACTAAAAATTAAGTTCAATGTACGAGGTTGGGTCAAAAAACAATGCCTTCTATTTTTTCTCTTTTAATTGCCAATAAAATTGAATGCAATTTACATAGCTTGAAAGCTACAACATTGACCATTAATTTGACACTATTCAATATAATCTCCGTCCTTTTCCACAGTTTTGGTCCACCTTTTAACTAGGGCATGTATACCAGTGTGGGAAATCACATGGTCTTGCTTCCTAAGCCATTGACGCACGGACGTTTTCACAGCCTCCTCATCTTCAAAATGAATCCCACGATGAACTTCCTTTAGTGGCCCGAACAGATGGAAGTCTGATGGTGCCAGGTCAGGGCTGTATGGGAGGTAAGGTAAGACTTGCCATCCCAATTTCTCAATTTCTGCATTGGTGTAACGGCTGGTGTGTGATCTTGCATTGTCATCCAAAAGAAGAACATCCGCCATAGTTTTTGTTGGGAACTCGGCGAAGACGTGCTTTCAGCTTTTTGAGAGTTCTGACGTATTGGAGAGAATTTATTGTGCATCTCTGCTAAAAAAAAGTCAATCATAAGCCCACCCTCTGCATCCCAAAACACTGTCACCATAACTTCCCCTGCCGACCGCTGAGTTTTGATTTTTTTTTTCTTCGGTGACGTTGTGTGATGCCATTCCTTTCACTGCCTCTTTGATTCAGATTCAAAAAATGAACCCACGTTTCGTCTACAGTAACAATTTTTTCCAGAAACTCCTCTCCTTCCAAATTGAAGTGCTGCAAGTGTTCGGAGGCTATTGTTTTCCTTGTTTCTTTGTTTTGGGCGGTTAACATTCTTGATACCCAACGTGCAACGTGAACAAACTTTTGAGTAACCCAGTTGTTGAATAATCGTCATCACACTGCCTTTACTGAGGGAGGTAATGCGACACAATTCACCTGTAACATACCCGGCGATCACCACGAATGATGTCATCGACTCGCTGATTATTGCATGGAGTCACTGCAGTCACCGGCCTGCCACTTCGCTTTTCATCTGCCAATGGTGTTTGCCCTTCAGCTTCATTACAGCGACGAACCCATCGTCTAACAAAGATGACATTCACCGTTGCATCACCATACACATTTTTTAACCTTTCGTGTACGCGAATTGGCGTTTCACATTCCGCAATCAAAAATACAATCACAGAACGCTGTCTAATACGAATGTCGATGTCAGCCATTTTGCAAGAGGACACAGTGCTGCCACCTGTTGACTTAGGAAGTTACTACTGCAGGGGATTGGAGAAGAAAGTTTGAGGAATTGTGCCAAAGCCAAGTTTTCACATAACTTACTTATTTAAGGAAAAAATAGGAGGCATTACTTTTTGATCCACCCTCGTACTACATAATTAAAAAATAATTTTCCAAAAAGTAATGTATTGTGCTTCTACACAGAGACTGAAGTTGTTTACACAGTTAGTAGGAATGAAAAAGTAACAGAGTTATTCCACTAGCATGGTTATTGATGCGCATGCATTAACTTATATATTGCCATGAACTTAAAATAAAAGTAAAAAAGTAAAAAATTAATCCCTTCAAAACTAATGATCAGAAAGTACTAAAACATTGGTGTGGTGTTTTCCAATATAAAACCTATTAGGCATGCAAATTTTGAAGTTTTTAGATATAGTAATATAGAAAATCGCAATTTCAGTCTCAGTGCCCCTTAAACAGCGGTTTCATGTTTATGTATTTATATATGTCTGTTCTTTTCATGTCAATAAGAAGGACTGTCAAGTCCAGCACTCGCGAACAACTACTGTGACTTTGGCACCTGGATTAAACGCAAAGGGCACCAGTGTCAAAACTGCTCTTTGTGACGACCTGACACTCCATTTTATTGACCCAAAAGGAAAGTAGTATATATGCATATACAATTTAATCTCACTATTTTAGAGCACAATTTTTTCTATCAAATAGCATAACATTAATTGCAAAAATGTTTTATTTTGCACACAAAATTATTACTTAAAAGGGTTATGAGCTAATCCATTATCTTTAATGTTGACTTGTAGTGAACGTAGCAGCTCTCTGTAGTGTATAGCGAGTGAACGCTACTTGAATGTAAACACCATAGCACCCCCACCAAATCAACGCTATTACTAAATATACCCAGTAGTAACAGCTCCGTGGTAGTCGACTGGTAAATTGTGCGGTCCTAAACTGTGATGTAGTATTGTATCATAGCTATAAGTTAAAACTATGGATCATTTTTTTTTCCTATTTGTCCGTAAAACAGTACCCTGAGAGATGATATGCAAATTTATAGACAGTTTTTGTTACTCCTATTGATGACTATGTATGAATTTCGCAAATCTAGGAAGGAAAGAGATTGGTATGTTTGGATCTACTGGCTGATCTGAGGTATAGCATGTGCAATTTCCTGGCTCAAGTGCCCGAAACCATATGAAATTTGGAAATTAATTGTTCTTTCACACTGGCCGTCTGTAGGCTAAAGTATGGAAAGATTGCTTGAGCCGGAATTTGAACCACGGATCTTCTGGTTGCCGTCCAGCAGCTCTAACCCTTGAGCTACTATAGCCAACGTCATATCGCCAGTCAGTTGGAGAATTTAATGTCATGTCGGCACGTTGGCCATAGTAGCTCAAGGTTTAGAGCGGCTGTACGGCAACCAGAAGGTCCGTGGTTCAAATCCCGGCTTTGGCATTAAATTTTTCAGTCTGAAGCAATCTTTCCATATGAAACTTGTTGAGCTAATCATAGTTTATATTCCTTGTTCTTCCATTTCTTTGCATTTAACTTAAAACTTGAATACCCAGCTACTGCATATGACTTATGCGCTGATTGTATAATAACAGTAATAATTTGACATAAATAGCTATGCATTCATCTATATACCTATAATGATGATGATGATGATGATGATGATGATGATGATGATATATCGCCTATATTCTGCTACGTTTATCTATGTCCCTATATCAAAATAGTTTTAATTCCCACCAAAAGTCGTGTGACTGTTCATATCATATTATTCAGTATTAACGTTAAAGTCTATACATTTGTTTTCAGGGACCTCGAGAACAACGTCATACGCCGAATTCCTTCCAAATCTGTGAGGATTCGAACCGAACAGTTGTAAGTAGCACTTTTTGTTTTCCTTTTCCTTGGACTATACATGTGTGTACGTGCATGAGTGCGTGCGCTGTAAGTGGAGAATATAAAATAGAAGTAAATAACGTATGCAGACTTGCAGTGCGTTTTCAGCGCAAGTTTTGCAAACTTTATTGTGCACCTTGCAGTAAATCCATAACAAATAGACCGCTTAGTGTTGCACGAATCAAACATTAATTTGGAAATATACTAATACATGTGACAGATAATCTTAACATAAAACGCGTGTAATGGAAGTAGAGAATTTTTCAGCTAAAAGTATTTCATTAAGCCCTACATATTTATAGGTTTCTCTTGAATAATATAACTGATAGTTCTGTCGTTTATTTATTAGAAAATGCCGATAATGCAAAAAATATGAAAACATTATGTTTACCTTTTATTAACAAAGGAGTTCGGAGGGATACCCCTTTATGTTTATAAAAACTGGGCACCAGATGAACACAAGGGCGATTCCGGAGGTAGTGCGAACCCCGACGCACCTATCTTAAGATCACCAACCACTAAGGAGCCCGCCTCTATAGCGTAGATGGTAGCATGTCTGCCTCACGTTCAAGAGGTCCCGAGTTCGAATCTCGGTAAGGGTGAGTTACCTGGATAAGGTTTTTACGGGGTTTTCCCTTATCCTTCAAGACGAATGTTGGTTAACTCTAAGCTCCATGGACTCTGGACTCATTTGAGCATCATTTCTCCCAATTCATTCACCGTCCGATATGACTTAACGTTGGAGGACGTAAATTCCAAAGAAAAGAAAAAACACTGAGGATGTCACAAAGATTGAAGCAGAATAGTAACTGAATGGACTAGTGGAGGAGCAGTCGATTCTACCCAACTCACTTCAGAACCAGAAGGAGCCCGTAATGATCAACCGATGACGACAACTTTGGATACTGAGGACAAATTACATTATAAATGGGATAAGTGGATCACCAACAACCGAGGATGTCAGAAAGATTGAGGTGGAATGTTAACTGAATGTACTAGTGGAGGAGCAGTCGTTTCTACACTCAGAAGACAACCTACTTCAGGACCAGGAGGAGCCCATGATGACCAACCTATGATGACAACTTTGGTCACCCATTGAAAGATAGAGGCTGGCAGATGTAGAATGGAACAACTCGTGATCGACAGGAAGAAATATGATAGACCCAATTTAGGTTAGGTCAGCAATCTTAATAAAGAATGAAAATAACTTTTTATTTTAGGCAGATCCTGGTAATTAGTTAAACATTTTTAGTTGTATAATTTGTATAAGATTGCTGAATAGGTTAGATTTATATTGTAAGCTGCTGGAGATCAGCAGCATAAGGTTTATCAGTTATTTAGATTAATTAGAAATAAAATGTATCTGCACAACTCTGTTTTGTAGGAACACAAAAGTAATAACGTTAAAAGGAATAAAATCGGCAGATACCATGCTTTGGTATAGCTTCTAGAAGCCACAACTTTGGTTATCCAGATTTTTTTTTTCTTAAAAAGAGGAAGAAATACGATTTTAAATTATTTGTACACTCTCAATACGGTCGTGCATGTTATTCTTCAAGATGCAGTGAAATACCAACCACAGAAGCTGAAGGAAGCTACTACAAGTTCTCAGCTCGAACACAACTACCATGTTACTATTGCATGGATCCATGCCATTTCGAATCGGCCACAAAATTATATCATTCTCCATACACGAGAAGACAGGTAGAGGCGGTGTGACGTAAGCTCTAACCGCCAAATATGCTCCCAAAAGAAACGCAGGTTAACGTGTGACGTCACCGCGCTGATTTCTGCTGCCCCAGAGGAAGGAAATAATTTGAGGTTCCGACAGCATAGGAAAGAGAGGAAACGTATCGGCTATTAATAATATGTACAACATATATCATGGGTGATGTATTATTAATGTTGACTGCTTTAATTGCATAATTGGTCACAGTTTATAAACAATTGCATTTTGGCTCTGTGCTATGAGAAAATATATAAAACATCAACTCATAGTTTATCTAAAGGTCGGCATGTTATAAAGTAAATAAAATTGAAAATTGGAGGAGACACACTCAGAATAGAATTGCGTGGATATTTTCCGACACTTTCTGTTTCGGTTTTCTTTAACTACGAGGGCTGTTCAATAAAGAATGATCATAATTTTTTCTGGTCATATTTTTTTAACATTGAAATTCAAACTGATTATATTCTGTTAGCTTAATGTGAAACAAACACGCCGTAGTAGTTTCATTGTTGGTACTCCTGGTTCCCGCCTGTGAGAACCAGGCAAGTTCAAATATGTTCAGTATCGCCTACCGCTGCAATGGAGGTAACATGCAGTTAAAGTTGATGTTAGAGGAAGATTCGGAGTTTCTTTCAAACGTAATCACTGCTGATGAAACTTGGCTACATCATTTTGATCCTGAGAGCAAATAGCAAAGCTCAGTGTGGAAATCTCTTTCATCACCAACCCCGCAAAAAGCAAAAGTGGTTGCTTCTGCTGGGAAAGTTATGGTCATCTCATTCTTTGATATTCATGGAATGATTTATCAGCATGCACCTGCACACACATCAGTAACTGGACAATAGTACAGGGAGATCCTGAAGACATTGCAAGACCGTATCAGGCGCAAAAGACCACAACTGCATGCAGACCTGCATGCGAATGTTCTGTTGTTCGGGAATCAACAGTCTTGGAACCCATCCACACAAACACATCTCATGTGTAATGTTTCTGTCACCAACGTGTGGGTGGCACCCAATGAAATGTTCAGTATTTCAGAAAGTGATCTTAAGGTAATTCGTCGATCCTCTCTCACAATGGCAGCAGCAGGTTGATGTTTTCTTCCGTAAGAGCATTAACTGAAGCAGCGGGCCCATATTCCTTTGAAAGTGATTGTCTCCCCTCTTTAAACATTTTAAATCACCTTCGAGCTGTGCTGTAAGGAAGAACAGACTCTTCATAGTCCTCCTGTAACATTGTATAGGCCTCAACTGAAGATTTGTTGAGACGAAAGCAGAATTTCAAAGCCGCATATTGTTCCTCGCGGGTTACCTCCATTGCAGCGGTAGGCGATATTGAACATGCCTTAACTTCCCTGGTTCTCACAGGCGGGAACCAGGAGTACCAACAATGAAACTACTACGGCGTGTTTGTTTCACATTAAGTTAACAGAATATAATAAGATTGAATTTTAGTGGAAAATATTATAACCTTAAAAAAGTTATGATCATTCTTTATTGAACAGCCCTCATAAATTAATATATACACAGACTAACTAAACTCTATGGCAACACAACATCACTATTACTTATCTGTATTTACAATCCTTTGGGACCGTTTCGAAACAACTGTTTCATTTTCAACCTGTCTACTGACTGGCACTGACACTGACACTGACTGACTGACCTTGGCCACTCCCGTAATTTGAAAAATAGCTCACTATCTTACTACCATCTACCGGGGGCAACACAAACTTATTGATGACATCTACTGGCGGGATATCAAAATTCATCACGCCATATTTATTTTTAGAAATAATAAATATTTTCTCGCAAATCATTAAATCAATTGGTTCGTTCAATTGTTTCAATAATTTAACGTCTGGGTTTATTTCATGTTTAGATGACCAAAAATGATCAGCCACTGCCGATTTATCTGTCTGTTAGTATTTAATATTTCTGAAATGTTCCTTCGCTCCAGTTTCTAAATTACCTTATTGCTACTAATTTAAACTTATCGCATTCTAAACAGTTAACTTGATAAATACCAGATCTTTTTTGTTATCTGAAATTTTGTCTCTTTTTTAAAAAAAATTCAGTAAATTTTTTATGCTGTATTTATTTTGAGGTGCCAGTATTATACCAACTGCTTTGAAAAATTTTTGGAATATTTTATTTGCCCATGGATGATAAGTATATATATATATATATATATATATATATATATATATATATATTGAAAATATAATCATTCTTTCTCTTTTTTTAAGAGTGGAACCATCATCTTCAGTTTTTATATTTAAATTTTTCTAACCCTTTGTTAGAAAATCTTTTGTGTATAAAATTGTTAAGATTGGTGCATCGTATATGTATGTAGTTATGTATGGTCTGCACTGACCAACCATGATGTTGCAGATTATGTCCGAAATGAACGTTCCCGACAAGATCGCCCAAATGATGTTTCCTCTTGCAGCGTTGGCCGTGAATTCTTTTGATTCTCCTCAGTGTCACGCCCGAAGTCGGGATGGGATACGTGACCTACGTAATGCTGCATCTCTCCATGCCATCTGTTACTGTGCCGAATAACCATTTCTCATATGGACGACCGCGTTTTGCATTGCTAACGCCAGGAACTATGAGCTACCTTGACTCATATTAGAAAACATATTGTGTAATGGAGTGTGAGCAGTGTGCATTGTATTATACTTAGATGTTGATATGTGATAAAATTAGTATTGACAATAAAAGGTATGGATTGATTGTAGCGGCTCCAAAGGAAACTATCGAAAAATACTGCATAACGGATAAAGAATTGCATGGATGTGATAATTTCACAGTGGCATCTGCTGGTCTCTATTGATCCATTCATGAAGATTTCAACAGCATCTGAGTAATTTTCTAGTACATTTCTGCACTTCTGTTCAACGGTGAAAGAAAATAAATGGAGTTTTCAGTCAATGTGAAGCTGAAGGCTGGTTGTATAGTGTCCAAAGTGCTATGGAAGTATGTCTGTTGTGTTTTGATTTGTTTGGATCTTAAACGTAGTCATTTGCATTATTTATCCCTTCTTGTAGAACGCCCCAATCTGGTGTTGCTGAGAGGAGTTGAAAAATACGCAGAATTCCGGTTTGTATCTGTCCTGATGAGTACTATAAATCCCAAATCTTCCTGTGAAGAGAAAGCAGTGGTTCTTTTACCTCTACCTAGAGTCTATCTACTGCGCTAGCAGCACCAAGGATTATTCCTAGAGTGATAGATTACATAATGACTGCCTCGTAATAAAATTAGTTCGGAAGTGTTAAAAGGTTGGCCAACTTACCTTTACATAAAGTTTACTGCATATGACCTATATTTCATTGGCTGTCTTGTGTATTTTATCACACAGTTAATGGTCACAAGAGACCTTTTTTACATATTCTTGGGGCTTTTGTTTTCCATTTTAATTTTGAAATCGTTTTATTTATTTCGTTTTATATTGCGTTATATATTTATATCGTTTATATCGCGATTCTGGAGAACCTTCGGTATAAATTGTGTCATATTATCGCAGATGTTAATTTATCGAAGAAGTTTTAATATGTGAGACTTATTTGATGTATCATATACCTTTTCAGTGCCAAGGGGAATTATTAATGATAACTGATAAGTGTTTTAATGATAAGAAGGCACGCATATCTCCATTTAATGGTGATTAACTGAGTCAACCGTGTTTGTTGGTTCTGAAAGCCGTAGCTGAAAAACCTTTTTATTGCAGTATCCGTTTTAATCTTTAATTAACAACTCTTTCCAAAAGCTTACACGTGGTACTTGTTAGGGTTATTGAAAGAAACGTCTGAAGAATTAAATAGTACTTCTTTGTACTTGGAATTGAACGCAGAAATAGCGACATCATTGATCACAATAAACATTTTATAGCCAAGTGAGGTTATGCTGATTAATCAGGTAAACATTTCATTCCTGCTGTGTAATATTCTTCAGAGTATTCGGAAAATGAAGTAATGTTGGTATTAGGGACTGATATTGTGATATCCCTGGAAATATTTCAATATGTTATTATAAACCAAATGGTTGAACTATTCCAAGGTTATTTATTACTGGGGAACATAACTTGGAGAGTGAGAGGTCAAATTACTTACATTAAGGCTTGGAAGATACGGGATACTTCATAATTAAATGTACAACTCTCCTTGAAACTTACATACCTGTTTTATTCAAAATTATAAATACCTAAACACAATACAACATTCTAAAGGCTAATCTCTCTTGGCCAGCCAGCTCCAGATCCTTCCATGGTTGGCTAGATCACAGCTACCAGTTGTTTGCGTAGAAACACTACTGCGAAGATTTCCAACCAGCCATAAGGAGCCGGACGCCTGGCGGCGACTTGACCTTACTAAATGTACGACTCATCACCGATACAAAACTGGTTTGGTTTCTCAATAATAATGTTTAAAAGTAAAGAATAATACGAAATAAAGTGAGTATATCACATCTCTCCGCACTCACAAAAGTGAGGCGTCCTCGCCGAAGCTAATAAATCAAACGAAGAAATATCAATTAACATAAGGAAGCGTATTTTGAGTATAATGTGAAGTTGCCCAAAGTCTATATACGTTGGCAATACATTTGTTTGAAATTGCAACATGTGATGCTCCTTAATGTTTTTTAAGTTTTTTTTTCTCTATGATTGGTGACCTCCATTTTTCTTTGTGTTTCTAAAAGCATAGTTGTATTATACAAATGGCCTTTTTCAAGAGTTTATATTCGTAAATTGTTTTGGAGACTAACTAACACTGAAAACCCCAGGCCCACAAACGAAGTTCAAAATGTATTTCACTTCTGGGCACATAACTGTATTAGAGCACTGAAATACACTGCCGATGAAGTTCTTTGAAGGCGGATAATGTGGAGGATACGACTGACCTTATCGTAGCACTCCTAGTAACCTGTTCCATGTGGGTGGATCCTTGGATACCTGGCGGCGACTTGGCCTTACTAAATGTACGACTCATCACCGATACAAAACTTTTTGGTTTCTCAATAATAATGTTTAAAAGTAAAGAATAATACGAAATAAAGTGAGTATATCACATTATTGCTGGTTGGAAGACCTTAATATCATGTACCGTTCGAAACTTTTGTAAACGCGTCCGCTAACGTGATGTGTGTGCGCGTGTGTGTGGTTTATAACGACCGCTTTTACTACATACGGCACCGCAGGCGATGACACTGATGATACATGAGATGAAGATGGAGCACCGGTGGAATGAGATGGCGGGGGAAACCGGAGACCCCGGAGAAAACCCGCCCCAGCGCCTTGTTTTCCACCACAAATCTCACTTTGCGGTCGTCTGGGATTGAACCCGGGCTGTCTTGGTGAGAGCCAAGCGGTCTAACCACTGAGCCACGGCGCGGCCTCCTCTAGCGTGATGGGTATGCCTTTGGCAGGCAGGTGATTTGTGTTTGTTTGGAAGATCCGTTTGAATTTTTTTTAAATTCTGTTCCAATGAATAAAAGACAAGAATATTATTATTTACGGAAGAGATCGAAGCAAAAGTAACTTTGTATTTTACTTCCTTTTATAGTCCTACAGGCCACTGGGCGATTTTTCTGAAATTGAATTTTATTCTCCAAGAACAGGTTGTTTTGTTCCAATTTTTAAGAAATTCTTGCATAATTGATCCCACCAGAATGTATTACTTTTGCTGGGTGGTTAAGTCTAACTACGACTTCTGTAGGTTCTGAAATCATGTCAATACATATCAACGAAATTCCAGTATTTGAGATGCGTTTTGTTTTTCTTATTCACAACAGTTGTTGTGATACTGCAGCCAATGGCTTATTGCTGTCATACCTCAGGAGGAAGGATGAGATGAAGGTACCCTACAGGTGGTCAGAACCGATCACACGAAGCATTACAGCTACGGTGAGTCATCAAGAAATGCAGGCAATTTGTTGAGCACGACGGAATTCTAGGTCACCACAGAGAACCCACCACCAATCAGCCAGTTCCGGCTGATCAAGCAGCGCCTCTCCTCGTCCGGACACCGTATTTCCAGAGTGCAAACTCCACCTAGCGCAACACCACTGTGACTCTTGCTATTTGAAGGATTTTATCGAGGGAATAAAATTAAGTGAAACGGGGGATGTCAGGTAAATCTGCTTCCCAACATTGGCCTAGTGGCCCGAGAGAACCCCATAAAAACCGATGGTCAGGAATATCGGCTATTACGGCTAATACAGTCAGGAATACGGGAATGAAACCCCGATCTCAATGCGTGCCACAGCACCGTCTGAGCCATCCCGTTCGGTTAAGAAGTGGTAGTTTCTGGATATCACATGCGATGTTACTTTTGTTTTTTGATCAATCGGTGTTAATTAACATCCATTTAGCTTTAAATGTTTAGCAGGCTATGGTAATGATTATCATAGGAAAACGATCACTGCCTTTGCGGCCTAATTAAACTCTATTACTTGTGGCCTTTATATCGTCGAACCTTTATATCTTTGCGTTTGTAGGTTTATCTATTTACTGCGTTTAGCATAAAATCAAACTTTAAGATATTTGAAACTCTCTTAGCCGCCGCTTACCTCTAGAGGTCTCATAGTTATGCATCCACGTTTCACTATAGCTCGCGGTCCACTGACTTTCAACTATAGTATATTAATATAAATATCCATTTCACTGGTTGGACATGATGTTTTAACACATGGGAAGAACCAGGTGCAAATAAAACTTTGAATATGTCTTGGCATTTTCCAACCATGTTTCGCTTACTTCAGTAATGAGACGCACATAAACAGCCTCTCGCAACTTCCACTCTTAAAACGTCGAAGCATTAAAAGTTACACCATTGGGCTATGCACTTACTTTTAATGAACCAGATTCATTACACCGCTGCTCATGTGTTTCTGGAAGGAGATTTCCATAGCTAGCTCAAGAGGGAGTAACACGCATATAATGTCGCATTCACTTTGTTATAACGTATATCCAGAGAGTATAAAGTAACAAGAGGGAGCGTTGAAATGTGTCCTTTTATCGTAATTGTTAACGTGTGCAATTTAATTTATTTCCGTTTACAGTTGGTGAAATGTTTTATAGTTTACTCTGCCGTGAATAGCATGCATACTCTTCTGCGTGTATTACTTTTATTATGGGTAAATTATATTAACGATAATAACTGAGAGTCTGACTTAATTAAAAGAGATTGCAACTTTCCATTAATAAACTTTAAAGCACGATAAAGCTTTTCGAATATAAATTAAACATCGTAAAGAAACGCATATGGCATTTGTTGACTTTGTAAAAGTCTTCGATAGTGTAAACCGATGCAAAATGTGGCAAATATTGGAAGAACGAGGATACCCACAACAATTAATAAAAATGATACAATGCTTCTACTTCCAAACAAAAATAAATGTGAGGAACAATGGTACCATTTCTAAAAAAAAATTCTTACTAATCAGGGTGTCAGACAAGGGTGCATTTTATCACCTACACTTTTTAGTATTTATATTGACGACCTAGTGTGAAAATGGAAACAGCTAGTGAATGTAGGTTTTAAAATTTCAAATAAAAACTTTTTAAATATTTTATTGTTTGCTGACGACTTAGTTATTATACAAAATAGCGAGTCTGCCCTGCAAAAATCTATTTTTAAACTTAGTGAACTTTGTAAGCAATATAATATGAACATTTCTTTTATAAAATCAAAGGTAATGGCATTCATTGGGAAAGAGCCAATTAGAACAATAATCGTTGCGTTGAACAGGTAAACCATTTTAACTACTTGGGAACTGATGTTAGTTATGACAAGGAATATGATGTCTACAATAAAATATGCAAATTTCAAAGAGTGTGTGGAACAATAAATAGAATATTTAGAAACAAAATACGTAAAGAAACAAAATTGAAGTTCTACAAAGTTATGGCTGTACCTATACTGACATAAGGAAGTGAGACTTGGACGTTACCTAAAGAGCAACAGAGTAAAATACAGGCTTCAGAAATGAAATTCTTGAGAAGTGTGAAAGGATGCACGAAGAGGGACTTAATAAGAAATTAAAATACAAGAGCAGAGCTGGACATGTTTAGTATGTATGATAGGTTAAAAGATCTCAAACAAAAATGGAAGGAACATGTTGAAAGAATGCCAAATAATAGACTTAAAAAACAAATATTACAGTATCATCCTAAAGGTAGGAGATCGGTGGGCAGACCCAGAAAACGATGGCTGGAGGACTTCGAAGGCGGAACGGGCACTTGATCGCCTATGCCATGAAGTGAAGAAGAAGAAGAAGAAGAAGAAGAAGAAGAAGAAGAAGAAGAAGAAGAAGAAGAAGAAGAAGAAGAAGAAGAAGAAGAAGAAGAAGAAGAAGAAGAAGAAGAAGAAGAAGAAGACATCGTATTACTAAAAACAGGATGCACTATTACATCGCAGGTTGACTTTTAACTCTTTCTGAAGGAATAAAGATTAAATACATGCATCAGCGTTATTTAATAGCCTAATAATAACCATTTATAGTTTGATCCATATAAACCTGAACCATTTCAATAGGCCATAACTTTTGCACCAATAATAGGATTAAACTGCAACTTTGGGAGAGTATAATACACAGTTGGGAGATAACATTATACTATTTAAATCTCAGAGAAAATGTTGGAAGTGTCCTCTACCAACATCTATACATGTTTGTACTCGTCTCACACATATTCTCTGAAGTTTTACGGAGATGATATCTAATTGAGAGAAGGTTTTTTCCAGCAACATGGAGCAACGTGCCATACATCTGATGACACCATGGAACTTGTAACCAGTTTCTTTAATAATCGAATAACCTCAAATGATCTGTGGCCCCCAGATCCCCTGACCTAACCTCACTGGAGGTTTTCTTGTGGGGATATCTAAAAATAGAGAGCATAACAATAAGCCACGAACAATTGATGTTCTCAAGGAATCCATTCGAAGCGAAATAAGTAACATTGGCGAGAATACTCCCCGTAAAACTTCAGAGAATATGGTCAGACGAGTGCAAACATGTATAGATGCTGGTAGAGGACACTGCCAAACTTTCTCTTAGATGTAAATAGTGTAATGTAATCTCCAAATTGTGTATTATATCCTCCCAAAGTTGCACGAGTTGTCCTATTATTGGTTCAAAAGTTATGGCCTATTTTAATGGTTCAGGTTTATATGGATCGCAGTATATAATAATGATTGAAAAGCAGATTGAAATGAAGATAAATATACCATATGCCAGACCTGATTAAGCAATTAAACTCTCAGTGTGACAAAATGTATGTTATTTTACGGAATTTAAATTTATTGCATTCATGTGATGTGTGTTTGTGCAATTGTAAGTGCTGGTCAAAATTGATGCCTAAGTACTTTTTTAAAAAAATCATGTAAAGCAGCAGATTTGCATTTAATAAAGAGCAAATGGTACGAGGGCTGTTCAATAAAGAATGATCATAATTTTTATGGTCATATTTTTTAACATTAAAATTCAGTCTTATTACATTCTGTTAGCTTAATGTGAAACAAACATGCAGTAGTAGTTTCATTGTTAGTACTCCTGATTCCCGCCTGTGAGAACCAGGCAAGTTCAGACATTTTTTTTTTTTTTTTTTTTTTAAAGAAGACATAGTCAAGTTATTAAAAGTGAGATATTTCTTGTATAGAAAATGAGTAGTTGTCAAACATTTTTATGATTACTCACTCAGATGAGATGTTCTTCATATCCCCAAAAGCGCTTTTCGATCAGGTTTTGATCATCTTCAGTGTGTGTTGACCAGAGTAGCTGGTCAACACACACTGAAGATGATCAAAACCTGATCGAAAAGCGCTTTTGGGGATATGAAGAACATCTCATCTGAGTGAGTAATCATAAAAATGTTTGACAACTACTCATTTTCTATACAAGAAATATCTCACTTTTAATAACTTGACTATGTCTTCTTTAAAAAATATATAAGCTAGATGGCTTACAAGTAATTCTGTTAAAGAGTAGCTGGTCAACACACACTGAAGATGATCAAAACCTGATCGAAAAGCGCTTTTGGGGATATGAAGAACATCTCATCTGAGTGAGTAATCATAAAAATGTTTGACAACTACTCATTTTCTATACAAGTTCAGACATGTTCAGTATCGCCTACCGCTGCAATGGAGGTAACATTCAGTTAAAGTTGATGTTAGAGGAAGATCCGGAGTTTCTTTCAAACGTAATCACTGCTGATGAAACTTGGCTACATCTTTTTGATCCTAAGAGCAAATAGCAAAGCGTAGCGTGGAAATCTCCTTCATCACCAACCCCCAAAAGAGCAAAAGTGGTTGCTTCTGCTGGGAAAGTTATGGTCATCTCATTCTTTGATATTCATGGAATGATTTATTAGCCTGTTGAGCCTGCACACACATCAGTAACTGGACAATACTACAGGAATGTCCTGAAAACATTTTAAGTCCATATCAGGCGCAAAAGATCACATTTTCATGAAGCAGGCTGGATGCTGCACCACGATAATGTGCGGCCGGATATTGCCAATGTTGTTGCTGAATATCTTGCAGAAATCAACGTGAAGTGCATCCCTCACCCTCCCTATAGCTCAGATATAGTCCCATGTGACTTTTTTCTATTCCCTAACTTTGAACAAACGTCTTCGTGGGAGGCATTATCCATCATCAGAAGCAGTGGTGAAGGTTGCGGAGGCGATTTTGAAGGATCTCTAAAAAAATGGTTTCCAGCATGTCTTTGAAGATTGACAGAAACGCTGGGACAAGTGCATCGCATTCAGGGGAGACTATTTTGAGAAGAACCATCAAAATTATGAGGATGAGTAAAGGTACGTTGTCAAAAAAATTGTGATCGTTCTTTATTGAACAGCCCTGGTAATTCTGTAGTTTATGCAGGTGAATTACGATGTCTGTGAGGAACAAAGAGTAAAGAAAAGAGGGTGTCCATGTTATTCCAGGATATAAAGAGATAAATTTTGGATCAAGTCGAATCAATTTAAATTCATTCCGGTATTTATTTAGTACCTATGTGCGTCACATTAGAATTTTCCAACAATATCGTTTGCATATGAAAATAAACATCCGTTTTAATTTTGTAAGTTTATTTTGAATAGATCAATATAAATCACAAATAAAACGGGCTATCCCTTGTGGATCATATTGATATTCTGAGTGCATCCGTATTCTTTGTTGATCGTTCTATCACTCGTTTAATATTTAAATGTCTTCCCACCCTTACCATTGATTTCTAAGCTATTTATTTCATTAGTAATATGTGGCTTATTTTTAAAGGTATGAAAGACTTCTTTTAGATATAAGAAAGGTTTTATTTCATAATCTCTCTAAAACACGAATTAAAATTTATTAATAGCTGCACAGCATATTATTTATATGTTTTTAAGTTCCAAATAGATATGTGGAACAGGTAATACCTTGAAGGAGCAGCCAGACCAGATATCGGGTAAAGGAAGCTACTTGGCGGTTGCTTAGCTTATCTGATAATGGTGGGTAACATTATTGGATATGGTGTACAGTGGGATGAATGTTATGTGAGGCGTGTGTAGTTACGACGTGGGCGAACGTTTCCAGATATTTCGATCACAGCATACCAGGTTTATACTTAGAGGCACCGCGGAGAAATTCCTAATACCTCATATATGACAGAAGTAAGGTATTATATTTTCATGTTCTTTTAAGCACTTTGCACTACCTAGGGTAGATAATACTTATCGAAAAACCACCATCATACTAACGAATTCGTATACTATTAATACAAAAGTTAATATCTTAAAACAACTTGATATAATTCACTAAGACTTTGTTTTATATTCTGTGTGTACAGTTTAAATCTCAGATTACTCATAACAAACTCGTAAATTTTTAGTTTTCACGATTATATATTCCTTAAGTATTTGGAGTACTACATAAATATTCCAATACTTAGATTAAATTCTAATCTTCCGTCCACCAGCTTTCTTATACAGTTTTCTTATTTCTCTTAACACATAGCTTCTGCTTATGTCATGGCCTCCGATATGTCTTCAGAATCCAGATAAACATTTCACTAAAAATTGAAGTAGTAAAACGATATGGCATCTAAGTCTCTCGAATTCTCATATATTTGTTCCTATATCCAGCGAGACGGCTTGTATTGAGAGGTTCCGGGTTCGATCCTGGTGGCTACCCACTCTGATCATGGGTTTGTCCTGGCTATTTACTGGTCGGAAACGAATGCTGAAGTGGTATCTTCTACAACAGCTCTCACATTTCCTCTCACTTCATTCCCCTTTTTTATACTACAGGACAGTCCGGAGTTGTGTGTTGGTAGAGATGGCAGGGAGACCAGCTATTTACAACTTCTCGGCTCCGCCAGAGCGTGTACGTTCCAGCCTCCACTGCCGAGACAAGCCGGAGAGGAGCTCTGAACCACCCCTCTACGAGTTGGGCGGGTTGCCACCGAGTGGCTTCCAGCCTCCAACGAGGAGGTCAAAGCGTGTTCGATAGTGAACTTTGCACGTATCTGCCGCTTCCGTTGCCTATTCTATTCCTGCAGCGGTTCCATTGTTTAATGCGCTCCTCTGTAATTATTAATTGAGGTGCTAGGTCGAATACATGACAGAGTTCTTGGTGATAACTACATGCAAAGAATTTACTAGTACTTAGCAACTATTTTTTTTTTTTTTTTTTTTTTTTTTTTTGAGGGAGAGGCTGCAGATAAGGACCATTTAGCCAACAGTTGATCATATTTCTAATGAATTCACACACACCCTCTATACAACCATTTTCCAGACTCTAAGGAGATGACAGATTCAAGTAACTTTCAACAGCAATTCAAGCTTTGTACTGGAAAAATGCATCGACAATTCAGCAAACGTCAACCGCAGTGTACCAAATACCATTCCAAGCATTGCCCTAAAAAGAGGAAAGGAATATTCTCATGAAAGTAAATATACCAGTTTGTTTCGATTCTGGTTTGTGATAAACTAGATACCACTCCAGGACTCACTTATCGAGCAGGGAAAACCACGAAAAATCCTCATACATTACCACAGAGCCAACTCTTTTGGTATGCTTTAGTGAATACTGATTCATGTATTTAATTTACACAGGTAGATGATCCCTGCATAACATTAACAGAGTTCTTAGTTACATACTGGACATCTAGATTCTATCGGTGGCTAATTTTCAACTAAACTTCGATTAGTTTTTCAGTATGCATTTTACAGATATCTCCGTATTGTTTAAATAAATGAGTTTTGTTTATTAAATACGGTCATACATACAGTTTATTTGAACAAATGAAATATAGTAATCGAATTTTTTAAATTCACAATCCTTCTATAAATTATTTTTCTCATTCAGTAGTGCACCAAAAAGTATTACAAGTAGTCATTTACGATTTTTTGTGTTCCATTTATACCCCCTCTTAAACTCCAATGTTATATCGGCGGCCGTTCTCCTTTGGAACATATCGATGGTATACGTTGGGTTTTAATCATTAGATCACGTACACATTCGAACTTTCATTCATATTTCCAGACTCTGTGGAGGATGAGGAATTATCTTCGTCGGAGGAAAAGCCCCACCTCCACCGCCGGGAATCGAATCCGGGACCCCTAGCCCGGCAGGCGGGTACTTCACCAACTGAGCTACTGGGCCAGCCAAATTACGATTATGGCTTCAGAAAATCTACCAGTTTCATTGTCCTCCAAGCATAATTATTAATATTGAATTCTTAATAGAAAAATAACTACTTAATCGCAAAAGTAGCATCTATAATCTCTATATCTACTCATGGTCATTTGTTAAGAGGGGAACCGGCCCCTGTGTGTGCTCCATGTGCAGTACGCCTCACTGTGCGGCATGTATTACTGGATTGCCCGCAGTACGCCCCCGTTCGCCAATCAGTAGGCTTGGGGACTAACTTGCTGGGTGTTTTAGGGGACGACCCAGTGGCCGTGGTTAAGGCACTGCGGTTTGTTACCGAAATCGGTTTTATTAAACAAGTCTAACTTACATTTTATATTTCTTAATTTTAGAGATTTTAAATTATTAGTCTTAGGATGGGTTTTTTTTTATGTACTTTTGATAGTTAAGTATTTTTATTTTATTTTAACTTTTTAGCTTAATTTCTGTAGCTTTTAGGTTTTAGTGTTGACTTCGGGCCCAAATGACCTTGTTTTCGACGGGCCCTAAAACACCACACACTCACTCACTCTCTACATCTGTCGGAAAAGTCGCTATATTGCAACCTTATTGAACTAACGAAGTGTATTCCTGTTCAGTCTACTCCTATCAATTCGTATTTCCTTTGTTGCAGCCTGCTCAACTATAACATGATAGAAACAGTTGAAAATCAAGCGTTCAGTGGAGCAGAAATAGCTAAACTGTGAGTAAATATAACTGATTGGTTCATTACCATAATATATAAATACATTTATTTGCTACGATTTTTCATTCAACAATAATGCATGGCTTCTAGCAGTTTTCAGTATCTATTTTATAATTTTCAGTGAGAGAATATTAAGAGAGACAGATAATTATTATTTTTAACATGTTTCAAGTATAAACAAATTTGCTGTTTATATCTTCTAGAGTTTTCAGGATCTTTTTAATTTGATTTGTTTTATGACAATATTTTTAAATTGTATCCAGTCTTAACTTTTTTCATAAGAGGAAAAGTTCTAAATAGTTATATTACTATTGCTGTTATTATTGTTATTACTATCATCATTATTATTTAAACTCTTAGTACGCTGTCAAATAAGTTTTAAAATTCCAGTAAATAATTTATGGGATGTTTTTCTTTTATTTGATATTATTTTATATTTACCGCTCTATAAACCCCCAAAGTGGTTATTTCTTTACAGAAGTCTGAAGGGAAACCGCGGGCTCACAGTGATCGAACCCAACGCCTTCGAAGATCTGAAAAGTCTTCGTGAGTTGTAAGTATATGTCACGTATAACTATTGAATTGTACTTACTTTCTTTATATCTTAACAGTTATGTTGAAAACAGAGAAACGTTGTCGAGATTATATGTATAAAATTGGTCATGATAATATAGCAGCGTTAGTCTTTGTCACAGGAGTTAGTACAGGATGTAAACGATATAATACCAAAGTGATTATTAAAACCCTTGTTCATATTATACACTTAACACGTTCGTCATTATTTTTATTTTATTTTACTTCTCTCCCCCAAAGCTTATATACTCGCCACATTTTACATGTTAGGTCATGTCGGTTGCTTTGACTGTGAAAGCAACGTTTTCTTGAGCGCTGATTTTACGGTGTAGTGCGGGCAGGGGGAAGAAGAGAGAGCTAACACGCTCTTGTTTTTGCAGTGTGGTCAACCTAGAAAAGTATAATTCAGCAAAATCCCCTGTAAGATAAGCTAAGATACTCGCCGCAAGTGTGAGTTGTGGACAAGCAGTAAATTGGTCTCGATCCGATAAGCTGATGTTTATATACTTACTCTAATCTCTGTTTCATATAACCTTGCCCCGCTGACATGTAATACTCCGCGTGCAACTGACTTCCCCCTCATCCTAATTGGCTAATGCTTTCGCGCCATAGGCCATAGTCGGTGCCTTCCCGTCACATTTAAAACTGCAGTAAACGTCATAATAATTGCCGGGAAGTTAGACAAAATCATACAAATAAGAATATGAAGGCATTCACAAATAATGAATTTTATAATAAAACTGAGCAAGTTGAAACTGAATGAATGAGCAATGAAACTGAAACAAGTTTATAATGAAAGGCCTTCAGCTTTTTCCACTAGGATTTTTTAAAACCAGCACACATACCTTGCAAAAATGCTTGTCTTTCAGTCTTAAAAGTCATGTCACGCCATACTTGTGTGTCCTTCATTCACCCAAATCTCCTCAATCGTATTTTGCGATTTGTATCCCGGTACAATCTGATTGTCCTTAAATAACTTCTTCGCCAGGCAGCAATATCCCCCCTGGAGTGGTAAGTTTTCCTGTTGTCTCAATTTCATGCCGCGATGTTCCTACGCATCCAACACACCTGTAAGTTTAGAGCACAGCTGTTCGACTTCTCTCACTGACAAAGACAGATTCTTCTCTGTGAGTGCATTAAACACATGCAACACAATTCTTCTTCACCGCTTTGTAAAAGTTTCCCCTTGCGATGCTTCAGCGAAAAACTGGTGCTAGACTCTGCCATTATATATAATAAGTACACGCGCAATAAATGATCAGTAAAATAATTTAGGTCTCGCACTCGGCACAACACACCTTCGAATGGCAATATATGACTAATCCAGTTCAAAACAAGGTGAGTGATAAAAGTCATATAAACAAATATGTCATCACTACCGCTAAATCACGTGCTATCGTGCCATGTGCTTGAGAGCAAAGGAACCTCCTCTTTACTTCGTTTAAGAATTAACATGCATTTCAGATAAATCAACTCTTTTGCGTAATATATTTAATTGAAACAGTTACGAAAATATAAATTTGACAATTCTCTTCCAACATATAAAGATATATTACCATGTTAAATAACGAACTAATTTTTACCGCACAACAGTCTATACTACAACAGCAGCCAATGAGATGTGATAAGGTCACGTGACTGTTTAGAGATACGGGGCAAGCTTATGTGAAACAAGGATTATATGAAACACATAAAAGTAGAAAACAAATATTATGACAAGTATAAATACTCATTCGCTTTGTAATTCTTGGATTTCCGTTTCGGTGCGTCACTTTCATCTCTACAGTCTGATTTTTAAAAGAAGATACGTGAAGGTCATCAAACATGGGACGCGAAGGGTAAGAGGGGAAGACCGTTGCTACGGAAACGTAAACAAAGGCTGCCAGATTATTACTCTGGTGAATCACATGCTCAGTTATCGCTAGTTGTATGCAGGAAACAGAGTTTGCTTGAGTCTTCAGTTGAAAGCAAAATTAAAGTACGTTGTTTTGAAGCAAGACGTAGTGGCGGTAGCATTAGAGGTAGACGGAGGATTCATGGCCCGAGGCAAAATCACTTACGGTCCCTGTGTTACATTAAGCTAAAGAATTTGTCTGTTCTCTTAGGAAGTTCTTTGAACAGGAAGACGAGAGTTTGCTCTTTATCAATAAACAGCTTGTTCCTTTCAATCAAAAGCGATAGCCCCATGTCAGTAGATATGCTTGTATGTAAAAAAATTCCTGTGGGTCAAAATTCCGGCATATCGGTGGCGTTTGGGAATTGGCAAAGTCGTTAATAATAGTATATTGTGATAATAATGTGATAAAACTTTATACGGAACGAAGAAAGGTTTTAAAAAACGAGGCGCTTGCTTCGAGATTTCTTTTTTCTGAGAATGTGTTATGTGCTTACAACATGTGTATTGCACACCATTTTTGCATTGTGTATTTATATTAATCTGAATTTTAGTATTTAAAATAGTGGATATCTACAAAAATTAATTAAAGTAATCAAAAATATGTATAGTAACTCCAAAATAATAATAAACACAGGAATTCATAAAACCGAACCAATTTTAATTAATGGAGGCGTAAGACAAGTGTGCAGTATATCGCCTACTCTTTTTAATGTATATGTAAATGACATCATCCAAAATTGGAAAAGTATTATTAATTCAGGAATAAAAATAAATAAGAACAAAGTTTTAAATATTTTACTATATGCAGATGACGTGGTTTTAATACAAGAAACGGAGGATAAATTACAATATGCACTACACCGCTTGAACCAAGTATGCTAACAGTATGATCTTAAAATGTCGACGGAAAAGTCTAAGATAATGGCCTTTTGGGAAAAACAACATATAAGATCAAAAATAATTTTAGACAACAAACCACTAGAACAACTAAAAAGAATTCAAAGATTTAGGATGTAATCTTAATTATGTGATGAAATCAGACAGAGATGTGAACAAAAATCTTGCAAAATTCCAAATGATTTGTGGAACAGTGCATAGAACGTTGAGAAATAAAACAAGAAGAGATACAAGATTAAAGTTGTACAATACAATGGCAGTCCCTGCACTACTTTATGCAAGTGAGGCATGGGTACTCACGAAGAAAATGAAAAGCCAAATTCAAAGTGCAGAGATGAATTTTTTAAGGAAAACAAAGGGATGCACAAGGTTGGATAGAATAAGGAATGAAGACATAAGAAAGGAGCTCAACGTAGACTCGATAAGTAGCAAAATTGAAAAAATATCAAAAGGAGTGGATGCAGCATATACAAAGAATGTCCGAAACAAGACTGCCTAAGATTGCATTCCAATATCAGCCACAAGGAAAGAGAGATGGTGGTAGACCTAAAAAGAGATGGAAGGAGCAATTATTGTGAGACGGAACGGGCACTCTGCCCATGCCGTGAAGTGAAGAAGAAGAAGTATTTAAAATATTAAATAAAATATTAATAAATATAATTGAAGATAAATGTTAGATTTTAGAACGTGCATGGCCTAAGTGTTGCTATGAAGAAGTTACTTACCGCAGAAGTGCGGGAATTTAAAATGCATAGCAACATTAACGGTTAAGTATGGAATATTAGTTACATAGTGTAAAAATTATTTAAAAGAACGCACACATATGAAGACGCTAGAACGCATTAAATGTGTGAATAATTTATTTTTGTTCTTAAAGTAGACTAATGCAGATTAGATATGCATATTTTTGTTGGGATGTGATAACCTCGAACGCTTGTTTATATGTTGAGAGGGTAAAGAGGGGAGTATGCGTAACTTAGTTCCAGGCAACATAGCAGCACCCCACGTGGAGAAACAGATGACCTTCACATATCTTCTTTTAAAAATCAGACTGTGGTATCCTCTGATGTGTACCTAGATGATAATTTTATCAATTACATTTTCTATTACACCATCGTTTCTCTGCCCGCTTCGGTAGCGTGGATGGTAGCGTGTCTGCCTCACGTTCAAGAGGTCCCGAGTTCTAATCTCGGCCAGGTTGAGTTACCTGGATAAGGTTTTTTCCGGAGTTTTCCTTTATCCTTAAAGACGAATGTCGGGTAGCTCTAAGCTCCATGGACCCTGGACACATTTGACCATCATTTCACCCATTTCATTCACCGTCCGATATCACAACGTTGGAGAACGTAAACTTACAAACAAACAACAAATCGTTTCTCTAATATTGCATTTCCAGCTCTTGGAACTTCCTGCGATCCTTCGCGGTTGCGGAAGATAATGCTTCTGTAGCAAGTTTCCGCAGATTTGTGGCTGACATATCACCAGTGACGTTGTATCCTCTGAAAATATTATTTTTGCTCACGCCAGTTCAATCGCATTCTGATCAGTTACACGGAGTTAGACGAATGATAGTATATCCCTTTCAAAAGCCATAACATCCACAATATACGTCTTACTCTTAGGATTGTTGTAAACTGGTTAGCTAATTAATCTGAAAATTGCTCAAAATTGCTCAAAACGAAATATGGGTCATGTGGACTCTGCACACAGAGAAACAAAGAGCGCGCGCGAAAGCTTGGTATATTAGTCACTAGATGTTGGAGTCATGTTTCAAAGTTGTCATCTACGTTTACGGATTTAGACGAAACCTACCGAAAGAGGACTTGGAACCCGAACGTTCAAGAAAACGTGTGTACATGGTAGGAGTAGTTTGTACAAGAACGAGTAGAGAAGACCATGTGAGTGTGACGCAACAGCATTTATATCAGGAATAATTTAAAGTCAAACAAGAAGGACTACAAGTGACAACATGCAGAAATAGCACTCAAATGTTGATTCATGTATGTTAACTGCTTAGAAAGAAGAGAGACAAAAACCATATGTAATTTTTACATAGCTCCTTCTTTATGTTATGCTCACCTCTGTAAGAATATTTGTGTATCTTAAAAGATTTACTTCCTGGTGAAATCTTTAAAAAATGTAATTCCAGCCTTCCACTACATACGTAGAAATGTGTGGAATTGCTTGAAGATAGCTTCAAGCATTATATGATGCTTCAAAAAGTTAATTAGGGTGCGGAAGTAATATTTTATTGGTGGAAAAAGAATGTGTGAATGTCTACATCTGATTACTGTTTTTTCTTCTTAACAGGGATCTGTCAGAAACCGCAATATCTCAACTACCTACAACTGGTTTAGGAAACCTGGAGATAATCAGGCTTCAAGACACGGATAGTCTGAAGAAGTTTCCATCTATCTTCAGATTCGAGGTGAGTTGTACAGAAAACAGTTGTACTACGTATACATGGGCGTATATTTCATTTACTTTAGGTCTACAGTGCTTATGGCCTAGAGAAATGGAGGGTAGAGGTCATACAGCTCACTGTAATTTTCTCCGAGAGTTTATAAGCATCTTGCTTTGATGTGCAATTCCGGTTGTTCAGCGCAAGTTAATGTATGACAGGTTAGACAGAGTGCTCTTGGCCAACGGAAATTCTAGCTCTCGCTACAGCTAGTAGATTATGTGTTTCAAAGTAGAGGAAAATACAGTGTTTATAGAGGCGGTCTCCGGTGAATGTAATGAATTTCCCTAACCAATCAACCACCCAAGAGCTTTACGTTAAAATATCTCTGTCACTCTCTTTGTCCACTCCCACATGTTTAAAACAGGATCGCTTTAGTTTGAAATATATCACAGAGTGGAGTTGATGGACACGGTCCGCATTCTACGCATGTCATCATGTACTGTGTTTGACATTTATGCCCAATTTCACCAACAGATGTTAAGACTTAACACGAGTTTAGCAATAGTTAAAACAAAAATTGCATTTCACCAACAAGTGTTAGCGTAACACTCGTGTTAAATCTCTTGTTAAACTAGCAAGTCATATTTCTGATGTTAAGTCCTTAACAATTGTAAATAGTCAATATGGCGAGCATGAACTCAGCTCTTGATGTCGATTTGCTATATTTAAGACCGTCTAAATGGCATTCACTATAGAGTACGGCCTATGAGGAGAAATGATTTTAAGGAGCTATCCGAAGAAAAAATTTTATGAAGGTATAGGCTGCCGAAACATGTTGCTATGAAGGTTCCTGCCGAAGTACAAGAGAGGTTAGTACATGCATCGACAGAAATATGACGATCTCGTCTTTGCTTCAAATATCAATAACCTTACGATTTTATAATTCACTGAATTATGTGGATAATACATTGTCCACCTCCCGTCTTGAAACGTTCAAGTCTCTTGCCCTTCTTCCCTCCTCGAATTAAATTTACGTAATACTGAGTTAGGACATACATCGAAAGGAATATACCGATCTCACTTTTGCTTCAAGTATTAATAACTTTGTGATTTTATAATTCACTGGATTATGTGAATAATACACTGTCCACCACCTCTCTTGAAACGTTCAAGTCACTCGGCACTTGTCCTTCTCTCTTCGTTTTAAATTTACGTAATACTGAGTTAGAACATGCATCGAATATGCCGATTTCGCCTTTGCTTTAAAAATTAATAACTTTGCGAGTTTATAATTCACTGAATTATGTGGATTATACATTGTCCACCTCCAGTCACTTGTCCTTCGCATCTCGTTTTAAATTTACGTAATACTGACAAGTTGGTTGGTGCTTGTACTAGTAACACATGCATTTGAATTAAATTCGTTTCCAATATTTTCCCACGTGACATCTTTCTCTTTCACATTCATCGCATCCGTTCTCTTATTTTCCACGATATCCTTACACTTCGTCACCAACTCAATTAACAATTCTTTCTCCATCGATGAGAAATTTGTCTCGCGGCTTTATTTATGATTTTGTTTGTCCGCCATTTTTAAGGTTGTGCAGACGAAAATGAACACAAAAGCGCATCGCAGTACGTTCAGAAACTAATAGGACTCATCCATAGCCTTCTATAGCTCTGATATTTGCAAGTTTCTAGGCCTTAACACAGGTTTGTTAACATTTTCAGAAAACAGGTTGGTGAAATGCAAGAAATTTAACATTAGTGTTAGCGCTGTAACAATTGTGACGCTACATTTGTTGACGTTTATTTTAACATCTGTTGGTGAAATCGGGCATTAGTGAGATTAGAGAAGCCCTGCATTCGACACTCCACTAAAGATCGAAGGAGAGAGATCGCACGTGCTTCATTACACCGCAACCTTCAAAGAAAAGTGGGATGAAGTGGCAGTGAAAACTGAACAAAATTACGATATGAACAATAGTGCAGGTCCTACGAGAAGTGCAAAATGGAAAATACAGTAAAATACTCGTCTCGTTTATGAAACGATAAGATTATCTAGACTGTCTGGAGGAAATTGAATCGGGGCTCATTGAGGTTGTCCCCAAACTGCCGCTTCTTACCAATTTCTTCTCCGAAGTGACAGGGTATATACAATAATGATGTTGAAATGAACATTTTGAATGCCTCGGCTTTCTCAGGGATATCAGATATTTGGTGTGAGGACTCCTCTGTGTAGGGAATGCTACTGTTGTCAAGGGTCCATGGGCAGGTAGGAGCTTAAAAGTTAGACGCCGAGTAAGTGTTAGAGTAAGCGAGATTTACTAAGCAACCCCTTGGGATCAGTCAATGTTCTCGGCTCGTAAGAAAACAGATAAGGCAGGTTTCTTCAATGGTTTATTCCCCTTCCTGAAGTATTTCGAATTTTGACCCATATAGCTATCTCGTCGTGTGGAAACATCTCCCTTGCTAGCCAAACTATCTTTTTCTTGGGAATACAAAGCGCATATCACCGGCATTTATGTCTCAATACAAGTCGATCCAAGTATATAACAATTGGATAGGGTAATCTCACAGTACAGCATTGAGGATACTTCACGAGTAGCTCCTCTATCCATATATTCAATGTGTGCTACCAATTATCTACCATGGGAGAACTTTTGCCGAAGGTCTGTAGCACAAGCAGCCAATTCATTGTATGTCTCGTTAGTTTTGTTTACAGACAAGGCAACATTTGGGAGAGATGGAATTAGTAATTTCCACAACGTACACGTATGGAGTGGTCGTATTCCTCAAGCTGTACTTCAGGCTATGCATCAGCAACAGTTCAGGATAAAGGTATGAGCCGGAATTGTAGATGACTTTCTGATAGCTTCATACGTTCTACCACAGCACCTCGCACAGGTGCTATCTACAGGGACTTTATCGCGAACATCCTTCTGGACTTTCTTCACGAAGATGTGCCCTGTAAATAACACAAGGAATGTGGTTCATGCATGATGGAGCTTCGGCACATTTTAGTCGTATTGTCCCAAATGCACTGACTGGTATCTACCATGACAAATGGATAGGCAGAGGAGGGCCAGTTCCATGACCTAAATGTTTTCCTGACCTCAATCCTTTAAATCCTTATCTCTGGGAGCACCTTAAAATATTGGATTGTGGAACAACCATCCCGGATAAAGAAACTCTTCATCGATATGTCTTAAAAGCCTGTTAAATCATTCGATTCGACACCAGTCCATGACACGACGAGTGCAAGATGCCGAGGCGCAACAGGAGGACATTTCGAACATTTATTATAAGTTTTGTGTGTTATGAATGTACCTCTGTGTTAAATAGCTCCTAACAAGAAAACAAAGGATTATGGGACATGAGTCCATATAAACATTTTTCCTTATTGTGGTTTAAGGAACGAATTCCTGAAGTTTTAAAAAGATATTTCTGATGCACGTGTATTATTGAAATAAATAGTTATTTTTTAAACCATTTTAAAATAGCTATCATATTATTTTTCTACCTCTACTGTAAATTCGTCACATATTTTTCCTTTATGATGTTCCAATTACCTGGTTGCCCTAAATGCCCATTTTTTAAGAAAACCGCTGTTTGGAGCATTAAACCTGACCTGATATAATAAGATAAGATACTTTATTCACCTTTTGATTTATACATAAATCATGGCTTCGTCAGTAATACTACATAATTATATAACATAATACTACATACAACAGTATGTACAATATGAAGTAGCTTATACAAGAAGTAATATTTACAAAGTTATTACAAATTTATGTTTTTAAATTCCTGGATGCTAAAAGGTACATGTTTTAAGAGTGATTTGTTAATGAGCATTTAAATTTGCTATAGATCTGATCTTTGAAATGTCCAGGTAATGTATTGTATAGGCTTCTCCCATGTTGAGTAATGCCACTGCGACTCTTATTGGTGCGACAGGATGTGGTATGTATGTGATTTAATTATCTGGTGTTGTGTGTGTGATACATGTCATTTGTTTTGAAGAGACTTCTACGAGTATTTTTATGGATGATGCATAATTTTTCCAGAATATATATGGAATGGAGAGGTGAAATGTGTAATTCCTTAAATTCTATCCTACTAGGCGTTCTTATAGGTACTTGCTTAATTATTTTTAGTACCGGGTGTCCATAAATGAATATCGGGGTTTTAACGCTTTATAACATTATAACATTAATTTTATTAAACTTACAGTAATGAAATATATGTCACATGAAAGAGCAACTCAAACAGTTTTATTCGTTGGCATAAGGCATATATTTCATTACTGTAAGTTTAATAAAATTAATGTTATAAAGCGTTAAAACCCCGATATTCATTTATGGACACCCTGTATTTTCTTTTGTAATTTAAAGATGGCATAAAGATTTGTGGGCATGCCCCATACTGGAATGCCATAGGTTAGAATTGAGTGAACATATCCAAAGTACATAGTTTTTAGCACGCTTGTGGTACAAACTTTTCTTGCTACTTTGAATGCATAACAGATTTTGGACAGTTTATTTGCTAGATAATCAATATGTGCATTCCATTTTAGTTCCGAATCAATCCACACTCCTAAGAATTTAGTTTCTTTAGCTTCCTTTATGGAGTGAGTATTGACAAATCTGCAGTTCATTAGATACTTTACCAGTACTGAAGTTAATAAAAGTAGTCTTGTCTATATTTAAATGGAGCTTATTTCGTACCAGTCATTCATGTAGAATTATATTATTTTTTATTTATGTCATTTTCTAGTGTACAGAGATTACGATTCCTATGTATTATATTAGTATCATCTGCAAACAGAGTTACTTGTGTTTCCTTGTGTTTCTATCATTAGAACAGATTATAGACAAAGAATCATGTAAACTATCAGGTTCAACCTTACATTCCAAAACTTGCCTTTGTACAACATTTTCGAATCTTTCAAATTTGTTGAATTAAAAAATGAAATGATAGAAGTATGCATACAACAAAACTGTAGTTAATGGAATTTTGGTGAGGGTTTTTTTTTAGAATAATAAAATCAGTACTAATGTGCACCATATGCTACTTCGAATTCAAAAATTGCATTGTTAACATGTGTGCTTGTGTGTTTGTTTCATTGTTTCTTTTTTATGCAACTGTCCATGCCAATTGTTATGAAATTTGGTGCAAAGTATTACTTAAAACCCAAAAATCAGCTCAGAGGCTCTTAATTGCTAGTTCCAAATGGTTCTTCCAATGGGGTGTGGAGTCTGAAAGTCGAAATTATTTCCTTATAGGTCAAATTCATGATGCACCAGATAAGGTTGGAATAAAAATAATTATATTTATATGTTTTGAACAGAACTTGCGTGTGGCCTGGCTGACTTACCCTTATCATTGCTGCGCCTTCCAGTTTCCGGCTACACACCTGCCGGAAGAATTTGCACGTCACCAGGTAGGTGGATACATTTATTGAAGTGTGGCTTTTCTTTGTGTTTTACCAGAGTCGACTGATGAGTCCCGGGTCTCACATAGAGACCACTTTGATGGATAGCATCATATAGTTTAACTCTAGACGACCTTGTATCCATAGTTACAGGTCAATACCTTGTTTAGTTTTTATATGACAGCATTTTAAATAAGACAAGTGTAGAAGTTTCACAAAAGTGGAGGATTTGGAAAAATGATCAGTAATTAAGTACTTCCATTTGAAATCAAGGAGGAAATTGACAGTACATTGAAAAACAGCACCCCTTCATATACAATTATTAAAAGGTAGGTTTCAGAGTTCAAAATGGTATGTACGAACACTAGTGATGAGCCTCGCTCTGGACGCCCTGTGGAAGTCAGAACTCCAGAGATCATTGAAAAAATGCATTGTTTAGTACTGGAAGACCATAGATTGAATTTTTTGAGATAGCATAGGCTATAAAAATATAAAAAGAACGTGTAGATAATATTTTAAGCAATGTTTTGGTCTTTCACAATGTATGTGCAAGATGGGTGCCGCGTCTGTTGCCATCTAATCAAAAGTTGCAATGAAAAACTGTTTCTGTTAAGAATTTGGAGCGCTACTGTAAAACGCCCAGTAAATTTTTGAGACGTTTTATTACTATGGATGAAACTTGGATACATCACTACACTCCAGAAAATAAATCGCAGTCAAAACATGGATTGCACCAGGTGTACCAACTCCAAAAAAAAGCAAAGTCAATTTTGTCATCTAACAAGATTATGGCGAGTGTTTTCTGGAATCTACAGGGAATTATTTTTATTTATTACTTGAAAAAGGGTGAAAGTAACGCAGATGCCTACTACGCAAGCTTACTGCAACGTTTGAGTGATGAGGTGAAAAGAAAAAGACCTATCTAGGCGAAGAATAAATCTTGTTTATTCACGACAATCTTCCGGTCCATTTCATTATAATGGGAAAAAAATGTGCGAATTAAAGTTCGAATCTCTTGAACATCCACCCTAATCGCTAGATCTAGCACCCAGTGACTACCACCTGTAATCGAACCTCAAAAAATTTGAGGACGAAGATTTCACAGCAACGTGGAGGTAATTGATGCGGTAAACAGCTATTTTGAGGAACATCGCACCACAGAGATGGTTTAATTAAATCAGAACACCGATGTGAAAAATGCACGAGGGCTGTTCAATAAAGAATCATCATAATTTTTCACCCTAAAATTTAATCTTATTATATTCTGTTAGACCACCTGTGAGAACCAGGCAAGTTCAGACATGTTCAGTATCGCCTACCGCTGCAATGGAGGTAATAGCAATTATAGTTGATGTTAGAGGAAGATTCGGAATTTCTTTTAAACGTAATCACTGCCGATGAAACTTGGCTACATCATTTTGATCCTGAGAGCAAACACCAAAGCTCGCTTTGGAAATCTCCTTCATCATCAACCCCCAAAAAAGCAAAAGTGATTGCTTCTGCTGGAAAAGTTATGGTCATCTCATTCTTTGATATTCATGGAATGGTTTATCAGCATGTTGTACCTGCACACACATCAGTAACTGGACAATACTTCAGGGATGTCCTGAAAACATTGCAAGGTCATATCAGGTGCAAAAGACCACATTTGCATGAAGCAGGCTGGATGCTGCACCACGATAATGCGTGGCGGCATATTGCCAATGTTGTTGCTGAATATCTTGCAAAAATCAACGTGAAGTGCATCTCCCACCCTCCCTATAGTCCGGATTTAGCCCCATGTGACTTTTTTCTATTCCCTAACTTAAAGAAACGCCTTCGTGGAAGGCATTATCCATTATCAGAAGCAGTGGTGATGGCTGCGGACGACTATACTGACACTTTATGCTATAGCCAAGAATATCTATGTCTTTACACTGGCTCGTAACTGTTTCAGTGACACGATGTAAGCCGTGAGCAAGACACGTCAAATGAACTAACTTAGAAAAAAGGACTTTTAATCCAGTTCCTGCTTTAAAAGATATAGAGCAGCATCACTGAGAAATAACAATACATGGTCATTTTGTCAACAGAGGTCCATATTTTTTTCGTGTTTTAGTTGATGATAACAAATTACGTGCGGCAAGCTTCTGTTTGTGCATTTTTTCTAAAATTTCCGAAGCTGTTCATTATTTAATTTCCACAATGGAATGTCCAAACTTACTAATGCTAAACACAAGTCTTTTAAAAAGATGTATCACTTGAACTCGATTGTTCGCCTACAGCGCCTGTAATTACTTGCTGATTTAATTTAGATTTATTCTTAACCCTTTTCTTTGGTCATGTGTTAATATGCTGAACAATGTCCTATTTTTTCTTTGTAGAAACACTTTTCTTGCACACCAAACAGAATAAGACCACCGTCTTCGCTAAAACTATCACTTCCAAACTTGTTTACGTACATGTCCAACAAAGCCGATGGAGGCTGGGCCCGTAGCTCAGTCGATAGAGCACCTGCCTGCTGCGCAAGGGGTTCCGGGTTCGATTCCCGGCTGGTGGTGAGGATTTTCTCCAACCAAGATGATTCCCCATCTTTTCCAGAGTCTGGAAGTATGAATGAGACTGTGAATGTGTGCGTGATCTAATGAATAAAAAAGAAATATCCAAAATACCAGCAACCCAACATCTACCAGATAACACCATCGATGATGATAATGATATTTGTGTTTAAGGGCACTCAACAACGAGGTCATCAGCGGCCTTAGAAAGCTAATGGTGTTAAAATTAGGATAAAACATTTCTAAAAAAGATGTATCTGCAAAATGTTATGTTAAAATACATAAAAAGAGCTTAAAACCATAAAAACGTTTAATGCAATAAAATGCAATGTACTAAATTCTAAAATTTGCAGTTAAAAATAATTTTAAAACCTTGGCCACAGCTTGCTCTTCGTCCCCGAGAACCTCTACCAAGCTGGCCGGCAGCTGGAGAGATCTGCGAAGACGCGCTGTGCTAAAACATTCTAAAAAGTACGTGGCGGACCGAGACAGCCCAGCCGCAAAGCGGGCAAAAGCAGTGGCCAATCCGCAACCGAGCCAGTCACCTCACGGCGGGAACGACGGCAGGAGGTTACCCAGGGAATCGGAAGATCTTTCACTGTCCGGAGCTTGTTTCCACGCAAAATGGACCACTCGTTATGCCAAGAGGACAGCACAGCCCTCCGGAAGTCCATCTCAAGATCTTCCGCAGTAACAAGAGGAACGGTAACCTTCGGCTGTGTGGTCGCCAGCTTCGCTAGGCCTACGTGAGCAAACACCATCGATATGTTCCAAAGGATAACGATATGACCTCTGCAGTTAAATACAATGGAACAAAGGGGAAAAGCCGATGAATATGTTTTGTGGGTGGCAGTTCCTAACTTACTTCATGGCCAGTGATATATTTACACCTTGTCACATGAACACACGTTGCACGACTAAAGGAAGAATACTTATTGCATCAGCAAGCTCTGCCCTAACAGTTTGGGAAGCGGGGAATTCACCAGCCACGTGTAGTTTATCTCTTAATCTCAGCTACATAATGTTATTTCGCAATATCTTGGGGCTTTTTCCTTTTAGTCTAATAAGTATGAATTGCCTTACTGATAAAATGATGTCTATTACTGTAAATTTACTTTTAAATTTACATGATTTGGATAAGGTAAGTTATTTCCATTAAAAATCATAAAATAACTAAGTAAGCCAACTCCCTCCCTCCCCCCCCCCCATTTCAGCGAAAAAAAATTATAAGCATTTCGCTTAGAAATCCAGGCTCTGTTTATAATTTACCTGATTTGTATATCACGGTGAACTTTTACAGCATCAACCTTCTAATTCAACATTTTATCTGTGTTTCCTCGTTAGTGCATATGGCTACTGCGGACAAAAGACGCCTAAGCGTGGGTTACTGATCAACACAAGATAATTGGTAACGCTCCGTACAAACCACTCTTCACTCACCTGTAGATGTAATGGATATAGCTTTGTAGTTCCGATGAACATGATGAAAGCGAGGATACCACTGGGAAAACATTATAGGACTAGTTCTGTTTTGTATCGAGAAATGCTAAACCCCATCTCTGAAACACTGCATCAGATATTGTTGCTATGGTAACAGTATCCATAGTAACAACGTATAAAACTGTTGATGGGATAGCAGCACTGACAAAATGATAACACTATGGCATTATCGCAGCGTTAAGTGCCAATTAAGCGTAGATCGATGTAACCTGTTGGATCTGGGAGCTCGATAATTGGCTAATTTTGGGCTTGGGACCTGTTGCCTAATAAGCAACATTATTGCTTACCCGGTGTTGTCATTATATAATTTCACTTTCTCTACTACTACCTATAAAAGGTAGTGGAAGTTTTTATTCCCCCCCAAAGAAATGTACATCAATATTTCACCTGAAATACATTATTTTGGGAGCCTGTGAATAAGGAAAACTATTTAGGTCTGTGTATGACTGTATATTTGTTTATGTGCATGTTTTTGTGCGCGAAAGAAATTTGCAACCAAATCTTTGTCTTAAACTAATCTTTATGTGGAAAATACTTCTTTTATTTTTTTCCATAAAATAGCGTTTTGATTAAAGAGCTATATGCTTCAGATATTGTTGCGTGTATAGGCTCAGCAAGATCTAGAAATTACTATAATCATTGTTATGTAACATTTATTTTCTGTACCTTGAGTTTGGGCAAAGCTGTTTCTTCATGCTTAAGCTTAAATTCTGCTGACTGGCAAAACATGTGACTGGTGAATCACACATCCTGCTGATCAAGAAAAATAACGCACAGGTGGCCTATAAAGTGCCTCAATATGTTCTTCATGTTGTAAACAATTGAATCACATATCCTGCTGATCAAGGGAAATAATGCTTAGGTGGCCAGTAACAGGTCTAAACATGTTCTCAATTATGTAAACAATGATTGCACAATATGGTGCAATAGCTGGGAGGAAATTAACAGTTAGCGTGGGAATTGCTGAGTTGGCATTTCGGCAGGACACCTATTTAAGCTTGGTTGAGTTAGCACCGGCGGGACTTGACAGACTTGAGAGAGGACTTGCTGATGGTCTCTCTGTTGGATGACTCCATAAAAATTAACAAGAGTTTATTTTAAAAGTGCTACTACGAGTAAGTTTGCCAGCAGAATGCACCGGACCGTACATCTCTTGCCAGTTGCACAAGGTTCAGCCATACAAACAACGCATCTCTAAAGGTATAGTTGCACTGTGTCTCTTCGTATTTAAATGCTACTAAAGCACTCCTGATCTCATCCATATCCAGGGACTACCCTGTAGAAACGCTATGCATCTCTGAAATACAGTTACTAAGTTCATTTTGAATTAGATGTTTCTTCTGCTCTACCTTCTCCACAGGTACGCTTCAAGTTAATATATGGGGTTGAGGGTAAAACCCCTTACCTTCTAAATCCCTACAAAACCTTCTAGTTTTGTAATGTAACATATGGTCTCGACACCGGTTTTCGAATTCTGTACCTTTGTACCGCTCGTAATTCCTATCAACCCTCCAAACCCTCATGTAACAATATCTGTATAACAAATAATATGTCTTTTTATAATTTTTTGTGAATAGTCAGCAAAGTTGACCATAAGAGACCACATAACCTTGCCATAGAAAAGGGCAATGTTGTTAAAACACACAACTTACACCAAATAAATTTTTGTAGCATTACCCATTTCCGAGGTATTTGTTGCTATTGGTGTAATTAGTATGTATTACATATAAGAATAAGTTAGGTAAGAAACCTTGTTGCAAGTCATTTGAGTGCACTACATTAGATTTTTCTTCATAGACCTTCCGCAATCTCTTGCAACTAAATGTTATTTTGCTGTCTACTACATATTCTCCAGCATTAACGTTTGCATAGGTAATAGGGTAGATCGCAGCGAGTCTGCCTGTTGTATCACAAGGTCCAGAGCTCGAGTCTCGGTCGGACTGAGTTATCTTGATAATTTTTCTTCCGGAGTTTTCCTTGTCCTGAAAGAGAAATGTCCGATAACTCTAAGCTCTTTACGGACTCATTTGAGCATCATTTCATCATTGGATTTGAGCTAATATTGGAGGACGTTAATTTAAAGGAAAATAGAAAGGAAAATGCAGAAGACTGAAGTTATAACACAAATATTTAAAATGCGAACACTTTATATGATAAATACAGTCAACATGAAAAAATTGAATGCCATGGCCGGGATTTAAACCACGGATCTCCTGGTTTCCGTCCAGTCGCTCTGATCCGTGGTTCAAATCCCGGCCATGGCATTGAATTTTTCATGTTGACTCTATCTATTAAAGATATTAGCCTATATATGGCTAGTGTGAAGAAATTATTAATTTCCATCAATTAACTAAAACTTTATTCTGTCGCGAACCCATTATCTACGATAGCGCGGCTTGTGTACACAAAGAGCCGGCAAATAAAGATAGCTAGGAGATAGAAGGCTGGCCGGCACAGATAGCGTTACGCTTCTGGAAGGTTTGGGTTTCGTCTAGTGAAACAACATTCGATGTCTTGTTTATTCCATAAATATATAGCAATTGTTACAGAACAGTCTAGAATTATCAATAAGGTATTTAATGAAGTGATGACTCGATAAGTCGTAAACAGAAGTAAACAGTTGTAAAGTGTTATAACGAGAGTTGATGTAAACAGATGTAATCAGAACGCTGTTTGTTTTGGTCATGGACCTTGGTAGATTGTGATTGTGTTTGTGACGTCATCCTGGTCCTGTGAGCGTATTTCTACGTAAATAAAGAACATTTGGAAATTCTATAGCTTGGACTTTTAATTCAACGAGCCCACAAAGTCACGATATGATAATTTTGTAATTCCATAGTTTCTGTGTCATCGTGAGAAACAAATAACTGGTTACAGCAGTTAAGATGACAAACTATTAAAACATTTAAAATAATAATTACTGCCATAAAAATGATATGAAATAAAATCGTGTTTCAGAGATATATACAGTCAACAGTAAATTATGCTTGCTATTTATCTCATGGTTCACTGATTAAACAATTTTATATAAAAGTGATTTCGAATAAAATGGACTTCATGGGCTAGTTCGCAGTAAATTCAATATATACGTTTATGTTATGTAATTTTTTTTAAATAAGTAGTGGTCTATAGATTGATATTTTTGAGAAAATCAAAAATTATATCAAATTTTTAAATGTAAAGTGCAGTTTGTGATAGTAAGATTTTCTTGACGCAGTTGTTGAACTTTAAATTTTATATTCCTGCGATATTTCATTACGTATGCTCTTCTAAAACAAGTGCCTAAATACGCACAAAGGTTTTCGTAACGCTAATAGAGACAAGAGTTTTAAAAACATTTATTCTTTTAATTCCGATAGCTTCACTTAAAATTGGACATTCACTGGCCTTTTCATGTCAATATTATTATTGTTATTATTATCATCATTACCATTATTATTATTAACTTACATATATTTGGAGATCCATATTTGTGTTTTCGTGGAGTGGTTTTACTAATGCATTTTCAGTACAATCTCAAAAATAAAAGTTCTTGTAATATAGAGAGACAGTGATTAATAAGTTTATGCAAATTGCATTGCTCTTGTGTTTCACAGAGACTTTTGGCTGTCAGAGCTAATCAGTGTAACGGTGAAGGAAATTCCAGAAAACGACGTGAGCAAACGGAGGAGAATAATGAGCGGAAGGAGGATGACGAAGAAGAAGAATTCGGACGATTGGTGTATTCTCCGGATAACCTGACTGTGCATCCCAGGGTATCACCTGACTGGAGCGCTTTGGACAGGGATTTTGATAGGCAAAGTGAGTTCTCGTATTCAATTACTTGTTTAAAAATAAAAATATGCCTAAGCTGTCTCTTATAATAAAACATTAAATATTTAGTTGCAAAAACACAATCAAGTGTGTAGCATCAGCCTTGAAACGCAATGACTAACAACACGGGGCAACAACAACAAAAAAAATTTTGAATGCTTCGAGCACTTCTTAAGTCAATTCCTACTAATTTTGGGTTGAGAAAAACAAATATGACAATGAAAAATTTCTATTAGCTCTAGTTTCTATGATATACACAAGGTGTACATATTAATGGATTGAGAGAAAAGGATAGATTTTAATTACATACATGCTAACAACAACGAAAGTGCATTTGATTTTTTTAACTGTTAATTACGTGCAAATAGTTCTAAATTGCTGGAAAAATACTTCGCAGATAGTCGTGTCTGAAGAGAATCATGTGGTGGCCTATTGACTTCCTCTTGTGATGGAGTTCCGCAGAATCCCTATACAAAGACCAACAGTAATCCGCAAGCATTACTTCATTCCAACGGCCTTGATATCTTTGTTCCATAACAGAAATGTCCTGATGGAATCTCTCCCCGTGTTCATCACTCACAGCTCCACAACTAGGAGGGAAAAAGTCTAGGTGAGAGTGGAGAAAATGGATTTTAAGGGACATGTTGCATCCAAGGTTACGGTATTTTTGCAGGAGCACTGTCACCAAATGCGTGAAGTTGTCATCTCTTTTGTTGCCTAAAAATCCATGAAGCCTTGAAGGCTTCCCAAGCTTCCTTTTCTTCCCCCTCCAAAATTTGGTCAAATGCAGCATTCTTTACAAGTTCTCTTATTTGTGGCCCGACAAAAATGCCTTCCTTATCTTTTGCATCACTTAATTTCCAAAATTTCTCTCTGATTGGGTTTTGTTACTTGACAGGTGCGCCAACTCCCAAAAAAAATCCCCCGAATTTAAAATCTTCACTCTAAAAATGAAATGTCACTTTATCTTCAAAACAAGAGCTAATCTATCATTTCTATGGTGATTTTTTAATTCAGCAGATGGAAATACATGCAAATTCACTAATTTAAGCCCTAAACATTTTCATTGTTGCCCGCTGTAATTATTAGTCATTGCCTATTGTAATAGGCTCGCAATCGAATGAAAGACAGTAATCTATTCATTTTCTTAGTTTGCTATTAAGAGAAAGTCCCAGTTGTCTTAACACATTTTTACCAAAATCCTTTTCAAATATATAATTTAAAAAAAAAACGTGGCACTACAGTCTATATCGGACCAGGGCCTGCCAACCCGACTGCCGGCCTCAAGCCCAGATACGCAAAGTAGAGGTTGGCGATCATCCAACCCATACGGGGAGGAGATGTGCACAGCATCTCGACACCTCAGCCGGAAAGTTGGCTTTCATGACCAGGGTCGCTTACCTAACGCAAGTTCCTCAATTTACTCACGATGCTGAATGGGCCAAGTCTGTAATATTTAGAAGAATATATATATATATAACTCACAGCCACTTAGAATGTGTTTATGAATTCTCTCTGAAGAGCTTAAGAATTGTTACACTGATATCTTTCAAGATCATTATTCGTTTTCTCTTTCGATCAAGCATAGAAAAAAATTGTGTTCCGTCAAAAAATGTATATAAAAATTTCACCGGAAATTCAAGGTTTGAGCTCCACTGAGAACACGTGTATGAATAACATAATTCGAAACACAAACTTCAGACTTAGGTTCAGCATTCTCCTAGATTGCAACATGAAAATGTACGAAAAAGTTTCCATTATAGTTCCCTCGTAAACTGCCATTATACGGATTAACTGTTTATTATTTCTCATTTTCTCAAAAACAGTCCAACAATTTGTATAAAAATACCATGTGCTCAAAATATTTAAAAGTTATATGATACAGAAAGCTGATACGACTAACAGAAAATACAAATATAAGCAAAAACTTGCACTGGACTGCAGTCAAACCTCACAGCAATAAAGAGTATGCCGATATGTACCAGGGTTGTTCAATAAAGAATGATCATAATTTTCAAGGTCATAATTCTTCGCACTAAAATTCAAACATATTATTTTCTGTTAGCTTAATGTGAAACCAACACGTCGTAGTAGTTTCATTGTTGGTACTCCTGGTCCCCGCCTGTGAGAACCAGGTAAGTTCAGACGTGTTCAGTATCGCCTACCGCTGCAATGGAGGTAACATGCAGTTAAAGTTGATGTTAGAGGAAAATCCGGAGTTTCTTTCAAACGTAATCATTGCTGATGAAACTTGGCTACATCATTTTGATCCTGAGAGCAAATAGCAAAGCTCAGTATGGAAATCTCCTTCATTACCAACCCCAAAAAAGCAAACGTGGTTGCTTCTGCTGGGAAAGTTATGGTCATCTCATTCTTTGATATTCATGGAATCATTTATCAGCATGTTGTACCTGCACACACATCAGTAACTGAACAATACTGCAGGGATGTCCTGTAAACATTGCAAGTCCATATCAGGCACAAAAGACCACATTTCCGTGAAGCAGACTGGATGCTGCACCACGATAATGCTCAGCCGCATATTGACAATGTTGTTGCTGAATATATTGCAAAAATCAACGTGAAGTGCAACCCTCACCCTCCCTATAGTTCGGATTACCCCCATGTGACCTTTTTCTATTCCCTAACTTAAATAAGCGCCCTCGTAAGAGGCATTATGCATCATCAGAAGCAGTGGTGAAGGCTGCGGAGGCCATTTTGAAGGATCTCTCAAAAATGGTTTCCAGCATGTCTTTGAAGACTGGCAGAAACGCTGGGACAATTGCATCGCATTCAGAGGAGATTATTTTGAGAAGGACCATCAAAATTATGAGAATGAGTAAAGGTACGTTGTCAAAACCATTGTGACCATTCTTTATTGAACAGCACTCGTATGTCACATGGTAGTGCTAATGGCAATATACGAGAGACTGTACCCTTCCACACCTGCAAGCCGCACAGGTCATCAGCGCCTCATTAAACACAGGCACCCCGGACATACTCCAGGCGAGAAAACGTCTGAAGAGTACTCAGCGCTCTGAAGGATTAAGGGAAAACAGTAGCACATGGCAGCTCGCGATTATGTCATAAATAGATCTGCTATGTATTTTAAATACTGAGCTTCTCTCACTAGACTGTGTCTATAGGAAATATGCTTAACATCTACAACTCTAGCATTTTCTGAGAAAGATTACGGCTAGAGTTTCAACATTCAACAAGGCTAAGACTCATACAAAATACACACTCTTGTGCTAGAAATGAATGTGTAGTGTTTAACACCCGCTTTTACTACATACGGCACTGCAGGTGGTGACACTGATGATACATGAGATGAAGATGGAGCACCGGTGGAATGAGATGGCGGGGGATACCGGAGGTCCCGGAGAAAACCCGCCCCAGCGCCGTGTTGTCCACCACAAATATCACTTTGCGGTCGCCTGGGATCGAACCCAGGCCGCCTTGGTGAGAGCCAAGCGGTCTAACCAATGAGCCACAGCGCGGCATGTACTAGCAATGCTGGAATAATAACTTGCATGTCCGCTACTCATAGGCTAATGTTTGCGAAGGTTACTTACATTCCCCAAATTCAGCTTCTATAGAAGAGTTGCTTTCTTTTCTTATATGTAAAATAGTACATAATGTACATTTTGTATATAGTTATTTAATTTTTCATTGGGAGAAAATCCTATGGTTGTAACACATCGAATTTTTGTTTCAGTAACGGAGCAGGGTTACTTCCACCAAGACCCAGTTGCTATGGATACTCTCTTCGTCAAGGCGTACTGCGGGAATCTGTCCAAAAGACGCCTTCGAGATGTGACCTGCATGCCTAAACCCGACGCCTTCTCTCCTTGCGAGGACCTAATGGGCAACTGGGCGCTACGGGGAGCTGTCTGGGTGGTAGCTGTCGCAGCTCTGGTAGGGAACCTGGCCGTGCTTCTGGTGTTGCTGTCATCTCGCTTCAGGATGACTGTCCCGAAGTTCCTAATGTGTAACCTAGCTCTCGCCGACCTCTGCATGGGTATTTACTTGCTCTTCATCGCCTGCATGGATGCCAGGTCCATAGGACAGTACTTCAACCATGCTATTGACTGGCAGCGAGGTAGGAAGCTACACTGCCTTCTCTAAATAGACGAAACATGGTCAAGCAAAAAGTCTATATTACAGATTTCCTCAGAAACATGTGCTTTGAGATATCCGGATACAAACAAAAACATTTTACAAAAAGGTCTCTCAGTGTATGTGTGTCTGTGTGTGACTGAGCAACATAACTCAAAAATCAAACGTTGGATGTGTACCAAATATGGTTTTAGTTTCAGCATCCTCCAAGGATAGACATTAAGAAGTCCTGTCATTCCAAACTTACATCAAAATGCTTTCTTACTTTTTATCTACTGTATAACTTCTTACCTATATTAGGGGAGAGTCGTGCAGTATCGGCCGGCGTACAGTGCCGGCCACTACTGTGATTTCCCTTTTCGCCTCCATGTGGCAGAAGTTTCCAGTAAGCAGTAGCAAGCTTCTGCATCCACGTGCGCTTTAGTCGGATATCTTCTTCCTCTCTTCGGTTCTTTGTCTGCTCTGAGTGCTTGATGGTGGTTAGTGTAGCTCTTAGAGCACGGAAGATATTCTGAAGCCTATAGCGGCACTCTATTTGCGATCTCTGTAAACCAGTGAGCTAAACATTTGTGAACTGAGCACAAATAGTGACAATAAGTTCCCAAGCTTTTGTATTCTACTATTTTTGTATATGTGGCAGTGCAATGTGTCACTGACAATCTATGCTGTAACAGAAAAGGCAGTGGCTGATACTGCAAGACACTTTCCAACAACCTTATAATTCTAGCTTTTTTACTTTCGATGTAATAAAGTACTATAAATAAAAAGTAAAGGTCATTACATTATACTATCTATAGAATATGCTTTGAGGTAAGAGAATAATATAGTAAGATTCCGATTAACCACCACAGTTACAGAGTAAAGTCAAAAAACTTAACCCGGGCGATACTGCACGACCTTCCTCTAAGTAGACGAAGATTGCATTCCACTCAACAATTCTATATCAAAATTGCATCTATCTCATACATCTATCTCATCTGTAAATACATCTATCTCAAATATTATATATAATAGTTATAGTGGTTTAACCCTTTCAGTCACGATATCCATTATAATGGACAAAGGTGTTTTTTTCTTATTTGTAATTTTTACTGCAATATTATAGTCATACTGTACTTCGCCGATTAAACATATGTATTTGAGTAGTTCTGAATTGTATAATTTTTTTTTTTTTTTTTTCAATTTACATTTTAGCTTTTTATAAGGAAAGAAACAAAATACATGCATTGCAGTTATGTAAATTACACGCGTGCTATCGCACCGGTTATTTTATATTCGCGTTGCTCGAATGGTTACCCTGGCTTTAAATTTGTTAATAGAAACCTCTCAGATTAGGCACTGATTATTATTGTAAGAGTGAGAGGGGCACTGGCGTGCCTCTCGGTCGTGTGCTAAGCACCAATGAACGCATCACTTTAGACAATGGAATGCGCACGAATCACAATTGACAGATAGATGTCATGTCCACGTGGAGTAATCATTGCCTTGTCTGAGATAGTTCTATTAACAAAGACAAAGCCAGGGTAAGCATTTGAGCAGCATGACTATACGTAGGCCCTCCCCGTGCTTTACACAGACACATTGGACTGCGGTTGAACCCTCGACTTCCGACTTTGAGTGCATGGCCAGTCCACTTCCTATCGCCGTAACGATCATGGTTATTCAAGTCAGTTGACTGAAGGTGTCCCAGACCACCTAGTCTATACCGGTTTCAAATTAGAGGAACGACGGCATAAGTAGCAAATTAATTCCCGACTGAAAGATTAAAGGAAATTAATTGTTCTTTTACACTAGCCGTGTATAGGGTAGAGCCAGACTGAAAAATGCAATGCCATAGCCGGGATTTGAACCACGGATCTTCTGGTTGCCATCCAGCCGCACTAACCCTTGAGCTACTATGGCCAACGTGCCGATATGACATTAAATTATCCAACAGACTCGTGTTTTTTTCCGGTAAACCGCTTAGGAGTTCTCATAAACACATGAGACAACTACCTTACTGGCGACTTACTGTGCTGTAAGTACTTTAAGGCCCGGGCTTTATAGTTCGGACCACTATTAGGTGCAATTAAAAAAACACTAGTCAGTTGGAGAATTTAATATCATGTCGGCACGTTGGCCATAGTAGCTCAAGGGTTAGAGCGGCTGGAAGACAACCAGAAGATCCGTGGTTAAAATCCCGGCTATGGCATTGAATTTTTCATTCTGTCTCTTCCCTGTGAAAGATTAAAGTTTAAAGTGACTTCTAAATACCTGTACTCCAGAAAAATATTCGTGTCTGTTCTATAAATTACAAATCGAAAAGTCAGGTAAATGCCAAACTTTATGCTAACTTCACTCTTCCAAAAGCTTGTTCGAGAGTTTTAGGACAATCTCTTTATCTCAAATTACCTCTTCATGGGAGAAAAAATGAAGAAAATGAAAAACTTCATTTTTTTTTATTTTCTCGAAGTGGCAGTAGCCATCTTGATTAAAATACCATATTCCAATATGGATGCACGATAGTGAATATATATGTTAAAAATTTTCTGCCAATAATCGTACGAAATTTTCTTCATTCTCATTATTTATTGTATAGTTGGTAAGCTGTAAGAGATAGACAAAATCTTGATCCATAAAGGAGTAGATCTCATTAAAACCAATAATTCATGTCAATTAAAATATTTATAGCGTTTACTATTTCCGAGATATTCTCTCTTAGTTTGAAAATTCAATTTTTAATGGACAGTTGCTATTCATTTTCCTGCTGTGGTGCAAGAAGCTTGGGAAGTTAAAAGTCACCACGTAGTTATCCGCATTCAAAAACGTATCACTTCAACCTACTGAAGCTTCTTATAAAACAAAAACTGAAACGTGTTATGAAAGTTTGTCTTGAATAAAAAGCAAGTATAAAAAAGCTGTTTTATAAAAATTGTTTATAGAAGAGTGAGTAGAAAAAGTTATGTGAATACTGTTTATCAGAACATTTTATTAAGTACCAAGTTTCAGATGGTTACAACTAATAAAATATAAGTATATATTTTTTGGATCTTTAGTTTTTGAGTTATGTTCAAACTTACACAAAAACGAAAAATAAATCTTTTTTTATATAAGGAAGTCTATCATAACACATGTCAGCATCAATAATTTATCAAACATTGAAAATAATTTGAAACATTTCGGTTGCGGCATTGGATGTAAGCGAAGAATGAAAGCAATTATTGTTAATTCTTGCAAATACAAACTCTAGGGCCCGGTTGCATAAAAATCGCTAACTACAGTTCGTTTAAAATCGATGATCTAAATTGAACTAAGTTTACGAACCCGCGTCGGTTGTAAAATGCTGATCTTAGATCAGATGAACGCCGTCATGTACTGATCCGAGATCACGAAAACAAACGCGGCAACATCGCCAAACATGTTGCAACTTTCGTGTTGTATCGAAAGGATTTGAGAATTATCGGGATTATTCGACTCTATTTAACTCAAGTGCACAGAGCAGCCATTCTAGACATAACAAAAACTAAATAAGTCTTCCGTTTTATGATTATTTGTCCTAGAAATAATGTTATTTTAAATAAACAGTATAAGGATTTACTCCATATTGAAACATTTATCCAAAGTTAATTATTTGGCTTGCTTTATTTCCATTACATGCCCAATGTACATCTTTCTTATTTTCGTCTGCTTACATTGCTGTGATTTGGAAAACATAAACAAAATATGGAAGTTCAAGCAAAAGAGAAGATGCGTTTAGCCACCTTAAATCTCGTATAACCTTTCTAATTTCACCCTTTTCCATAGGCATCCTGATGAAATGAGATCTTATAGCTGCAATCTCCCTTGTTACTTTGTGTATTGTTCTAAACGCAGTCCCTTATTTATACTGAACATATTCCTGATCACCATCTGGAAGATTCAGTTGTATAGAACCGTAATGCGAGAAGGATCATAAATATTGGATTAAGTGCGTATTTCCTCAGGGTTTGTGTACTTAATTGTGCATGTAGCCTATGCTCCAGTTCTTTGATTAGATGCTTTGATAGTCGAAATCTCATTTTGAATTTTCTGTCATTTAGTTATGAGATGGGATTTCCTCTATGTTGGAAAATACGAGGAGACCTTTCAAATTAAAAATTCTAATCATCAGAGATAACAGAGTAATGTGAATTCTGAAAATAATAAAAATATATAGGTTATGAGCACAAACAATGCATCTTTAACATAGATTTGTGAAATAAAGAGGCTAATTATTTATGCAAGTGACCACAAAATATGCTTTATTTACTATTTATTTAAAGCTGCACTACTTATTTCTTCTCAGACACTATTGTGTAAATTCTGCAGTTCTGCTGATCTAAGTTCAATCAAGTTAACTGGAGAAAACTCACCAGTTAGGTTTGATCTTAGATCAAGAGGCCATGAACTTAGATCAATGTTTATACAACCAAAATTCTAAGTTCAGCTTGACTGAAGATCATTTTCGTATGCTTGAACTTAGATTATCTTTTATGCAACCGGGCCTTGAAGTATTGCTATGAAAGTAATTATCACGGGTTGAATGTCAAATGAGAGAAGAATATTCGTATGTCCATAAAGAATGTGAGGTTACATAACAAGAAAGCATTTTCCAAAATGTTTTAATGTGAGGTTTGTAAAATTTATGGGTATATTTGCAGGTCCCGGTTGTCAAATAGCGGGGTTCCTGACGGTGTTCGCCAGCGAACTGAGCATCTTTACTCTCACTGTCATCACGAGCGAAAGGTGGTACGCCATCACATACGCGATGCATCTTGATAAACGGCTCAGACTATGGACGGCGAGCAAGGTGATGGCAGCTGGTTGGTTATACTCAATCACCATGGCAACGTTACCTCTACTGGGCATCAGTGGCTATTCCAAAACAAGGTAAATACGCCAGTTATGTGTACAAACCCGAATGTAAGTTAATATCGGTCCTGCTGATCTATTCTACAACCGGGTATATCTTGCAACATGAATCTGTGTTTAGTCATCATGCTGTATACCACAGAACATCGTATCCTGATTACGATAAATGTTAGTTTAAATGATCATGTGTGGACGGTTGAATTTATCATGAAATTCCCCTATTGCCATCCATAAAAATTACAATTTTTAATCTTTGTTTCATATAACCTTGCCCCGCTGACATGTATCACTCCGCGTGCCACTACCTTCCCCCTATAAAATCATACAAATAAGAATATGAAGGCATGCAAAAATAATGAAGTTTATAATGAAAATGGGCAAGTTGAAACTGAATTAATGAGCAGTGAAACTGAAACAAGTTTATAACGAAAGGCATTCGGCCTTTTCCACTGGGATTTTTTAAAACCACCACACATACCTTGCAAAAATGCTTGTCTTTCAGTCTTGAAAGTCGTATCACGCCATACTTGTCGTGTGTTCTTCACTCACCCAAGTCTCGTCAATGAGTATATTTTGCGACTTGTATCCCGGTACAGTCTGATTGTCCTTAAATAACGTCTTCGCCACACAGCAATATTACCCCTGGAGTGGTAAGTTTTCCTGTTGTCTCAATTTCATGTCGCGATGTTCCCATGGATCTAACACTCACACCTGTAAGTTCAGAGCACAGCTGTTTGACTTCTCTCACTGACAAAGACGGATTCTTCTCTGTGAGTGCATTAAACACATGCTACACAATTCTTTTTTCGCCGCTTTGTAAAGGTTTTCCTTTGCGATGCTTCAGCGAAAAACTGGCGGTAGAGTCTGCCATTATACATATAAGTACACGCGGAATAAACGATCAATAAAATAATTTAGCTTTCGGTAGATATTGTCTGGTAAACAAAGAGTGTTTCTGAACGGATAAGCATTTTCCGAATTTTATAGTGTTGTATCGGCAAATCGTAACAACTTGCGATCCCCCTCCAAGCAGGTAACATTGGACGCCCTTCAAAATGAAAATCGAAGTAATGTGCGAGATCTAGTTCGATTCGATATTTTAGGCACAAGCAGTTGAGGCTCAGAAGAGCCAGTCCCATAGTGACTCCATCATTTGGTCACTCAAGGAAGACTCTGACTTTTAGTTAATAGATTAGCTGACCATAAGATCAGAGCCAGTGGTTGAGATTATATTTGGCGCAGAGATGGTGGGCAGAGACGGTCAACTAACAGCAGGTCACCCATTGACCTATATTCCTTTGCTGACTTTGTGACATGAAAGCTCCATCTCTCTCTGATGGTTCGGGTGTAAATCAAGGTCCTGTCTGGCTCTGTGCCTCCTCGGACTTGAGAAGTTTGCACGGATTTGATTTTATGTGACTATGGCCGCAATTGACCAATGAGTAGGTTGTTATGATTTGTTGATGCTGTCGTGGAAGGCTTAGCCAATCCTGGGCGCTGGAATTGTAAGGAGCTCCCCTTGCTGGCTGTTTCTGCTACTTTGTCGGCTGAGAACGTCTGTAGATGATAGTACTCTCGCTGGGTACAGTACTAGCATACCTCTGTTCACCCTTATAGTTTGTGACATGGGCATTCCCTCAGGGCACCTTGACAGATCCTTTGGAATGGTAGTTACCATACCGAAGATAGTGCACAATGAAACTGTTGCTTAAACCCGAAGCACCAGCAGCTGTGAGGCGAGTCATCAGTGCTTCTCTTTATCCGGGTGTGATTCACGTCATCTGTCTGAGTGTCCCGGTCGTAGCCCGCTTCACGACTAAGAAGGAAACGGGGATTTTAGCCATTTAAAACGTATTGATGAGCTATAACGAGACCTGTTTTCAGGAAGCGCATTGGGTATAAGAACGGCTATAGTCCCGAAGGTGGACATTCCTTAGGGTGCAACGCTACATAATCACTAGGTTACCTTATGGTAGGATTTTTAACTGTTGTTCAAATTTTAGTTTCTATATAAAATAGAAAGACAAAATTATGATGAAAGGAAATGTTTAAGGGAAAGAAAAAGGTAAAGATAGGTCGGCAAGAGATTTGTCAACACACGGATAAGGTTCTTCTTATTAGTTTTGTGCCGGCAGGCACTGACCGCGCGCTTCACACCTAACGCTGGTTAAACTGGTGTATGTTGGTTTGGGCTTATAACATTTACAGGCGTAACAGAGGTCCAGGTTACGGGAACGGCAGACAGTGAACTGACTCACAGCTGTCCCATTTAACAATACCAACTTTAATTTAATGCTGTAAAATGTTAGAGATAACAGAATATTCAACGATATGTGTTCCCTTAAAGCAACACAGGGAAACAAAAGCATCACAATCATTAACAACAAACCCTTGAAGGCACAAACAATTTTGCTGGAACAAGAATTTAACCAAGTTAACTAGGACTCCGGAAAAATTTAAGTTTAACAGAAACGCAAGCAAGCAGTCACGCTTATAAGGCGGTACTGGCGGAATTTAGCACGTTTAAAACCCAAGCAAATCTCCCAAAAAGGCGATCAGAAAGATCACTAAGACAAAATTATTGGAGCGGTCCTGGATTTGGTCCTCTGATGCTGCGAAGACGATTAACATTAAATACTGGTAGTCCTCTGCTGACGTCCTCCTTGACCTCTTCCTAAGTAACTTACTGTGGCAGATCCTTAAGAGTGACGTGGAGTCGTTTTTCCTCTGTTAGAAGAGTTGCCACGTAAGGAATGGACTGATCTTCCAGCCATCGACGAATTTCACGATGAGTAGTCGGAAGAATCGGAAGTATGGCCACGGTGTTCCGCATGCTTTTGAGTGTGTAGGATGAATCTGACCCAGGAAATGTTTGTAGCCTCCTTCCATCATCTGGATTACTCAAGAAGATGGGAGGTGGTTCGGCAATCCTAGGAGTTTCTGCAGAAGGGACAATGGAAGCTCTTTCCGGGGACTCTTGAGATGGGACTGTTTCACTCCTCTGGCGTTTGGGTGGGCTTGTTTTGACGGAGGGTGAGTTAGAGGAAGTCGCTAAGGTATCAAAGTAATTTGAGGTGCTTGGGGTAGGGTCACTGGCTCGTTTAATCTACTGATTGTGTTTTCTCTTGGGCGTGACCTGTTGCCAGTCTGCAGTTGTAATTGACTGCTCATGTTTACTTAAATAGGCATTTAGATCGTCAAGACGGGAGCGATGACTAACTAATTTCTTAATTTCAGAGGAGGCTATTTTGGCATTATTCCCTTCAGCAGCCTTCTAGAGTAGTTCCGGGAGTTTGTGTTCTACTGCCTGGATGTATTGGAGACGGGCTGTTTTCTCCATTTTTATCCATGCTAGAAGATTGGGTTCTATTGGTGTGGAAGGATGCCTGACTAGAGGAGAATCTAGAAACAGACTAATATCGCCACCATCAAGGTAATAGGACAGCGCCTTCGTCGGGAAATTTTCTGAATATATTTTTGTAAAAAGTGTGGAAGAAGTATCCATGTCAGTATTGGTATCCATGTTGAGGGATGACAGATAAAAGCCAATGGAGAGCCTCTATGGAACAGCAAATCAGAGTGCAGGGAAAACCAATCAAAACGAAGCACTTTTGTGCATGCAAAAGGGGTACACATGCCCCTTTTGTTGTGTGAAGCGAGAAATGCAGTGATTTTTGTGGGAAACTTACACAAAACACTGCAGAGCACACGATATCGACACACGATGTTAGAACTTTGTCTATTTCAACACTAGTGGCACAAAGCACTATCTATACACAGCAGTTTCACAAATGCAACACTCCTACATTGCACTGAATATCACGTTGTGGTTGCGAGCACGTAAAAACACGTCCACACAGTCAGAAGTATCGGAGAGAACGTAACACCAATTAAAGCCAACAGGAGAGACCGAAGCACCCACCCAAGAACTTCATGCCCGCCTCGGTAGCGAGTCTGTCTCACGTTCAAGAGGTCCCGAGTTCGAATCTTGGTCAGGGTGAGTTGCCTGGATAAGGTTTTTCCGGGGTTTTTCCTTATCCTGAAAGACGAATGTCGGGTAACTCTAAGCGCTATGGACCCTGGACTCATTTGAGCATTAGTTCACCAATTCCATTCATCGTCCGATATGACTTAACGTTGGAGGACGTAAATTACAAAAAAAAAAATTGTATAAAATGTGACTGATTTACTCCCGCTACAATACTCAAACCTAAAACTTTAAAAATAATCACAATTAAGCAACATGCGCTTCGTTTTCTGTACCATATGGTGAAAAAACAGCACGTTGTATATCTTAAGTCACTAATGAACCCATTCATTGCGGCGACTGCGAGATGTGGGGTGGTGATGCTGGTTTCACATGTGCATTTTATGACAATTTCTACTACAGTGTGCAAAGCATTTGTTTGTCTCGCCATTTTCTGATTCTCTCAGTCCCGCCTATCTTTCTGCGTTGAAGGTTCAACTGATTAAAACTCAGGGGTGGATCTCCGGTTTATCAGGCCTAACTGTTAAAGTGCAATTAGCTATATTTATCTTATATTGTTCCAACTGGTATACCCCCTTTTATAAAACATGAATCAACCACATGTTTCCAGTATTAAACTTGCTTATGTTTTGCACCTCGTGGATCACAAAATTATAGGTTATTGCATGGGGTGTGTGTGTGTGTGTGTGGGTGGGTGGGTGGGTGGGTGGGTGGGTGTGTGGGTGTGTGTGTGTGTTGCCCCTCCTCAGTTTGGCGCCATTACGTGGCAGGGGTTTGACTCCTTGGGCCGTCAACCTCACCAGTGATAATTTGAAAATATCGATGTCGTCGGCTACTCTCGGAGTTATCCTAACATTCATGAATATAGGATCTGTGGCAAGGATCTCTGATTCAGGGCGTTTTGGGTGGATCAATTAGGGAACTTGAAAAGAAACACAGTTTAATTCTCTTCTGACGATCGGTTGTATTTCAATTACTCTCGAAATACATGTTAATTAGACGAACTCTGAATGGTAGGCTTCGCGCTGGCGTGTTTGTACTCTCGTGTCTATAACACGAACGCGATTTCTGTCCGTGTGCTACCGCACAACGGTTTAGACTGGGTCTTAGCCACCAACTGCTTTAATGAACGCGATTTCTGTCCGCGTGCTACCGCACAACGGTTTAGACTGGGTCTTAGCCACCAACTGCTTTAATGAACGCGATTTCTGTCCGCGTGCTGTCGCACGACGGTTTAGACTGGGTCTTAGCCACCAACTGCTTTAATGAACGCAATTTCTGTCCGGGTGCTGTCGCACAACGGTTTAGACTGGGTCTTAGCCACCAACTGCTTTAATGAACGCGATTTCTGTCCGGGTGCTGTCGCACGACGGTCTCGCTTGACCCTCAGCCACCGACTGCTTTGGATATATATTTTTTCCCCAGATAGGTCATATGACACTTCGCTTCCGCCTTCAGCTTCAGCTAGACAAGATACAAATCAAACATTACTTAAAGGTAAACATAAAAATAGAAATCAAATTCCCATTTTTAATTAGTTGGTCGGTAGAATGCATATGGAGTCCAATTTACGAGAACCTCACTCTAGACCATATAACTTGTAGCAAGGATTTCTTAATTCAGGGCGTTTTTTGGTGGATCAATTAGGGTACTTGAAAAGAAACACAGTTTAATTATCTTCTGACGATCGGTTGTATTTCAATTACTCTCGAAATACATGTTAATTAGACGAAGTCTGAATGGAAGGCTTTGCGCTGGAGTGGTTGTACTCCCGTGTCTATAACACGACTCATCAGATTGGCACCCAGCTATTAACTACCTTTAGTTGAATGCGATATCTTTAGTTTACTTGTCCGTTCAGTTTGGCCAACAGTAACCAAATAACCTTAATGAACGCGATTTCTGTCCGCATGCTACCGCACAACGGTTTAGACTGGGTCTTAGCCACCAACTGCTTTAATGAACGCGATTTCTGTCCGGGTGCTATCGCACGACTGTCTCTCTTGACCCTCAGCCACCGACTGCTTTGTATATATATTTGTTCCCCAGATAGGTCATATGACACTTCGCTTCCCCCTTCAGTTCATTATTTTTAATTAGTTGGTTGGTAGAACGCATATGGAGTCCCATTTACGAGAACCTCACTTTATACACCTAAGATGTCCCCATCCTGTCAAAACTATGCTTGGAAATAAACACCGGGTGCTACCCTTAAAATTTATGGTTGTGGCCGGTCTTCCTAGGGGACAAAATCTTACCGCTCAGAGTCCGTAACAAACTTGACAATGCACACAAGATATTTGTTTCAATACATGTATATATTCCTTTAACATTCAATTAATCTTCCATATATTTCTTAACAGTTAATTAATCAACTCGAGGAAGAGAGTACCGTTTCAAGATCTATTCTTGCTTTGATATTTTCTAAAACAAAGAGAGCTCATCTACTCTCCTCAGTATCGCGTGATCTTTAGACCCTTCTTAACAAATCAAACCACAGTTTACCACGTGGTGAACTGCTATGAGCAAGCTTTTATGTCCATCTGTTTACTTAGTCTGTTTCTCGTCTGTGATTTATTTTCAGTATTATCATTAATTTTTTTCCAAATTGATAACGTTTATATAATAGAAGTACCGCCTATTCCACTTCGGTGCTAAAAATAGAATGTGTTACACTCATTTATTTCTCTGTTCACTATTGTTTGTTTTATATGTACTCTATAAACTAATCTAGAAAGAGTCTTTTGTTCTCACTTTCTTCTCGGACATCCAGCCAGGTGAAAAGATGATTATATATGATTTAAAATAGAAATCCGTCGAATTAAGAAGCAAAGATCAATACAGCTTGATAATCAAGTTAAGTAGTTACGTTTATTTGATACGATTTTCTATTCTCACGTCATCTCCTGACCTGACATTTAATTTACTGAAAACAGTCTTTTATTCAGTAATGCGAATTTTGATAGTGTTTTGTCTTTGTTTATAGTTATGTTATATCCAGTATTTCATTTGAGGTTATAACATTTTATACATATCCTGATGATGGTAGAGATGTACACTCCCGAAACGTTGATATCTTATCATCTTTTCACCTAGCTGGCTGGCCGAGAAGAAAGTGAGCATATTCGTCGCCAGGAAAGCTTCAGGTCTTATTTTCTATAGTCTTTTGTTCTGTCTAAACACCTAGACATAAACCCCTTCCGTGCCGAAGGTCTAACGCCCGGCTGAAGCGCTCCAATATTGCCCATTATGGGAGTCATGAATGGGGTGCAGTACTAGAGAATGGAATGTATCAACGCCACAGTGCCTGCAGGCAGTTATAGTTTTATCCAAAACATGTCAGCTCTGTCCCAACCCTCTGTCAAGAATGTCATTATTTTGAGGTTTGGACTTACAAGTTATGTATCTGTAGGAAATAAAGGAACCAGTAGACTGGCTACATTGCCTCTCGTCCTGTTTTATAAGAGTTACCTTTTGTTGGCCATTGGTTATAACCCAGCGACAAAGGACAGTGGTTCCCTTTGAAATGTGCCATGTTTTGGCAAAAATGTATATCCGAATACGTGTTTCCCACCGGGATCGCTATCCACTTCGCAGTTGAGTAATTACAAGGCTGAGTGCATGCCGGAGCAGATCTCTCAGCGAATGTCCCCACACCGCTGCCGGGAATCAAATTTGGGTTTCCCATTGGTTACCGGTAGCGCTATCACCGGTTAAGAAGAAGACTACTTTCTCTGTCTACTTCAGTTTGAGATAAATATTTATGAAAATACATAGGTACAAAGTGAATAGCGATTACATACGAGTTGCAATGTACGAGTAGTTGCTAATCTTGAAGCTTCATGCTCCGTTTATGACATAACGAGAAATTCATTAACTGAAATTAATTCTTGAAACATTCAGAATAATAATGTCGCGAGCATTGTTGGGGCCGGCGCACAAAGGGGGCAGCGCGGAGATAAAAGGCTTGCTGAAACAAATAAAGTTAGATACTAGAAGGTTCTAGCGCCGTCTTGTTCATTCCAGAAATATGAGTAGAGAATATAAAAGAAATTGTGACACGCCAGACAGAGACAGTCGTAAAGAGAGAGAATTAAATTGGAAGTTGAGAATCGTCCACGTACAGCTGTGTTTTGAAATTGAACTCTTTTGTTTGTGGTCAACGACCTTGAGCATTGTAATTGTATATGTTACGTAATTCTGCTACTGCAAGGGTTGACCAAAGTGTGTTTCTACGGAAATAAAGAGCATATTGGAATTTCTGCAACTGGACTTTTAATTCTAGGAACCCACAAAGTCACAATAATAATATGCCCGCCTCGGTAGCTCAGGTGGTAGTGTTCAAGAGTTCCCGAGTTCGAATCTCGGTCAGGGTGAGTTACCTGGATAAGGTTTCTCCCAGATTTTTCCCTTATCCTGAAGGATGAATGTCTGGTAGCACTAGGCTCTGTGGAACCTGGACTCGTTTGAGCATCATTTCACCGATTTCATTCATCGTCCGATATGGCAACGTTGGAGGACGTAAATTACAAACAAGGTACATATGATTGGTATTAAAAAGTCTTATGTTTGTCTTCACTTTCTCTGCTCGTTGTTGTACCAACGGTTCCTTTAAACGTCTACACTTCCATCTAGTTCAAGTTGATCGAAATAGATAAATGGTTTACTACATACTTTCTTGTATGAACAATGCACATTGAAGAATGCAGTAGTTTTAAATCATTTTTAAGCAGTTTGTTATGTGATAGCTTTTACAGTTCGTTCTGTTTCCATATCCAGAAGAAAAGAGGACAAATCGTAAAATGACTTTTCATTTGAGAAACGTATAAGTATTACAAATGCAAACCAATGACGAGAAACATTTTGGAAATGGTTTAACTCCACAAAAAGTTCAATAATTCGCGTGTTTTAACAATTTCAACACTTTTAGTTCAGTAATGTTTTATTTTTCTCTTGCGATTTACTAGTTATACAAAAGTTGCCCACAATGAAGGAAGCTTTAGAGCCTATTCCTAAAACATTCACACTGTCATGAAAGTATCTTGAACAATGGCAATTTAATCAAAATTTTAACAAAACTAAAATTTTGTAAAGTTATGTGTTGAAGAGTAGCCTTAATATTTTTCACCACTTTTATCTTCTGTACGTCATCCACAGAGAAAGTTAAACTCGAACTATTCCTTTTGATGTACTGTCCACAGAAACACATTCAGAGATCATTTGTTAAACTTGTTCTTTTGAATTTAGTTAGCATAAAAAATAGGAGTTGTGTGCGGAAATTCAATATACATATTATATTTCTCAAGTAAATGTATATGCCAACATAAACCATAATACTTAAAGTTATTTTTTGGGAAATAAGAACTTTTGAATTTGTTTCTATGTAAATGGTAGTTTTAGGGAGGAGTGTTTTCTAAAAAAAATCTGCCTGCCGCTTACTTAATATGTTTAGCTTACTGAGGTTATATAGGGAAAAGAAAAAGAAATCTGTGGGAGGTAAGGATATATAGACATATGTAATCAGTTAGGGCGAGAAGGTTTTGCTTGGGCGAGAACACGAGCGAGAAATTTGGAAGGTATAGGTCAAGAGAGGGAGGTACGAGGGCTGTTCAATAATGATCACAATTTTTTTTACAACGTACCTTTACTCATCCTCATAATTTTGATGGTTCTTCTCAAAATAGTCTCCCCTGAATGCGTTGCACTTGTCCCAGCGTTTCTGCCAGTCTTCAAAGACATGCTGGAAACCATTTCTGAGAAATCCTTCAAAATCGCCTCCGCAGCCTTCACCATTGCTTCTGATGATGGATAATGCCTCCCACGAAGGCGTTTCTTCAAGTTAGCGAATAGAAAATGTAACATGGGGCTAATTCCGGACTATAGGGAGGGTGAGAGATGTACTTCACGTTGATTTTTGCAATATATTCAGCAACAACATTGGCAATATGCGGCCGCGCATTATCGTGGTGCAGCATCAGCCTGCTTCATGGAAATGTGATCTTTTACGCCTGATATGGACTTTCAATGTTTTCAAGACATCCCTGAAGTATTATCCAGTTACTGATGTGTGTGCAGGTATAACATGCTGATAAACCATTCCATGAATATCAAAGAATGAGATGACCATAACTTTCCCAGCAGAAGCAACCACTTTTGCTTTTTTTTGAAGGTTTGGTTTTGAAGTAGATTTCCACGCTGAGCTTTTGTATTTGCTCTCAGGATCAAAGTGATGTAGCCAAGTTCCGTCAGCAGTGATTACGTTTGAAAGAAACTCCGGATCCTCCTCTAACATCAACTTTAACTGCAATTTAGCTCCATTGCAGCAGTAGGCGATGCTGAACATATCTGAACTTACCTGGTTCTCACAGGCGGTCATCCGGAGTACCAACAATGAAGCTACTATGGTGTGTTTGTTTAACATCAAGCTAACAGAATATAATACGATTGAATTTTAGTGCGAAAAATTATGAGCGTAAAAAATTATGATCATTCTTTATTGAACAGCCCTCGTAAATACATGTCCATTGTGTGGAGAAGAGAACGCAGACCTCCGTTGTATATTATATAGTAGTCAAACAAAGATATGGAGCGAGCAGGCCTGGCTACGTAAATGGGACAATTTGGGGGGTGAAGTAGTAATTAGAAAAATTTTGTCATTAAAAGGGTAAAAGAACAGGAGAAATATAGGGAATTATTTAGGGAAAGTTAAAGAGAGACAGCTAAGAACAAATAAGAGAAAAATGTAGAGTAGGATAGGTGAAATGGTGAAATGTCGAAGGCTTTTAGAAAGCAATTTCTGGTGTATAAATATTGTTAACCATGATAGTGATTTTTATAGTGATAAATGGTGGTTATATGCTTAGTTTTAATTTTCTGTTCACACGCTTGGAATTTTCTTGAATTCAAAATATTCCAAAGTGTGCATTTTTATGGTATCTCAAAACCCAATCTTCGGTTGGAATACATACAATCTTCCTCTACCTGCTACATAAATGGTAGTGAAACAATTACACAAAATTTACGTACTATACCGCTGTAAGTCTCTCTACTCCACATTCTTTTGCTGTGCTACCCTGGAACATGCACGCTAAAATACTTTGAGAAATATACTTTTTCCATTATTTTTGTTGTCCATTAACCTTATAGATTCTTGCTTCTCCTTGCGAGAGCAAAATATAAATGAGGTTGCCTGAGGGGAATGTTAACAACTCTCTAGTCATTGTTCATACAGAACTGAAACTTGCTTTAACAAGGGAGAAGTTTAATGTCATCCTGTACGTCTGTATCACGTTTCCAACTACATGACATATTTTAAAAGCAAATGTAAGTAAAATTGTTGGAACCGAGCTTACTCCGATGCATTTTCTATCGATCCTCAACTCCTTACCGGTGCTTAAGGCAACCAGTGCAAAAGAGAAAGAGGGTAAAGTAAATCAATTGATCTACTTTTGATTTGCACACCGATACAAGAATCTTTACAGCATAGATACGTGAATAGAGGGTTCGAATCCCACCAGCATCCACCGTTTTCCTTTTTTCCTCGGTCCTCATAACTGGTAAAGTCATCAAAGTACTTTCAAGTTATACCTGCGACATTTTCTTTCCCCTTTGTCATTTCAGTTCATGTATCATCAGTATACATGGGAATTAACACCAGGCAGACGGAAATGAAGTTGAACTGTCATTGACGCGGTCACGTCGCAACTTACAAACCATCCTCACTCCTCATAAAATCTGGTGGCGTTTGCAGATAGTTAATGCCAGAGGATCTACTCCCATTATTCCTGGACCCGTAGGACCAAGGACCCGGGCCTCCTTCTACCAGGGAGTTACCGAGCTGTCCCTAAAGGGTGCCCGGCGCCTTTGAGGCTCTTTCCATAGGGCAAGACCTAGACACTAACAAGCCCCCCCATCTCGTCCTGTGGACTCATGATGGGATGGAAGTGGATACGCCACGTACGCGCGCCAACACCAAAATGGGAAGGCTACCGATATGACCTCGGTAGGGCCGCCTGGTGATCTAGCACACCTACTAGCTTACTGGCTAGTACGCGGGAATATTAATGGCTTCCCTCAACCCCTTCCGGAGACGTACCCGATCTCCCACGGGTATCGGGAGCCACTGCCCCCTCGAGTCCAACCCAATCCGAACAACTTCCTATCAGGGAGGGGCTCGAATGTTCGGCCCGAGGTTCCTCTAGTAACGTCAGAGGTACCACGATTGCTAAGGGTCCGCAGTGCCCGCACCACGGCAGCTGAAGGGGACGGATCCCCTCCCCTACAGGGGGCGTTTTGCAGACAGCATGGCCCGGTAGTGACCGTTTACAATTTTTTGTATTGATAAAGTAGATAACTTGAGACTTAAGAATTCCTATTCCTGATCGAGTGTCTACCGCCGTTTTGCCGTAGGGAGTAAGAACGGCCACTAAACACTATAATAATCTTTCGTCTTCCACACAAAGGACCTCTTTAATACCCGATTTCACCAACAGATGCTAAAATCGACGTTAACATATGTAACGTAACAATTGTCACAGCGCTAACAAAGTGTTAAACTTCTTGCATTTCACCAACTTTTTTTTTAATTTACGTCCGCCCCAACGTTAAGTTATATCGGACGGTGAACGAATTGGGTGAAATGATGCTCAAATGAGTTCAGGGTCCATGGAGCTTAGAGTTACCCGACATTCGCCTTGAAAGATAAGGGAAACCATGGAAAAAACCTTATCTGGGTAACTCACCCTGACCGAGATTCGAACTCGTGACCTATGTTAACAAACACGACTTAACGCCAAGAGACTTATAAATATCATAGCTATAGAAGGCTATGGATGCGTTGTATTATTTTCTTAACATACTGCGATGCGCTTTTGTTTTAATTTTCGTCTGCACACAGCTGAAAAAATGGCGGGTAAACAAAATCATAAATAAAGCCGAGAGACAAATTTCTCATCGATGGAGAAAGAATTGTTAATTGAATTGGTGACGAAATGTAAGGATATCTTGGAAAATAAGCGGGCGGATGCGGTGAATGTAAAAGAGAAAGATGTCACATGGGAAAAAATTGGAAACGAATTTAATTCAAATGCATGTGTCCCTACTACAAGCACGAAAGAACTTCGTCAGTATTACGTAAATTTAAAACAAGGAGCGAAGGACAAGAGACGAGTGACTTGAACGTTCCAAGACGGGAGGTGGACAGGCGTATTATCCACTGAATTCAGTGAATTATAAAATCGCAACGTTATTAATGCTTGAAGCAAAGTCGAGATCGGCATATTCCTTTCGATGCAAGTTCTAACCTCTCCTGTACTTCCATATTAATCTTCATAGCAACTTGTTTCGACAGTCTATACCTCTGTAGAAAATTTTCTTCTGATACCTCCTCAAAATCATTTCTCCTCATAGGCCGTACTCTACTACGAAAGCCATTTAGACGGTCTTAAATATAGCAAATCGACATCAACAGCTGAGTTCATGCCCGCCATCTTGACTATTTACAATTGTTAAGGACTTAACAACAGAAATTTGGCTTGTTAGTTTAACATGAGATTTATCACGATTGTTAAGCTAACACTTGTTGATGAAATGCAATTTTTGTTATAACTATTGTTAAACACATGTTAAGTCTTAACATCTGTTGGTGAAATCGGGCATAAAACTTCTTTGCATTGGTAGTCCTGCATACACATTCACATCTAAATTTATTGAGAAAAACAGAAATTCTGAAGTAAATTTTACCTCGTCTGCAATTTACTTATAGTAGGTTGAGGAAGTCTTTGTATTCCATCCAAAAATTCCAAGGAGACCACGACTGCGCCAGTTGTGGATGTCCGCCGCAGTTGTGGACGAAACGTCTGGAAATTCTAACTCCCTCAATATTAATGTGAAATAATAATGTGATAATATCGCTAGTCATTGGATGCAACCAGATTGACCTAACCCCGCAGTACACATTGTTGATATTGGCTCATGCTTTGCCTCTCGCATTCATTGAGTCATTGATTTTCGAAGATGGGTTTAATGCCCTACAGTAATATAAGTAGTATCTTATTCTGTTCACTAATGGACACTGGTCCTTTAGAAAAATGAGATGCTGCACTATTATTTAGAGCTAACTTAAGTGGGATGTGTTTTAAATATTTTAAGTACACAACTAATTTTGGAGGAATTCAAAATAGAGCTATGAAACCATGAATTAAATATGTGGAATGAAAAAGAAACTTGGTTAAATTTCACTTAGTGCATGCACTGCCCGTTTTAAAAATTAGTGACGTGGCAACTTATTTTACACTATTATACGAGAGAACCAAAATGACAAAGAATTCAGGCCACCTAGTAGATAAGTATAAGTATCAGAAAAATTTAAAAACAAAAGGTGGTATAAATACTCCTTGGTAATTCATCATGTTATCAGTTGAATAAATGTAAAACAAATGTTTTACCGATTACCATAAATGGAAGTGAATGTATCTTTAATCTTCGTTTGAATTGCAGAAGTTTATAATTTTGGAGTTAAAAAGGAGTTAAATCGAATCTATTTTATAGCATTACTTTTAACAGATTTATTATGTCATTGTTCCACACCAAGCATTATGGTTCCCGTGCTAGAAACAACGTGTTTGCTAGGGTTGTATAAATTTTCTTCAAAACATTTAATTACCACTACCTGTAATTACTGTTCGCCCACATATTAATGACGGTTGCCTTTTGTTTCAGCATTTGTCTGCCGATGGAAAACAGAGACTTGGGCGACCGAGTGTATCTCGTCACACTGTTGCTGATGAATGGCATCGCCTTCCTGGTGATCTGCGCCTGTTACGGAAGAATCTATTGCACTATCCGAGGTCCTGGACCGGCTAGGAATTCCGACACAACGGTGGCCAAGCGCATGGCACTCCTGGTGTTCACGGACTTCGCTTGCTGGGCCCCCATAGCATTCTTTGGGCTTACAGCCGTGGCAGGATATCCACTGATCGACGTACCCCACACCAAGATTCTCCTGGTGTTCTTTTACCCGCTCAACTCGTGTGCCAACCCATATCTGTACGCCTTACTAACGAAGCAGTATCGTCGGGACCTGTTCACGCTCTTGTCCAGGCATGGGTTGTGCGTCAGGAAGGCGGCGCGATACAAGGGCGGTACTGCACAGTCTACTACGGGGAACTCAGCAGCGCCCGTGGTGGCCCCGACAGCACAATCTTCTTCAGCCAGAGTCGCGCCGGCATCCTCAGGCAGCGAGGGGTCGTCGTCGCTCGGTCTACCCAAGGGATCACCGCATCCTCTTCGGAACAGTACGACCAGGCTCAACCTGAACACCGGACAGGAGATGATACTTCGCAAAGTCCTCGACAGTGCGGAACCAGCCCCTATCACATTCCAGCCCGCAGATTCCCCCTTGTGAGGAACTCTAGCCTTGGTTGTCTTCCTGTACCTTCCCAATTAGGATACAGCTACTCGATTACACAGTATTATGTCGTGTTTTGTTCTCTGTGTGGTGTTGTAACATCATCAAAACAAAAGACACATTTCAGTCAATATCGTATATATACGCTTAGTGTTAAATTTTAGCTGCGTTCGTTCTGTGGCAAAACTAATGGAGAGTTAAAGTAACCCGTTTTATAAATCCTTAATTTTAAATGAGCTATCTGTATTAATATATTATTCCTGTGCCAGCTATGTAACTTACATCCCTTGCCCAACTTCCCCTGCGCTTTCCTCTTCATCACTCGATAATCCACTAACCACCTGATATATTTTCTTCTGCCCCAACATTTTTCCAAGTCAACCTTCCTTACAATACGAGTTCGAAGTTTAGCATGAACTCCTACCCATCTGTAATTCCAACCGATCTAAGTTCTTTATTGTTCTTCCTTGACGTATGTTTTCAATATGTTCCATGTGGCATTCTTTCCATACTCATGTAAACGAAAGCTTGGAATAGTTTTACTAACTTCGTTGAGATACAGCAGTACACACTGTTCAAGCCTTTAAATTTCAAATGTGTCTATAAGGGTACATACATTTGAAAATATATATCTGAAAGCTTAAGTTATAATCAGCTGAAAATATGGAAGGTGAGCTTTAAGTCATATTTTATTTGTCCATTTATATTAGTTACTCAAAACATTTAAGCTTTTCTTTTCTAAATTTTATCAAGCGTTTCACATTATTGAATTTTACTATTTCTATGTGTTTTTTTTTTTTTTTTTTAAATTTAGATTCATACGAGGGTGGTTCGAAAAGTTCTAAGCTTGAGAAGAAATATAGGATATTTAATTCACCTCTACTTTTTACGTTTTGAAATATCTTTGGTTCTATACTCTTGGACCAATGTTACTCTTAACTTATTTACACCTTCAGTATAAAATTATTTTTAAACTCTGCAAAATAGTATCTGTCGTCACCACATATTAAATCTCTATCTAGCGATATGTTATATTTTATGTTGGAAGTGGGAAAAAGGTCATTGAAAGCCATTCTAATGATTTGGTTGAGTCCAATGTGTAAATAATACAACTTTGCCAACTTAAATAATCATGCATCAGTGCCCTGTCTTGGTTGAAAAGAATTTTCTTTTGTAGCAAATATGAATTTATGGCTTTCACATCGTAATTCAACTGTTCTAGCAAAACTGTATACTGCTTTGTTTTGGTTTACCAACGCCACGTCATAGGCATTCCAGAAAACTGAAACTTTTCTGCTGAAAGACCGTTTTTAGCTATTTTGAAACCCTCTCAGCCTCTTAGGTCCATTTTATGGATTGCTCCTTTGTCTCTGATGACTGATTGTGAATCCATATGCAGCACATTGTCGTAAAATAGTGGGCCCAGTTGCATCTGCACATACCCGAGCGCTCCTGGACAGGTTCATTCAAATGGCCTTTTGATCGGCGGTGAAAATCCCGGCAGCCAATCATGCCGCGAATTCTCTCTTTTGCAAGTGCTCGTTTAAAAGGTCCAGACACAATCTGATAAGAGCTCAACAATGTCAAATAGCTTAGATACCTCGATTCATCCGTCGTCCAGGACGTCGTCGTTTCCATCAGTTTCAGTGGTGACTGCATCTCCTGGATGTTCATCATCAATGATACCTTTTATTTCTTTTCGTTGGGTGGCCCACATCCGCACCCTAATTAACGGACATCCTCAGAGGGAGCATCTTTTTCTCATGCAAATACTGTTAATAAACTAATTATACAGGCTAGGAGGTGTACTTTGTTAGTATTAAGATAATATAACCCATGGCGCGACAGCCCTTAGAGGGCCAAGGCCTACGAACCCGACTGCCGGCCTCACGCCCACTTACGCACGGCAGAGGTGGACGATCATCCAACCGATACGGGGAGGAGATGTGATCAGCATCTTGGCATCCCCCAGCCGGAATGTTGGTTTCCGTGACCTGGGCTACTTACCTAGAGTAAGCTCCTCACTTTCCTCACGATGCTCAGTGAGCACCGGTCCTTACCCGGGACCTAAAATCCCCACCACATGGGTGGGATCGAAACCGGGCCGCTTTCCGTGGCCAGGGACCAAGGTATGCTGCCTTAGCCCGCTACGTCACGACACAGGACTTAGTATTAAGATGGCAAATAAAAATAAAGTGAAATGGTTGAATGGAGAAATAGCGAGGGAGAGGGCATGGTGGGGGTTCTATGTAAACACCCCAGCAGCAGACCAGCAGAAGATGCGAGTCGCCCAGGTTTGCTGCTCAGCACCAAGCCGCTTAGTGCGGCTTTATCTGGGCAGTATAAAAGAATGGTCGTGTGTCGCAGGCGGTTGTCTTGGGCAGTACCATGTGTGGGCGCAGTGCCCCGGGGGGGGGGGCGGTGTGTGCTCAGTGCTGGCTGCGGTCTTCCACCTCCCTGAGAGGCATCTGAGCACAGCCCGCTTGACAGGCTAGAGGGGAAGGAACTAATGTTGAGGTATGGGTTTTACCAAGTCCATTTCTGGGCTAGGGATATAGAGTCACGGGAAAGTAGCCCTGCTCAGTTTAGTTGCCCAAAGCGTCTTTGGGCAGCCGGTAACTTGGTCTGCGGCGAGGAACCCTAGGTCATACCGGCCTAGGGTATTCACAGGTTATTGGGGTGGGAGCCTAGCTTATTGTAGATGGTACGGGATCTCTCCCGCACCATGTCTACTCCGGAATAGGTGTGGAGGATATGGGACGGGAATCTACGTCCAGTATCGTAGATAATTCGCAGCGCCCTGTTCTGGACGCGCTGCAGCCTGCGAATATTGGTGGGAGCCGCTGATCCCCAGACTTCACAGCTGTACAGAATCAGGGCCGGGATAATCGCCCGATACAGACGTAGTTTAAGGTGTGTTGGCATTGTGGATTTAAAGATGAGGTACAACTGCCTAAGTGCTGCATGCCCTTGTCCGGCTTTGACCCGGACGTGAGGGGCGTAGATGAGGCCGCGATCGAGGAGGACACCAAGGTGTTTGGTAGAGGGAACCCAGGGATTTGCCTCTGTCTCAACGTCAGCGACCAATCCGGTCGCCTAGCTCGGACGTTAGCCAGGAGCAGAGCGGAGCTCTTCCCTGGACTAATGGCCATCCTACAACTCTCACTCCAACGGCCGATAGCTCGGAGCTGGCGCTGCAGCGGAGGATAGCAAAATCATAGGTTCTTGTTACGTGCCATTATGAGGACGGACGTCGTCGGCATATTGGCACGTAACAGTCTGTGGTTCCAGAGGGATATCAGACATGTAGGACGCAAAGAGTAGCGGGACTCCAGTTAGTAACGGATTGTCTGTAGAAGCTGGCATGTCTGAATGAGTACCCAAGCCAACCATGACACGACTTGATTGGCATCTGGGACAATTACATTCAAATATTTGGTTAGAATATGTAGAACTAAGTTAAAGTAGTGAGCTAGGTCCTTACGAGCTAGTTAAGACAGCTTAAGGATTTGGATTATACGAGAAAGATGTTATGGTGTGGCGGAGTGTTATAGGTAAGTTGTCATGCTGAGTCCCATTGATCGCTTACAGGTTGCTGGAAGAACACCCGCTTATACACTCCGCAGTCAAGTTTTCAAAATAGAAAATGATGGTGAAATTCAATCCTCTTTTGTTGTTTGAAAGTAACCTTTAAATGCGAGGTATTTAATCATGGGTGGCCATTGTATCCATTTTCGAAACAAACTTCAAGTTCTTTATCTTTCTTTGTTTTGTAACATAACTGACGAACACTGCATTTTTCGTGCTATTATTTGATATCGCCAGCACCATCTCTGTGTCACACCGTGAACCACACTTTTAGGACCATGATATTAACTTCTACTTGTATTAAATTTTCTTGGGGAAATTTGTGATGAAATTAGGATGAAATATCTATGACTTATCAATTTAGTGCCAAGTACCACTTATTTCACCATTCGACTCTCAGTAAGGCGGCCCGGTTTCGATTCCAAGCGTCCGCAAAGGGAGATTTGTGGTGGACAACATGGCACTGAGAGTGGACCTTCTACGGTATATCCGGTTTTCCCTACTATCGTTTCACCAATTACTCCATGATCACCTTTCCCATCATTCATCTCACCCTCATACTATCATCCATTTCTCTTACCCCCATACCAGGCATCGGGCTGATCACCCATCCTGGTTCTCTATCAGATCCAAAGCTTTGGTTCCTCAGACCAGACATTAATGGACAGAGTAACAAGAATCCCCGAACACTGCGATAAGTGGTATATTAGGAATAAGGTAAAGAAGAACTACCATTTATTTCAGAAGGGTTAAACAATAAACTGCAGATAAAATACATTCCCTCTAATCCTTAGCACAACCTATTCCTAGGATTGTTTCATAGCATTATGTAAAAAGAAATTATTTCAATAGTGGCAGACCTGTACCGCTGTGGTTTGGCATTTGTTTTACGCTTGCACAGCGAGAGAGAGAGAGAGAGAGAGAGAGAGAGAGAGAGAGAGAGAGAGAGAGAGAGAGAGAGAGAGAGAGACGGATGAACAGACGCACATTAACAGATTTTCCACAGAATGAACGGCGCCTATAAAAAAGAAAGAGGGCTAAGGAAAAAAAAACAGTTGTAAGTTATTGTCCTTGTTCCTCTCTTCCTTTTTACTCTTTTTGTTGTATTCTATTGAAAAGATGTTTTTAATGGAGACTATGTTGTTATACATTAATCGATGTAGAAATGCTAGAGATTTTAGCCAAGGAATTTACCTGCGTCTTTTTAAGCAACCAAAGGACGATATTGGTATTCCTGGTTTTTGTGCATGTACTCAGATGATGAATTATTTTGGATATTGCTCAAAATGTGGGTGAACTCTGTAACCACTTCAAAATACAGCTGTATTTTTGTGAGTTTCAAAGGGTAATTATTCCAAAAATGTGTAATAGATTGATTTCTGTGTACCATAGAAGAGATTGAAACGAATCTGAAAAGTGATTGAAACAGGTCATGTGTTTTTATGAATTTTTAAAAATAAGGAGAATCTTACAAGGTACTTTTTTGTACATAGAATACAATATATGTAACAATGTTTAAATTATTAAAAGCATATCATTGTTTATGTTCTACTTTTATTTTTGTATCTCCTTTCACCATAAAATTAGAGACTATAATTTTAAGGCAGAGCTGTTCAATAAAGAATGATTACAATTTATTTTGACAACATACCTTTACTCATCCTCATAATTTTGATGGTCCTTCTCAAAACAGTCTCCCCTGAATGCGATGCATATCTCTGAGCGTTTCTGCCAATCTTCAAAGACGTGCTGGAAACCATTTTTGAGAGATCCTTCAAAATCGCCTCCGCAGCCTCACCACTGCTTCTGATGATAATGCCTCCCACGAAGGCGTTTCTTCAAGTTAGGGAATAGGAAAAGGTCACATAGGGCTAAATCCGGATTATAGGGAGGGTGAGAGATGCACTTCACGTTGATTTTTGCAAGATATTCAGCAACAACATTGACAATATGCAGCCGCGCATTACTGTGGTGCAGCATCCAGCCTGCTTCACGGAAATGTGGTCTTTTGCGCCTGATAAGGACTTGCAATGTTTTCAGGACATCCCTGCAATATTGTCCAATTATTGATGTGTGTGCAGGTACAACATGCTGATAAACCATTCCATAAATATCAATGATTGATATAACCATAACTTTCCCAGAAGCAGCCACTTTTGCTTTTTGGGGGGTTGGTGATGGACGATATTTCAACACTGGATTTGCTGTTTGCTCTCAGGATCAAAATGATGTAGCCAAGTTTCATCAGCAGTGATTACGTTTGAAAGAAACTCCAGATCTTCCTCTAGCATCAACTTTTAACTGCATGTTACCTTCATTGCAGTGGTAGGCGATAGTGAACATGTCTGTACTTGCCTGGTTCTCACAGGCGGGAAGCAGGAGTAGCAACAATGAAACTACTACGGCGTGTTTGTTTCACATTAAGCTAACAGAATATAATAAGATTGAATTTTAGTCCCAAAAATTATGACCGTAATAAAATTATGATCATTCTTTATTGAACAGCCCTCCATATAAATCTGAACCATTTCAATAGGCCATAACTTCTGAAGCAATAATAGGACACACATGCCACTTTGGGAGAGTATAATACACAATTGGGAGATTACATTACACTATTTACATCTCAGAGAAAATGTTGGAAGTGTCCTCCACCAGCAACTATACATGTTTGCACTCGTCTCACCATATTCTCTGAAGTTTTACGGAGATGATATCGAATTGAGAGAAGGTTATTTCCAGCAAGCTGGAGCAACGTGTCATACATCTAATGACACCATGGAACTTGTAACCAGTTTCTTTGATAATCAAATAATCTCAAAAGGTCTGTAGCCCCCCAGATACCCTAACCTAATCTCACCGAATTTTTTCTTGTGGAGTATCTAAAAATAGAGTCTACAAGAATATGCCACGGGCAATTGATGTTCTCAAGGAATCCATTCGAACCGAAATAAGTTGCAGTGGGGAGGATACTCTCCGTAAAACTTAGGAGAATATGGTGAGACGAGTGCAAACATGTATAGATTACATAGAAAATGAAGCTAGTTACAGTGAAGTAATAAATATTACACAAATAAAAATATTTGTTAATGAATCTCTACTTATCTTAAGAAGCTGGTGCTAATACTTCATTCTTCTTTTTAAAATCGATTTCGAAGGCACATTGCATTCATCTTCACTTTATTCCAAACAAACTCCGTTGTTAAGGAAATCTCACGTTGTTTTTTTTCCCCCTTTTGTTATGTTTTCAGCATTACCAACATCTGAAGACGAAAGAAACCTAAAAACAGAATCAATTGCCGGTATGTCAAAATTCATTATGCGATGTTTATTTTTTAAAGTAAATATTTTTCCCACACTATTAAACCTATGGGAACATTTAATTGTTTTAATAATTTAACTTCGGGATTTATTTCATGGTTAAATAACCAAAAATGATCTGCTACGGCCGATTTATGTACAGATGCTGTTGGAGAACACTTCAAACATTTTCTCTGAGATGTAAATAGTGTAAATTAATCTCTAAATTGTGTATCAAGCGGTAACTGCTTTTCTGTGTAAGATCACGAGCCAGGATATCTGCAAATATGGCAGTAAATCAAGTAATGAGGATAAGTGATGCTTTTTTGTAAGTTTAAGTTTGCTCTTGTTCATTTAATACGCGTAATAACATCTTGTGTGTACTGTGTATACGAATTTTTCAGTCTGGACTCTACCTATCGAAAACTTAGCCTTCACAAGGCTAGTGTGAAACAACGATTAATTTCCAAATTCCTTGGAAATTGCTGACACAAATCTCTTTATTTAACACACGAGGGTGATTCAAACATAAGTGGTAATTGTTGCGTATCATTGACAATGAGTGTGACGGCGAAGTGGGGGTCTAAGGTCAGTGTGTTAGGAAGGGGGAACTAAATAGCTTGTTAGCTACTCCGCAAGTTCTGACGTCTGTACATGTTTTATGCAATAAGGTTTTGTCAATCTCTTATTGCTTTGAGGAAAAGAAGGAATACTAGCCATTTAAAAAAATATTAGTAACAAGCACTTCCTTTATAAGTTTAACATTCTCTTCTGTTCCTTATGGCTTACCCGAATCTATGCTAAGAATAACTGCACCTAGAGAGTTCTTCTGCTTTGAAACATCGATAAACATAGTAATCATATGAAAAACAATAAATCGCCAATAAACAGTACAAAATCCCCATATTAGTGATACTTATTTCTCATACTAAAGAAGGAAAGAATGTCTACAAACAGTTCATCGCCGCAAATAATTCGATCCGCAGACCATAGAGATGGAAGAATGCACTGCAAATAATTTAAACATTTACCCAGTTAGAGAAACATCACAGGTCAAATGACAGCATCTGCTGCCACTGCGGCAGTGAGATATAAACACTTGTACATGTGCTTGGGTTATGTTACAATAAATATGCTAAGAAATATAAGAGACCATAAAATGCGCTCAATTATTGCCGAAACTCTCAAACTACAAGAGTACCAGGTTATAGTGCAGACAATGGCATGCAGAGAGTATATCAAACACAAGAATTGGCATCATAGGCTTTCAATCTATTTGGTCTACGGGAACTATCATAATTGTGTCGTTAGGAGAAAAACAGGCAGTGTGCTTTAGTTCACAAAGAAAATTTGTCATTTACGAACCAACAGCAGTTCCAGTGTGCAACAGTATTTATTGCAAAAGGCGTGATGACTTAAGTCGGCGTTATGGCGATCATTTTGCAACAATATATTTGTCGCAAAATCGGAATGATGGAAAATGGTGTGTAGATTCTCACCTTTGGTGACGATCTAGTAGAAATCTTGTAGATGCCTCAGAGCTCTGGAGCAATGTCTTATCTCTGGTCGCAGTGTCGGAGCAAAGGAATTTGATACTGCACTTGTTGGAGAATAAATAACAATTCTTCTCTTTTAAATATTGATTTGATTTGATTTGATTTATTGATTCATCCATTAAAACATGTACATGTTATAGGACACGTCAAATTAAAAACTAAGTGCAATATTTATAATTAAGGTAGCTAACTAAATATTTACAAATTTAAAAATTCATCCACGCTGTAGAAGCTATTGACTCTAAGGAAGTTTAATAACAATTTCTTAAATTGATGTTGTGATTCAATCTTTTTTATAGATTCAGGTAGCTTATTGTAAAGATGTAAGCCAGCATATGTGAAACTATTTTCATACATCTTTGTTTTGTGTGACTTCACAAATAAATTATTCTTTGTTCTAGTGTTGTGTATATGAATTTCAGAATTTGTTTTGAATAAACATAGACTTGCTTTCATATGTACAAGAGTTTCATATATGTATATACTTGGCAGAGGTAAGATACCTAATTTACTGAAGTATGGCTTACAACTAGTTGTGTTTGAGAGATCTGCTATGATTCTAATTATTTTCTTTTGGTATCTGAATACTTTTATACTGTCTTTAGAATTTCCCCAAAAAATTATACCATATGCCAACAAACTGTGTATATATGAAAAGTACACTACTCTCCGAACTTTCAAGCTTGACATGCCTGTAATCGCCCTCATTAAGAAACACATTTTACTAAGCTTTTTCGTCAATGCCTCTATGTGAGTTTCCCAATTTAAATTTTCATCTAGTATTAGTCCCAGAAATTTGATAGTTTGTACGTAATGTATTTGGTCTTGTCCCAGCATTAATTTTGGATACAATTGACTTCCACTCATTTTATTATAGAAGCTTAGGGCTGCTGTTTTCTCCTTACTCAATATTAACATATTGGCACTAAACCATTTTTGAATATATTTTAGATTATTTTCAATATGTACATCTGCCCCTTCCTTATTCACCCCTTTGATAAAAATATTTGTATCATCTGCAAAAAGTGTAACATTTATATTGGTTCTGTTTTCTACATTATCTGTGGGTATTATTTTACAAAACAATTAGTAAATTCTGCTACAATTTTAAATAATTTAAATGCTGTCCTTTCACAAACAATGGATGTTGAATCGATGAACTTTATATCTCTTGCACACGCCACTATGCAACACAAATGTATTCACAACCAAACGTTTTCTGTACAAACGCTGGGCGACACAAAAATATTTACTATCAAGACCGTCGTTTGCAGAAAAATGCTAAGCTCTCTGATTATTTTAGGTTCTTTGCACTCTATGTTTCCATAACAACTAAATTACTTCCATTTTATTGGTCCAACTCACCACATTACGTAATTGCATCTTTGCAGTTACCAATAACAACAATAATATGTAACATTTAACCTGCGTTGTATCATTCCGTGGCCTACCCAATTTCACGTTTTCTATTTTGTACAAATTACTTTTTCCACAACAATTCAAAATAAAGCGTGTAATGAAACGCTGGAAGCGCCGCTTCTCCAATAATTTCAGGACAAAAAGAATAAAAACAAGAAAATTCATGCTAAGCAGTACTTTATTTGGTCTGGATAAATATTCAGAACTTATTTGCAAACATCCGCTGTGCTGCGGACAATTTGACAGCTGTTTAGATTCGAGTGGCCAGGTCCGCGAGCTAATTCAATGCTGAGTATCTCTGTATTTATTCACTCGTCATCTTGAATACCATGCTTTGTAGGTTTCCCAAAGCAATTGTGACTTTTTGAATAGCTAGGAAGAACTGAGAGATTTTGTCACGTGAACTCTCTGGAGAGTGTAAAGAAAAGTTTATCTTTCTTGTTTTATGTGACGCTTTTAAATACAATTGTAAGTATGAGGGCGGTTTCAAAATTTCCGCACAGTCTTTGTTATACTGAACAAATTTTACAGACCTTCAATACAATTCATCTTTATGACAGCTTCCCAAAGTTTTGGCAAATCCTATATTCCAGATAAAACACCGTCACTGTTGAACTGTCTGATCACTTGGGTAAGTTCAGTGCCAAGTTATTAAATTGTAGCAAAACGTTTTCCTCGGAGTTGTTTTTGTTAATTTAGGAAACAGTCTGGTGGACTCAAATAAGAACTGTTTGGTGGATATGACAGTACTCCAAAAGATCTCTCGTTTATACGTCAATGTGATGTATTGCTTTGTTTTGCAAAATGAGCGTATCAGTTGCAAACGTGTCAGGCCTTCTCTGTCAAATTTTCGGGCGCAACACATTTTGCAGAAACAGCCTGTAGTACCCATCTGTTACAGACGTCCCTTGGGGAACTCTATTTGTTGCTGTAACTCCATTAACGTCATACGCAAAGATCATCATCAGTTTCACCCTAATTGTTAGCGGCGGCAATCTTTTTCTTCTTTATTTTGAGTAGAGAAGCTGATTGTTTCCATTGAGATGACTATGACTTCAATTCAGGCTCAAAATCTCGTATACAGGTTTCGTCTAGTGCAGCAATCCTTTTCAGAAACTCCGCTCTTTCTGTTTGGTAACGTTGAAGCACTTCTTTTGCGATTCTTTGGCGACACGCTTTCTGCTCGTCATTAACAGTAACCTCAGATTTGTAGTTTGTTGCAGTGTTTATCCAACCTTCTCGAAAACGAACAGATCACCGTGATACTGTGCTACAATCGACTGCACTTGTCTCAAAGAGTTGTGGATTTCAGTTGGGTTCTTTCCACGTAAAGATTCGATTTTGACGTAAGATCGCTGGTCACTACCTGTAATCTGACCTTACTTGGTTTGCGTTTGCACCTTACAACTGAATTACTCACAACATAGCCAAGCTAACCAGTACAAACATATACAATTGTCAAGATGAATATCTGACTCAGAACTGACAAGATTCAACTTGATAATGCCACGCTAACGGTCGCGAATGCACCGTATGCAGAACTTTTGAAATCACCCTTGTCTATTTCAGTAGCATTAGCAGTAGTGTTTTACGTAGTATTTTACGTAGATTGGTATTTAGAGGTGGCAAACACGAAATTCTTTTGAGCTTTTAAGTTATTAACAAAAATGTGTGAGTTGCATACTTTCTCCATTTCAGCTGGCAGTACGATCCAGCTCTAGGAAAAATTGGAACGCCTGAGTGAAAAGGGGAAGCAGGAATGTGACTGCCTGTAGTGTGACCATTCTTGCAATGCAAGAATGTACAATAGAAAGAGTACTAAAAAGTAGATGTTCTGTGAAGCAGCCTTAGTCTTTTGAGTCATTATTCCATTTTATTTTAAGAAAATTATTATTTGGAGCTTCCCTCGCTCTGAAAGTCACGTCTCACCGCTAAACACCGCACTTCTGCAGTAAATATTCTCTTAATAAATAGAGTCAACATGAAAAATTCAATGCCATGGCCGGGATTTGAACCACGGATCTCTTGGTTTCCGTCTAGTCGCTCTAACCCATTGAGCTACCATAGCCAACGTGCCGTCCTGACATTAAATTCTCCATTTGACTCGTATATTTCCCTAGTGTCAGTACGGCACGTTGGTCATGGTAGCTCAATGGGTTAGAGCGACTGGGCGGAAACTAGGAGCTCCGTGGTTCAAATCCCGGCCATGGCATTGAATTTTTCATGTTGACTCTATCTATCAAAGCCTTAGCCTATATACGACTAGTATGAAGAAATGATTAATTTCCATCAATTAACTAAAATATTCTCTTGCTTCGATCGACGTTTTTGGCTTACTATAATTGATTTGTTTGTATCTTGTTGCAGCAAATTAAGAACTCATTTTTTTTAAATTAGTGGTCCTTAGCGTTATTAAAAAGTCACTAATTATATTAACTTTCGAATAGTGATGATTTGTGACGTGAGTGGTCGCGTGGGCCACATACGTAGCCCGTATAAAATCTACTTTATGCATTGTTTATAATTGTTTTAATAGCCTTGTGGGATAATCCTTTATTTCTTTATAGTGTTTACTTACATTCAAATATAGTTTTATGAACTGTTTCAAGATAATTTGATATTAAATTATACTATGTGTCGTGTAAAATATAGCGTAAACTCGTTTATAGTGCTCCTTTACATTCCTGAATCATATTAATCAAGTTAATAGTAGTAAAAACAACAATATCTGATACAGATGTATTAAATGTTTACATTGCTCCAACAGTTACCATATGAATGTGTAGTAATAGTCTCAAAATATGACACAAGAACAAAATTACTATTTAGTTTACAATTCTTCTTGTAGATACTCTTTATACACCACCATGGAATGATACTTGCAACTTTTTCTTTGACAAATGCTGCAACTCTTCCTGGTAGATTTATCTTGTCCCCCCCCCCCCCCGCATAAATAGCACCTACCTACCTTGTTGTGAAGCTGTGCGACTTGTGTTCTGCGACGTCTTCAATTCCGAGAAGAATCTTAGCACGCATTCTTAGTGAGACTGGTATAGTGTTGAGTTCTTCTCTTCTTGCTATTTGAGGCTTTACGAGCTCTCAGGACATTGTCTCAAGAAGCACGCGTCGTTTGATTTTCTTATACTTCTGATTCGCAGAAAAAATACACATGGCATTGATCGCCCTGATGTGACTTCTCTTAGTAGCCATTTCAAAAACTGTTACATTAGTGGTCGCGCGGGCTACACATGTAGCCCAGCTGTGCGCTACTGAGTTTAATCGCAAATAACAAAAATCCTATCTCGCTAAAATGTATTATAGCCAACTAACCGTTTAGAACACATTGCGTCAAGAAGCTACCAAAACCCCCAGCACCATAAAAGCAGAAGGAGATGCACACTTGCAAAAATAAAATGGCTGGGCTACATATGTAGCCCACGCGACTACTCGAGGGTTTAAAAAAATCATTTATACTACATGTAACGCTATTTATTCTTGTAAACACATTTGTTTGAAGTAAGTAGCATTTCCAGATAATGTTTTACGTAGGTTGCAACTTTGTTAGCACATATTTGGATTGTTTATAATTTTATGTATGTGTGTAATTTTTTTTTCGCTGCTGCCTCCAATTGGGGAAAAGGATAGGCTTAATTGTGCATAATGTTCATCAATAAGATTTAAAGCTGCTTAATTCATGTTTGGAAATTGCAATTAGAGGCCCTGGCTACGCCTAACCTGTGCACCGACCTACTGTATCAATCATTATTGTTGTTGCTATTGTTGTAAACGTTAAGTCATGTCGGACGTTGAATGAAATGGGTGAAATAATGGCTCAAAAGAGTCCGGGGTCCATGGAGCTCAGAGTTATCTGACATTCGTCTTTCAGGATAATTGAAAACCCTGGAAAAAACCTTATCCAGGTAACTCAGTCTGACCAAGATTCGAACTCGGGACCTCTAGAACGTGAGGCAGACACGCTACCGAGGCGGCCATATCAATCATATTTGGCAACTCTTTGTTCAAAAGTAAATCTTTAACTGCAATAAAAGGATATTTTAAAAGCATATATATATATATATATATATATATAGTTAAAAATTCAATCTGAATGTGGCGTCCTGCTGGCTCAATTTGTCTTTACGGCAGATAATTTCTCTGTGCTTAGAAGTGAGGTTACGTTCTGAACATAGGTTCTGAAGGAAATCATTCCGAGAGAATTACGTGGTGAACTCCAAATGTAGGAGCCATTCCTTTGAAACTACTCCAATGCCAAGATGTAAGTAGCACGCACAATCGACCTTGCGCACAATTGGTAGCACGATATAGGAACTGTTTCCGCAAAGCTGTGAATTCGTCACAGCGACCTGCATACTGCACAAAAAGTAGCTGTGATATGACAACAGCAACACAACAGCTGTTTGTGTGGCTGTTTGTATTTTGTGGTTAGCGTGGACGGGTGTGAACCATTTAGGGTTTACAATGCTTATTTGTTATGTGTGGAACAGTATTTAATGTACTGTGTATATATAAGATCTCCTTTATACTACAGATACGATGAATATGCGCTGAAATTGAGGAGAGAGCCGTGAAATAAAAGTCATTAAAATTTAGGCTAAACAGGAAAATTGCTATCTGTCAAAGTAGCATGTCTTAGAGCTGCTGTAAAATTACCAGACACATTTTTTAACCTTTTATTTGCCAGAAGGAAAGGACAAAATGGGAGCTTTAACAAGCAGACAACATGCTGGAGTAGAAGAAGTGGATATTGTATCTAATCACGCCTATAAATATCCTCCAAGATCAGGTAAGTAAATGTGGAATCCTTTCAGCACAACAGTATTATGCAGCTTAAAACAAATGGAACAAATCTTAGAATTTAAAAAGATGAGATGTGCAGAAATTTAAAGGTTTTCGCGAAATTCAGAGGCAATTGTGTTAAATTTGTTAAGTGATAAATTTGAAATCCAGAAAATGAAAGCTTACCAGGTTTATTTCAGTATTAAAATACTTGGTTAAGTTTTTTTTTTTTTTTTTTTTTCACATGTAAGTATTAGAGTTGTTAAAAAGATGTGTAGCTGTTTTGTATTACTTATTATGGTTTATATGCTTCACTCTTCTTCATATGACAAACGTTCCTCAGTTGTACTTTCAGCTAATGAGCCTCAGTCCCTCAGCTATACTTTACGGCTTATTACCGTGAATCATGCAGCTATACTTTGCAGCTTATGATCCTCAATCCCTCAGCTATACTTTGCGAGTTATGACTATCACTCCCCTGCTATGGTTTTGCTTTTGAATGGGAAATGTTGTGGAAGCTAGTAGTAAAAAATTTTGAAGTTTTGAAATTCTTAAAAACTACCTGTAATATGCTCTTTAAATATAATGTAATAACATTCAAACCTGAGATCATGTCTAGGTAACAAAGAGAAATTCCTGATTTAAATTAGAAATTACAAGAATATTCAAGTAATGAATACGGGAAACTTAATCATAATATACAGTAAATCCTTTTTTTTATAACAGAATATTTACTCGTTCAACAGCTATGTGCTCCTTTTGGCAGATGGTTGGTAATCCTATAAATCACTGAGCTTTATGTCAGATACCTTTGTAAACTAAAATGTTATTGTATTAGTTGCACACTTTATCTTAATCCCTGAAATCTAGTGGTATGAACATTGACCATTTCCATTTGGATCTCACCTTCCATAGAAATTCTCCTAATTGTCTAATCTGACTTTGATCAAAGAACATATTCCTTTATGGTTACAATACTTTTATTTTTCAGCCACTTCTCCCTAATCAATTTTTTCCTCCGTTCATCTGTACCTATATATTCACTTATAAGGTGCTCTCCATCCTGTTTGTCCCTAGACCTCTCAGTTTCCAAACCCCTAATCTGTATGATGCTATCGCTTCTCTTTCTCATTTATTACGTATTTCTCAATACTTTTCTGACCTTGATTTTATTTCAAACAACCTTAAAAGAACCAGTGACCTTTTCTCTTTCATCTCAGCCCACATAGTTTGACGATCCATATCCTCAATTCTAGATCTAACTACCTTCCATACTCCCCATGCTAAGCTATGTCTATGCAGCCATATAGGTATCACTTAATCCACCCTTTTCCAACTGTTATTGTACTCTTTTCAACCAGGTTCCCTGATTGGGATGCGTTTCTTGAAAACTGAGACATCACTTAATAAAGCTATCCTCTGGCAACTGCAGTATCCTGTACAAGTACTTAACCACTCTTTCCATCACCATTCCTTTTGCACTACTTTTTCCCATCTCTAAAAGTACTCCTACATTTGCTGAGTTGTAGTGTATGCCCAGCATAAATTTACATTAGCTCTTATACAAGATCCATTTTCAACCCCCCATATTTCCACCTCATACCCCTCCCTAGACTACTAAGGCTGAGTATAGCCTTTCAAACCAGGATACCTTCATCATTGATGCTATATATAAGCATTTTCTCAGTAAACCCAGAGCTGGCCTCTCCTTAGCTAGAGCACACTTCTTACCTTTGTTGCTGCTCTCTTATCTTTATGTTTTACCTTTGTATTTAACGAACCCAAACGGCAGTTTTAAGTACTAAATTCCTGAAATAGATCCAGCGTAGACACTACAAGCTCCTAAGTAGTAAAAGGAGCCATGTGTTGAGTGTTTTACTTTAATCATTGACTAAACTGAAAAAAAGCAATTGCGAGATGTGCAATTCTTGGCGTTCTATGATTTTTTAAGTGCAACTGCATTAAAAATATGAAAAGTTCTGTTATTGTCTTCTGCAACAATGCCATCTGGATGCTCAAGATAAAGTATGTGTAATACCTTAGAATTATCTAATTTAAACAATTTACTGTGATAAGGATTATTAACAAGAAATGGATTGAAAAATTAAGTTTTATATATAATTTGACAAACAAATCAGAATAAATTTTCATTCCTGAAAAATTCACTTTAGGAAATTTGCCTTACAGGAAATTACTTTGGCAGTCACTTCATTATGGGAGGTGAAAGATTTGACACTCCTCAACCAGAAGCTTATTTATTTGGAGAAAATGCAGATCTTAATTTCTTGGGAAGCAGACCTACACCGGTAAGCTGTGTATTTCATTAGTTTCTTTAATTTCTTTGCTGCTATAATCTATTCGCTGTTAGGATAAACTATTACTCCGCATTCTGCACTGAGGCCAGGGTGTCATTTAAGCCAAAGTAGCAACAAGGTAATAGATGAAATAGTGTGCGATAGGTAAACAATTATAAGAAATAATGTAAAAGATTGTAAAAAGGAAATTGCATGAATAAATTATTCATTCATTCTGCATTGAGCTTCACCTCTAGCCTATGCCATTGATTAATATAACAATTGCATGGGTGCATGTAAACAAGAATGCCGTCACCTGAGTTTAACTGCCATCTTTGTTGCTACATCAACCACTGCATTGTTGAACTTTTTAAGCCCATGTTTTGACTTTGATCACATTATAATGTTAACTCTATATTATAACAACTTGAATGGTTTATTGAAAGCAGGTAACATAAGAAGCTTAATAAATTGTGGAGCTATATCCTGGAAGAATACGGGAGTATTAAAACCCACCAGCCAATGCGGTTAATTTCTGCCACATGCTTATTTTACATTTACTTTATTCCTATGGCGAACAGATTATACATATTAGAAGCATTAAAGATAACAATCTTTTTATTTCATTAGTTCCTCCAATAAAGTGCAGACTATCTTAACTTAGTGTTGCAGTTCAAGAATTGAAGTTTTGTGAATATTCTCTAACAATGTTGTAAACCATATTGAAGATAAAATCTACATAATAAAATGCCTCTGAAGGTTACACACAACATATGAATTGAGTAGGTATCACAATTATTCAGATATGTACAAATAAGTACAACTTACAAACTACACAGGCCACGCCGTGGCTCAGTGGTTAGACCGCTTGGCTCTCACCAAGGCAGCCCGGGTTCGTTCCCAGGCGACCGCAAAGTGAGATTTGTGGTGGACAACACGGCGCTGGGGCGGGTTTTCTCCGGGATCTCTGGTTTCCCCTGCCATCTCATTCCACCGGTGCTCCATCTTCATCTCATGTATCATCAGTGTCATCACCTGCGGTGCCGTATGTAGTAAAAGTGGGCGTTAAACACTACACATTTCATTTTACAAACTACAGCATAACAGTGAGACAAAGATTAACTTAATATTTGTCTGCAAACAGTGCACTTTAGAATACTAGCTCCAGAAACCAGCTTTAAGAACATGACCCTGGGACAGGTTTTCTCTGGGATCTCCAGTTTCCCCCACCATCTCAGTCCACCAGTGCTCCATCTCCATTTTCTGTATCATCATTGTCACCACCTGCATTGCCATATGTAGTAAAAGCAGGCATTAAACAGTACACATTTACAAAATTCTAACCTGTCAGTGGTTTTATTGAGTCCAAAAATCTATGTATGTTATAAGACTAACCAACATTTTTCTGTTCTTAATGACAGGGCCCAGATTTTGTAGTGTAAAAATATTGTAAAACATGATCAAAAAAATTGAAATGAAAGAGTAATATTAATTTAAACTCTTGAATTTGTATATTCTAGGAAGATAACTGTAAAATTAACGTATATTTGGAGGAATTTAGTAACAGAGCCATCCTTTTTTTTTTTTTTTTTTTTTTTTTTTTTTTTTTTTTTTCTCTCTCCACACTATGTCACTTTTAAATGTTAAGGGACTAGTTTCAGAAGGAGTTGCTTCCAATTTTAACATTAAAGGTCCAATCCAAAAATTAAAAGAATGATTATGATTAGTGTGGGGGGAAAAAAGCTGACCACCAAATGTTTATTAAGTATAAAAAAAAACTCTAGTCTTATTCAGAATTACTGCTGTAGTAAAGAGCAGAATGCAAGATTCCTTAAAGTTGGGGAAATACCTCCTGTTAAAATGCCTACTTCTATATTGTGAGAAACTTCTTTCTGTGTCCGCTGCTACAACTGGAACATACTTGAAACTTACAAAATCACTGGCAGTGAGAACTTCTTTGATGCAGGAGGTATCAATTATTTCACCACTTAGCACTTGAAAAATGTGGCACAGTGTTTTATATCCAGAGCGCTTATCAAGAATACATATTATCTTAGATCCTCTTCTTTCAACTTCTGTCTCTACAGTTTTCAATTTTGTTAACCAGAGTTAGAAAACTTTCAAGATTTGCACCTTTTTCCTGTACATGTATAATTCCTTTACTAAGCAAATGAAACTTGCCTTTTTGAAGGCTAGCTGTTCTTCAATCTTCACATTAGAAAATAGTGTTTTAGACTTATGAATTGCAGCATCATCCTCAAGATTCAGTGTTTCAATAACATATTTCACCATCTGGAATTGCAATAATAAATTATTGAAACTATCCAAGTGTCCCATTGATTTTTTTTTAACTTACGTCCTCCAACATTAAGTCATATTGGATTATGAATGGAATGAGTGAAATGATGCTCAAATGAGCCTAGGGTCCATGGAGCTTAGAGTTATCCGACATTCGTACTGTCATAGGTGCAAGGGAAGAACCCAGAAAAAACCTTTTCAGGTAACTCACCCTGACCAAGATTCGAACTCGGGACCTCTTGAACGTTCAGATAATTACTCTGACTTTAGAACAAACTGAACCATGAATAGCCACAATATCAGGAATACCAGTGTTTTGCATGATCTGAATAATAGTTGACAGTATTTCAAAAAGTGTGTTCCTATTCTGCTATAGACTTAATGCAACCTTCTGGTTGTTTAAAGCTTCTAGATGGTTGTAAGGAGGATAACATTTGAAAGAGGATGATAGGTGGATGTTACAACTTCATTATGTTGATCTTGGGAAGCTGACAATGTTCAGTATCTCTGAGCTTTGCTTAGAATGGAATCTGCTGAACAAAGACAATCAAAATAACCTTTGGTCATGTAACTAAACATGAATATACCTAAGTAGGTGTGATATTATTACATCTGATTTAATGATAAATATTCAGTGTGTTTCTGAGTTCATATGTTACATGTAATATAATTTCTATAGTTTCTGACTTCATGGAAAAAAAATTAATTTTTATTTAGAATTTTGGTAACCCTAATTACAATAAATTTGAAACTTTATATATTGCCTTGAATATTTAAAAAATAGTCTTTAAGCCAGAGAAAAGCATTCTGCTCTACAGTAAGGAAGTAAATTGTTAAAAGTATAAAAATTGAAAGAAGAGTAGAGGCAGTGAAGCACAAGTTAAAATAAAAGTGAATCAAGAGGATATTGACACATTGCTTCAGTCACACTGTTTTTCACAGGACATGTTTCAAGAGCTGTTGCTCCCATTATCAGCTGAGTCTCGACTGGTGCAATTGACACGGAGAAGGAAGAAAACACTACAATATGCACCAGTCGAGACTCAGCTGATGATGGGAGCAACAGCTTTTGAAACATTAAGTAAATTATTATTTATGTGTAGGTATTTTGTGATTTCTCCATTTTTAAATTATTATAAATAATCAGTATAAAAGCTCAGAATAATAATTTTTCTTAAGATGATGAAGTGTATTGCTCTAATTTGGGAATTGAAGTCTTATTTTATGCATTATGTAACTGAAAACATTCACAGAATCTAAAAGAGAATAAAAAGCTTTTTCTTCCTTCTGTTTTAGTTCCCTTATCCTCCACCACAAGCAAATGAGCCAACCAAAACTCTAAAGAGCCTGGTGAACATTCGTAAGGAATCTCTGCGGTTTGTTAGATCGCCAGAGAGCCTAAGTAAATCTGTAGATGGAGCTGCTGATTCCAAGTCCACCCAGTTTAACATTGAATTCACCTTTGATTGTGATGCAAGATGTGCAATCACAATTTACTATTTTTGTGTTGAAGATTTCACAGCAAATGGTGTAACGTAAGTTAGTATTTCTTCATATGTAGTTTGTAAAACAGCATTTATTCTTAATTTTAACTTAGATACTTACACATTAATGTCTCTTCAGGTATACGCCTCGTGATCCTAGCATGAATTCAGAGACCTATCACTATAAGCGAGGTGCAAATCAACAGTTCAGCCAAGTTTCACACGTGTTTGATCCCAGTCGATATCTGGAGGAAGAATTAACTTATAATCCTGATCGAGACGTGATACCAATTGCAATTCATTGTGTGGCAGAAGAAGGTGGTGAAGGTGAGTTGTATGAAAGCACAGCATGCTAGTGACAGCAACAGTCACTATGGGATAGTAATAATATCAATAATAATAATAATAATAATAATAATAATAATAATAATAATAGTATTTATTTCATCCATTTTATCATACATATGATTTTGGACATGTCAATTTGTAAGAAAGAACATGGATGTGCATATGCTGAAAAATGTAATAATTTATCTATATTCCTTCAAAGCAGTTGTCTTATTTGTAACTCTTTTTCTTGTGTATAAAGACTAAAATTGAGTCATACCTTTTAAAACTTGTAACTTCACTCACGTCCTTTTACAAAATCAGGAACGTTTTCGAAACTGTTGCAGTTTCATCATCAGCTGATTAGTGACTCATCACAGTTGGTTGTTGTCTGGATCTCTTGTAATTATAATTAGCTCCCTCTCTCGGAAGATTCTTTACATAAGTTCAGTAGACCGCTCACTGATGGCACATCAAAATTTAGAATATGTGGAATGGTGTTTTTTTTTTTTTTTTTTTTTTTTTTTAATAAACTAATTTTCCCATGTTGCAAGTTCAAGTTACAAGAGACCCAGACAACAACCAACTGTGATGAGTCGCTAATCAGCTGATGATGAAAATGCAACAGTTTCGAAAACGTTCCTGATTTTGTAAAAGGACGTGAGTGAAGTTACAAGTTTTAAAGGTATGACTCAATTTTAGTCTTTATACATGAAATTAGCTTCACTGTTAACAACGCTTTTATTTATAACTATTCTTTTTCTTGTATTCTTCACTATGAAAAAAAACTGATAGTATGCCTCAAACAATTTTTCTCTGGTTAAAAATGTGCATGCATACCTTATATCAGGCTGCTCCAGCTGTTGTCATGGCTGAATGATGTATTATATAATGCTGTGCATTCTGTTTTCATTGTATTCTGCATCTTTTGACATACAAGATAAGTGGGAGTTAGTCCTCTTTTGTTTTCCTCACAAAATAATCAATGTACCTCCCTGGGTTGACATATTTAATATGTTACGAGAAATCACACAACCTCAAATCTGGCAGGAAACACAAGTATCTGTGCTATGACTTTTGTTCAATGACATGTTGGCTAACATGGTTTCCCTCAGCCAGGCTGAAAGCACTGTTGCATACATGCGAGTACTCTTAACTCAGCTGAGCAGAGTTAGAACAGCCTTCCGTGTGTATTACACAATTCATTAAAAAGTGTCTATCCTTATCACTTTATTCACAAAGAATTTTTGCAGAGAAATGATTTCAAATTTAGATTAAGTTCTTAGCTGCATACAAGAAGCCTGCATTCATATCTAATGATAAATATATCTGATATCCACTTTTATTTTGTTTATTGCATATCAAATAAAAATGGCTGATGAAGCAGTGTTAATATATAGAGTAGTCATACTTCCATGAAATCCCTGGCATTGGCAGCGATTCCAGTATGCAAGCTTCGAGCTATCACATGTGCAAAAGTCAATGTGTTGTTGGTTACAGACAAGTAAAGAATTGTATGAGACTAAGCTCTGTGTGGTTGCAGGATGCGGGGAAGTCATTTAAGGGGGATGAGCTGGTAACATGTGGTAATGCTTGCATAAACAGAAATTATCACTTGAGATTGTTATTGTTTCTTTCAAGAGTGAAGTAGATGATGATTTGGAGACATCATAGAGCTTCTCCAATTCCCTTAGAGTAGCGCACCATCAGAGTTGCTACCACTTCCATTGAGCTGGAGGGACTCACTTCTAAGCTAAGCTACTTTAAATCCAAGGACTTTATGGAAGTATGGCTACTCTATCAATGTTTTCTGTTTGTGAAACTAGTACAAATTTATAGCTATTGTAGCACTTTAATTCTTTAATTTACTGCATTTTCTTCATTAACCTTTAAATTCCTTTATTAGCATTACAAGTATACATAAAGATTTAAAATTTCTGAAAATAAAAGGTTTTGCTATTAAAATACTAAAAACATAATTTGCATATTATTTCTTGCAATTGAATGCTAACCTTATGCTAACCCCCTTTTAAGAAAAAAAATCTTAGTTCCCCAAAACTGAGAATCGTTAAAACAGGGTTCCTCTATATATCTATGCCATTATATGAAGAGCCTGAAATTTATACTACCAACTTTAAAAAAGAAGATTGAAATTTGTTAAAAAAATCTGTATCATCGGTTAGATATTGAAAGTGTTTCTTATTTTTAAAACCTATATATGTTCCTAAAAGGTTAATTGATGGAAATTAATGTAATAATAGTGTACATAGAGTCAACCTGAAAAACCTTAGCCTATGTACATCTAGTGTCTAGAAATGATTAATTTCCATCAATTAACTTAAGTAATAATAGTGGTTTAACTATGAAGCCTGTGACTTAAGCACTTACAATAGTAAGTCATCAAAACGGTGCATATCTCATTGTACATGAGAACCTGTAGTTGTTTATGGGAAAACTTACAAGTCATTTGTAGAATTTAACGTAATACTGGCATGTTGCTCTAGGTAGCTTAATGGTTAAATGCAGCCAGACAGAGACCGAGAAATCCATAGTTCAAATCCCAGCTATGGCATTGAATTTTTCATTCTGACTCTACCTAAGGAAAGAGAAAGTTAAAATAATGTATTCAGAACAATTGTGAACAGGAAAGAAGATACCCAAGTTTTAACTTTGTTGTTCTTATTCCTGGGCATGGCATATTAGATGTATAATTTCTACTCTTCGCTCTAGAGATTATTCTAGGAGGCCATGAAATGAAACAATTGCTAGAACTCGCTCTAATTGCAAACAGAGAAAAATATCATTGGTCAGTTAATAACAAATAGATTCCAATGCACAAAATCTACTTCTCATTTTCTGAGCATCAATATGCATTCCCGTTCTTATTGCCTGGCTGTTGTGAAGCAAAATGTTTGAGTGCTGCCCTGCTTCCCGTTCTCGTTTCCATTCTAGTTACTGTTACGCTGTAATTATGAATCAGCCTTTAATTGTTAATGTTTTGTAACATATTTTTATAGTTAATGGATAAAGAATTAGAGATCATATTGCGATGCTGCAAATAGGGTAGCCAAATTTTACTTATTTATAGTTACCTTAAACATTTTTAAAGAAAACACACAATTAAATTTTGGGCCATATATGGAATGTTGCAGAATATAATTTCCAGTTTTGTGCTTGTTTACAGAACCTAGACAATCCCACACAACCATTGCAGTGGTTGACCGTCATTCAGATGGAACATATGTCCTACGAGCACTAAAGCAGAAACTTTTTGTTGATGGCCTTTGTTATCTTTTGCAAGAAATTTATGGGATAGAAAACAAAAATAATGATAACAATAAGGTAAGAAGCTAAAAGTATATGTAAAATAAAAATGTACTTGTGTATTTAAAGAGAACATAAGTAAATTTTCCTTCTGTTTTTGTACACAGAACATGGGAGATGAGGATACAGAAGACAATGGGTCAGAGTGTGTTATTTGCATGTGTGATGTGAGAGACACACTAATCCTACCTTGCCGACATCTTTGTCTCTGTAATTCCTGTGCTGACTCCTTGCGATACCAGGTAAGAGCTATAGGTTATGAAGACAAAAGCTTCATTATTAATTACAGCTCTTTTTTGTATGTTGTTGTTGTTGTTGACTAATTGCATTGGGGATTAGTTGATTTGCATCATTTTCCCCCTGGCTTCCCAATATAAACCCTGTAGGTTCTCACTTTTGAGACCATTACATTTGTCCAAATGGTGTTTGTTCATGATGACATCCTCTTTACAGATAGTACATTTTGGTGTAGGTATGCAGTGTATTTTATAAAGGTGTTCTGCAAGAAAATCATGGCCAGTTTCCATTCTAAATAGGGCCACTGTAGTTTTTCTTGGCAGTTTTTGTATGTCAGTTTTAACTCCAATGTTCTTATAATCTTTGTCATTTAGTTTATCTTCTTCATCAAGTCTCTGCTGTCTTAAAATGTAGCTTAATGTTGATTAATTTTTTATTAATTGCAATTTGTCTTACAGGTTTTATATTTTGAATTGCACCTTTGGTCAGCATGTTCACTACCTAAAAGTCCAACATGGACTGGGATCCATTGCAGGGTGACACGATTTCATGATTCAACAGCTTTAATTAAACTTCTTATTCCCTTGATGATTCTTGTTGTTTTGTTTTTATAATTTACAATCCCATCTACGGCTGATTTTGAATCTGTTAAGATAAATATGTTTTGCTTTATGTACGGTCTGTATAGGATGTTCTGCAGCGCTGCTTTTATGGCTGTTAGTTCTCTGTCATAATGGTTTGAAGTTTCGTCTAGTGTTAGAAACTGTCCTAAATGTTTGCAGTATACTCCTGCACCAGCATCTTGTTAATAAAGGATCCATCTGTATATATTCAGAGCCATTCTTTTTCTGGATATCTTTCATTTTCTGTGGCTATTGCTATTGCTCTCATTTCATCAGGTGAATTCTTTTGCTTATGTATTGTATATAATAGATCATTCTTATAATGTATATGAATATATTCTGTTGGGCTCGTTTCCTCTATTGTTGTTATATTTGTTGCTATTATGTTCTTGTGTTTTGTGTTTTTTTGTATCTGTGTTTGTATGTTTCAAGTTTTTAATCTCCAGTCAAACTGCCATTTTTCTAGAAGTTTCTCTCTCTCTAAAACATTCAGAGCCATTTTTTATCAAAATATCACATGTTTAGCTGTTTCTTTGATCTTTAAAATACCTATCTTGACTTTTCTAATAAGAGCCCATGAAGTTCTCTTCACTCTGAATAAATTTTGTACAACTAGTAAACTATAACAAATAGAGAAAATCTTACTAAACAAAAATTGTAGAAATTATATAAGTTTATAATCAACGTCAAATAACTTTTCTGTATTACCAGTTGATTTTAAGTATTCATTGTTATGTTAGGGTTGCCCAATAATGTCCCATGTTTTTTTCTCCAAAAGTATTTATTCCACAAAATTGAACTTAACATATATGAACAGAATGTTTGTGTAGTCACATTATTTTTCTACATAATCGCCTTCAAGTTCCATGGCCTTTCTCCAGAAGACACAAGGGCATGTATTCTCTGTCAGTAAAAATCTTTACTCTGCCTGTGAAACAAGCTTTTCACTCTTTGAATCACCTGTTCGTGTTCAGTCTTCCACAAATGGCATTCTTCAGTGGCCCAAACAAGTGGAAATCTGAGGGAGCCAAATCAGGACTATGGGATGGATGGGGTGACTGTCCAATCCTGTTTGGCGATGTGGAAAGAAGTCCTCAAACTTGTGTGGGGATGAGTGTTATCATGCTGAATGAAAACCTTCCCTGGATTGACATGGTTCTACAGTCACTGGAAGTGCTGCTTAAGGTTGTCTAATGTTTTGACATAACTTTCTGAATTAATGTTACCACCTTTCGGCATCACATCAATGAGAATTACGCCCTCACAATCCCAAAATGCTGTGATTATGGCTTTTCCGGCTGAAGGAACTGTTTTGAATTTTTTCTACTTTGGAGACTGAATATGATGCCATTCCATTGATTGTCTTTTTGTTTCTTTTTGTTCTGGACTAAAAGTGATGCACTCACATTTCATCACTTGTCACAGTCTGGGACAAGAAGGCCTCTCCATCAGCTGCAAAGCATTGCAACAAATCGGAAGCAATGTCTTTTCTCTGGGATTTGTCATTGACAGTAAGACCCAAGGAACTCATCTTGCACACACTTTTGTGTATCCGAGCTCATTGATAATCACATCCACACTTCCATTGCATACTGACAGCTTCAGTACTAATTGCAGAGTCATAATGCAGCAATCCTTTCGAATGACATCATCAGCCTGCTGCAATATGTCTGGTGTGACAGCCATTGGAGGCCTTCCTGCCTGCAGCAAATCTTGTGGCTATACAGCACTGCCCTCTGATGCTTGCACCCTCTATGCCCAGTGACTAACGGTATTCCTATCTACTTTGCACAAACATTTATGAATATCCCCCTTAGTTTCTTTCTATGAAATTCAATCATAGCACGTTATTTATGACAGACGTCACTTACAGATGCCATTTTAAAACATTCCTACACTTACACTCTCTGTCGGAAGAAACTGAAACTTTGCATACAGATTGCAGTAAATTTTAAGTACGTCGCACATGAATTTGTATATTTCTTATCTCACTGCAAAATAAATAATGGGGCTTATTTATTGGACAACCCCTGTATGTTTTAAGTATTACTGGGTTGAATTATCTTGATGCATTTGTAAAGCATCTTGTGTGATTCTTATTTTCCCTTGGTTTATTAGCAACAAAAACAGTCCTTTGTATGAAAGTACATAATTGTTTTATTTTCAGTATTGTGCTTGCAGCCAAGTAATATTGCTCAATTTAAGATTATTTTTACTCAAACTTTATCACAAATAACTTAACATCAGTAGAAGAATTTCTTGAAAATACTATTTGTAGTCCGTTTTTGACACTTCGTCTCTTGCATTTTTATATTATTGAGGGACTAGTTTCAGAAGCTTGCATCCATTTTCAACCGTGAAGGTCTGACAATCATTAATTTTGACATCACTGTTGCTAAATTCCTCCAGTCATGCATAGAAGAATTTCTTTTTTATGACTGATATCAGCCATGAGGTCTGCTAAAGGCGTTTGGATGAAAGGTATTCAAATTAAGAAAGATCTCAGAATATAGTGTATATACACATGGCCAAGTTGCATAATTTCAAATAGAATTTCTGGAAGTGTTTTTCAGTTCCATGGTTATATAAATGTGCATACTGCTTATGCGTGAGATGGGTGACTCGTCAATCCTTTCTAGCACTTCTGAAACAAAATTTCTATGTATAATTTGGTCATTAGGTTTTAATGTATGAATTATTTGAATCTTGTATACTGTGGAGCCTTTTGTGCAACATGCACTCGTAAAACTATTTGTAGTCAGTTTATTGACACTCGTCACTTACTTTTCTTATATTATTGAGGGACTAGTTTTAAAGGAAAGAAAGAAAGTGATGAGTGTCAATAAACTGACTACAACTACGATTAATTTTGATGTCACTGTTACTAAATTCCTCCAAAAACACATAACATCATGCACTGTTGAACTTGGAATCTGTCAATGCAAACTACAGTACCAAGAGATTTATGTGTGCTTTATCTTCACGCATCCATGACTTTCTAGGAGAATTAACTCGTAACAGACCACTGTGACTTAAGTTCAGATATTTTTTGTGGAAGGTTGACATCTATATTAGTTTCTACATCATAGCTGTACTGACATAAGAGATTGCAACTCTGCCACTCAAAGAAACTTGTTCTTGCACGTTTGCAGTTTTAATTGACAGTGTGCATATGCATCTAACCTGGGCCTTGGTATAAAAGAACTTCTAGAGATACTCTTTTGAATGATGCAATTTGGCTGCAGGTATATAAATTATTTTACAAGGTTTTCTGTATTTTGGATACACACAATCTGTACGTCATGTATATAAGGCATTTTGTGAAGAAAAAAGTGTAAGTGTGTCTTATGAGAGAAACTCTTAATTCATTTATTTAATTTTATTCATTCTTTTACAGTTTTAAAGATTTTTGAAGTTGGTCCATATACAAGAGACAATTTCTTCACATTCAGTATAAAATTCCATCAACAGTCAAAAGCTTTAGTATTGCGAACCCACTGTCATAATTACTGAAACTACAAAATAACATTAAGTTCACCATTAAAATAGAAACTTTTGGACCGCAAAATAACTAAAGATGAAGACATTTTAAATTTTGAATACATAGGAATGCATGGAATGGATTCAACTTGAACATCATAAGAAACCTGCTAAAACGAAAGAAGAAACTCAAGAATATTTCACATATGACCACATTAACATATTATCAAATACAGACCTCCCTTGGCTTTTAGAAAATTTGAACAGGTCTTCAAAAAGTTAAACCTAAGACTAGTCATTCATCCTGAAGAAAATGTTAAAATACAATCCCAAGTACATAAAAACTGGAATCTATCAGATCACTTATGAGGACTGTGAGAAATACCACATAGGCAACATGAAAAGTAACTCGGAAACTAGAACTAAAAGAACATCAGAGAGACATGAAACTAAAACAAATTATAAATCAGCTGTAGCATACCATTTCCAAACAGAAAAACACCATTGTTCAAAGTACAAAATTACTAAAACCACTTCTCAACAATAGAATTAAACATCTGGGAAAAAATACACATAGTTAAAAACAGTAACAGTGTAATAAATTTTGCAATCCCTTCAATTAACAAAGTGTTAAAATTTTGCACCCCTAATATCAGATGGCAGCAAGATCAGTCCCAGCAAGAAGGAGAAACAAAAGAGAACTTCAGTCATCCAATAGCTGATAATGAGGGCAAATGCTCTCAAAACATTTCAGTTGTGTTCTAACATTGATGTATTTACAGTATTGAGTTAAACTTTTATATTATGTTGCATGACTTGTATGTGCTGAAAGGTATTAGCTGTGTACTGATGTTGCTGTTTTGAATAATAGTTGACATGTTTTTAACTTCTGTGTATACTTATAATAAAATCTATCAAAATTTATCTGTTACTTTTTGATGCATGTTGGATACATATACAGTGCTGTTAGTTTAAGAATCGATGTTCTCGACAGTTGCCGTGCCTCGGCAGTCACCCGCTTGTTCGCCGATACTCTGGAGTTTTAACTCGTGGAACTAAAAACAGCGTAACTTACTGTGCTATATTAATTACAGAAGTTGGTACTCACCCTAGTCAAATCGCTGCTGTAAGTGCTCTCCATTTTGTGCTATACACAAGTCACACTGTTGTAAAAAAGCTTGCATTCCTTTCATCAATTCCACTGCACAAATCTTACCAATGTCCCTATGAATTGATAGAGTCAACATGAAAAATTCAGTGCCATGGCCAGGATTTGAACCACGGATCTACTGGTTTCCCTCCAGTCGCTCTTACCCATTGAGCTACCATGGCCAACGTGCTGTCCTGACATTCAATTCTCCAATTGACTCATATATTTCCCCGGTAAACCATGGCATTGAATTTTTCATGTTGACTCTTTCAATCCAATAGTTTAGCCTGTATACAGCTAGTGTGAAGAAATTAATAATTTCCATCAATTCCCTATGAATGTTTTCTTTAAGTTCATCTAAGGTACAGTATGTGACGAACTGACTTATTTTGAAAGATTAAATGTGTATTTTCGGAAGGATAATGCGACCGTGCATACTGCTGGGTTATCCATGACAGAGCTCCGCCGTATCATTGACAATAAAATTATAAGCAGCAGATTATGGCTGGCCCATTCCCTTGATCTGACACTATTAGATTTTTATTTCTGGGGAGCAGTAAAAGGTTAAGTGTATGCAAATAATCCACATAACTTAGATGAACTTAAAGAAAACATTCATAGGGAAATTGGTAAGATTTGTGCAGTGGAATTGATGAAAGTGAATGCAAGTTTTTTATGACGATGTGTCTTGTATATGCACAAAATGGACAGCACTTACAGCAGCTATTGTGATTAGGGTGAGTACCAACTTCTGTAATTAATATAGCACAGTAAGTAAGTTACGTTTTAAGTTCCGTGACTTAAAACACCTGAGCATCAGCAAGCAAGCGGGTGACCACCACAGCACAGCAACTGCTGCAGGCATTGATTCTTAAATTAACAGCACTGTTTCTATATTCAGATATCTGAAGCCAAAAATTGAGTTTTTTAAACTATATGTAAGTATGCATAGGTACAAGTGTGATGTTCCTTTCCATGTAAAAATAACCAAACTAATTGTTGTGAAACTGGTTAGTTCCCAGTTAGATAAAGAGCTGTATATAATTTTTCTCGAAGTCTGAGTTCAGTTGGGGTATGAAATCAAGCTAGTTGCCTCAAGAAACAGCTTAGTTCTGATCTCATTGCAATCTTAAGGAAGAGAGACAAGTTTCTTAATATTACACCTTTTATTTATGTTTTAACTTTTAACAGCATAGAAAAGTCGTTTTATTACCAGTTTTCAAAATACAATATAACATTACATTGCATAGAGTTGGGGTGAGAGACACTTGGAAATACGGCAAAGGGAAGGAGAGAGAGAGAGAAAGAAAGAGAGAGAAATATTCATATATAAGGGAGACAAGGGAGTGATAAAGAAAAATGAAGTCTGAGAGAGACTCCACATTTAAAACAATAATAATATGATAAGAGCTGTGGGTTCTAGTTCAAAATATGTGAATTAAATATGTTTTAATTCTGTTTCTACATTTCTGAAAGGAATGTAAACATGTATTTCTTTGATGCAGGCAAACAATTGTCCAATATGCCGAGCACCTTTCCGAGCCCTGCTTCAGATCAGAGCCTTACAGAAATCAGCTACAGCTCCACAAGGGGCTATATTGCCTCCAGAGGTAACCAACGAACTGGAGACTCAACAAGTTAGCCTCATTTTTAATTCTATTTTTTCCAACTCTCTTTTCCTTTAATTAGAGATGGTTGCTCAGTTGGTGTTGGTATGTATAACAGAATTTAGAATGAGGTGGCTTGCTTATGTTGGTTTAGATTTTGGGTATAATCTTTGGAGAGCATGATGAATATGAGAATGTAGATAAAAACAAAAATGCTGTAATCAGGAAGTTAAATAAAATATATTTTAAAAGTTAGCAATCTTATTTATACATAGTTAGCTATAGTAAGAACTTAGATTTTCCTTTTCTTGCACTTAGGTTGGTATACAAAGTTGACTTATTTTTTCACAAAGTATGACTGCATTAAGTTGTACTTATTGAATATACATAGTATTCATAGTTGCTTATGTTTTGTCATGTTAGCCTTAATAAATCATTATTATAAGAGAATTATAGGACTTTTGTAACAGCAGGAATCATTTGGTTATTTTATAATTTATTTATGGAGTGCATGTAGTAACATTGATTTATTGCTCTATGATAGACAGTATGCATGTTAGACTGGTTACAAGCAAAATATTTCCATTTATTGAAAACCTAAAAATATTTGTTGCTGAAAATGATTTATTTCTGCAGCTTTGTAGTGTAATGGTGGAATTCTTGATATCGTTGTCAGCATTGTTGAGCAATAGTGAACTCACATCATCAGTGACAGAAAATGAATAATACCAAGTTTCTCTTGAATTACACAATCAGCAGTCCATCAGTCCCATGGCAGTTACATGAATCTGCTTGTTTCCTAGTGAAAGGCCAGCTCACTATTTTTCCCCTAGATATTATCAGTACCAAACAAATGAATATGCTATTCTTACATTTCAGAGCAAACGGTGTCCAAAATGATGCCCCTTTGCATCTATACAAGCCTAGTACCTGTTTGAGCACATTATTGAATACACAACAAATTTCTGTGTTTTAAATATTAAAGAATTAACATCAGATATTTTCCTATGAGACTTCTTGCATTAAGTTATATTTAATACCTACAGATAATATCACATGGATTTAGATTGGAGAGTGAACAAGCCAGTTAATTACACTCTCGACTAAAAAAAATATGGAAATTAATTGTTCTTTCACGCTAGCCACGTGTAGGACACACTATGAAAGAGTAGAGCCAGACTGAAAAATTCATTGCCATAGCCGGGATTTGAACCACGGATCTTCTGGTTTCCATCCAGCCGCTCTAACCATTTGAGTTACTATGGCCAACATGCAGACATGGAATTAAATTCTCCAACTGAAATATGTTTCCATAGGTTGATTTTCATATGTCCAGTCGGATTATACTGTGTAGATTTACCATGATATCATTTCTTAGAAGAAAAGAATCAGTATATGTTCACATAGTATCAAAGTTTATCGTTTTATGAAAGAAATTTGATCCAATAATTATGTTGCGCTATTAGTATTTCACATTTCCACTTACATATCTTGCAATGGTTTCTAATCTAATTGTTGTGAATTTTGGAAACAAAATTTGAAATGTAAGACTCTGCACCACATTTTGGCAATATTTGAAAATGAATTCTTATGTGATGCTTTATGGATCGCCAAGTTGTGACGATATTTGAAGAAGTTTTCATTTAGGTTCATTTTTCAACACTTCCATGAAAGTCATTAATCAACTCCCTTTAAATTTAATTCATTAAATATGGTTTTGAGTTAATTTAAAAGATGAATTCCCAGCCGTAATGTGATAATTCTTATCTTAAGGCATCATCTCGGACTGATATCTTTCTCCTCCTTAAGAAATGATTTATAGTACAAAATAAATGATTTGATTTGTTTTTAAATATATTGATTTTGATTCTTGATTAAATTCACACAAAACGTTGTAACACAAATGAACTTATAATCTTTCCAGTGTATTCATTCTCTGTGCATCCTTTTTCTGTGACGATCAAGCTGAAACTTTTACGTCCATGCTCTACGAAGGTCAAACAAAGCATCTTTGTGTGAAGATTATTGACTTTCTTCCCCATAGCAACCACACGTTTCTTTATGGCTACATCATTTGTAGCAACCTATTTTCACAATTTCACTTAACATCATAAAACAAATTAACAATATTGATTTTCACTTTCAAGGCTGAATTCAAAGCAACTGTTGCAATTTTCAGATACCAATTTTCAGAGGCGGCTTCTGAGGTAGTGCCGCTGTGCCATGGCACCATCTGTATGAAAACGAAAGAAAGAGAAATGCATAGGAATTGCGCAAAAATGATTGTTTTGAGTATCTGCTCCCTCGTGTGAATAGGCGCGTTAAACGCAAGCGCTCTGTCCTGATTGATTTCCGTGGCTTGGCACCGATTCCAGAACGGCACCGTCTACGCTCATAAGCGCCTGTGTTAGGGCTAGGATGTCTGCTTATACACGGCTTCTTATGGGAGAAAGTGGTGCCGAGATTTTTCTGGCACATAACTTACACTTTATCCGCTAGAGTGCAGTAAAACACTGGACTTAAGATACCTGCTCTCTGTCGCGAAATCGTACACGAACGCTTCGTATCACATTCTCCATGAATTGTATTACCAAACTTTTACTGTACTCGTTACACCTGAGCGTAACAAGAGTACGGATGTAATAAATATCTATTTCCGTTTACCTGTACGTTCTGTTTGGTACAGTATATTATAAAATAGAATGGATTATTGATAAGATTACCTAAATCGTTCGAAATTGGTACACATTTATATTTTAACAGCCCTTATTTATTTATTTGTCTATTTTTATTTATCCATTTATTCACTATTTATTTATTCATTATTTATTCATTCATTCTTTATTCTTTCATTCATTATTCATTCATTAATTCATTATTCGTTCATTATTTATTTATATTATGTGTTTATGTATTTATTCATTCATTTGTTCATTCATTTATTTATGGCACCGCCAATACAATGCCTCACCGGCCGCCCCTGCCAATTTTATTATTGTATGTGTTTAAGTGACCAATAGAATGGCAGCAAAGCTTCATCAGAAAAATAGCAGAGCTGGATCATCATGCTCATCATACAGAGACTTCAATATACTGACGTCTTGTATAACATTATCCACATCAGCTAGCATTAGCACTGCTGTTTCATATGGCCTTCAGTTTAGTTTGTGGACAACTGTGTGAGCAAATGAAACTAAAATGTTGAGCAGACCAGTGATCATTTTAGACTTCTCATGACAGCCTGTATTCATGTAATTTTTCCATGGTTACAACTGTTGGCTGTTTCTGCTTTATTTTTTATTTTTTAACAAAGTTTGAGCTAACACTTTCTCTAGAAAGGTACATGTAAACAAAATTATAATTTGAAAGTAATGAGTCGGTAATTCAAACACAAACATCACTTAAATTGAATTGAATTGTGTTTGAATTACCGACTCATTACTTTCAAATGTTAAATACATCACTGTTTCTAACCTTTTGCTTCAAAAAATAAAATTATAATATTTCTTAAAGTGATAAGTGCTTTGACAATCTCACTTTAGCAGCAATGTAGAGGGCTTTCTGCTTTTTAAGTACATGCCATCAGTGGAAGAATTTACAGTCTGAGCTTGTTTGAACCATATTGCAAGAGAAGTTTTTAGTTCTTCTAAAGGCAATGTTTCTAACGATTTCCTCTCCTTAGAGAAAATGACAGCTTGAAAAACACTGTGTCACTGCAATTTTGCACTAGTGTGTTTAATGTTGATGCAGACAAATTAAAGAGGTAATCCTAAATCATTGCATGTACCCACATGGACATCAACTTGTGCAAAAATGTCTATTTTCCCAGAGGTGGAAAATATCCTCCACTGCTTTTTAGCTAATCACAGAATCTGATACCTGAATTGCTAATGTAAAGAAATCATAAAAGAGTTTAACAGAAACACCAAAGAACAAGTACAAGCTGCCAAACAACACGTCATGTAAACAACCTCTTTCTGCTGCGAGGGCAACATAGTAGTGAATATACACAAAGATGGCTGACTGAACACCATTAAGGTGAACTGTATTGTGACATTGCCATATGTCCCATATAATCAAGGTTAAGTACTCGAGTGCACAAATATTCCCATGAAAGTCGAGGAAAACCTAAAATTGAAGAAATGTTTACATTTCGTAATTGGAGATTAAGTTGGGACTTTAATGGTGTAGAATGCAGGAAAACAAATTTAGAGAGTATTGTGACCTTGTGGGTTCGTAGAATTAAAAGTCCAAGTTGCAGAAATCCCAAATGTTCTCTATTTCCATAGAAATACACCTACAGTAGCAGCATTACGTCACATACACAATTACAATCTACCAAGGTCGTTGACCACAACAAAGAGCTCATTTTCCAAACATACCAGTTTCAATTACAACTCTCTCATTACATCTCTGTTTACGACTGTCTTTACAACTGTTCCTTGGTGAGTCGCAGCTTCCTTATATATACCACGACTCATATTGCTAGACATTTCTCGAATATTCTGTATCAAACAAGAAATCAAATGTTCTGTAAGACAATCAAGATGTCGCTAGAATGTTCCATTTATCTTTTTATTTGTTTGGCATGTGTTTTATCTCCGCACTATGTTTATCTGCTTAGGCAAGCTCTTTATCTCCACCCGGCACCATCTGTCCCTTATCTCTTTGCGGTGCGCTATCGTAAATAATGGGTTTGCGACAGTATAACATAGAGGTGCCTCTGTAGTCAGAAAGTTAAATAATCTGAAAACAGATTGTTAACATTTTTCATTGATAATGATTAATTTAACCAAATATCCTCTCAAGATCAGAAAGTTAATATCATATTTATTATATGTTGTGGGTTCATATGACTATGCACAGAAAGTATTTTCAATATCGAACAAAAAAAAACATCGAAAGGAGTAAATGTTTGAATTTGAAAAATATAAATTTACAAAAAGTGCTTTGATGGCTCACATTACAACATCTAATTCAACCAAATGACTAGTTAGAATTAAAATATGTCAAGATTTCCTTCAACTTGATGAGGTTTCATATTTAAGCAAAGTTTAATAAATTTGACTTCAACTCAGATTGTAGTTAGTTAATTTGTACTTAAACATACAATACTTTCTTACAATTCCAATTGCAATTTTCTAATTCTATTCTAAGTAAGAACTTGTATGCTGCTTATATTTACAAGCTAATAGTGGTGATGGCTCCCTGATTATTTACCTGTATTCAACCCTTGTGCAACCTTGACCTAATATTCCTTTGTATTCTCCATTTCCCTACCTCTTAAGTTCCTTAACCTTCTTGTTCATTCCTCTTTGATTTTATCTGCATACTTCCCCACCTCTCATACTCTATTCTCTTCTTTCAACGTAAGCATTTTTACAGTTACTACACAAGCACCTTTATTATCCCAATTCTTATCCCATATTATTTTCCTCCAGTTTTCTATTTTACAGTGCACTACATAATATTCTATGCTTATTTTATTTCCACATAAAATGCACTCCCTTGGTGAACACTCTCTCAATATGGCTCCTGTCTTTAACCAAGCTAACCCTTCCTCTCGTGTATATCACATACAGTACGCACAAGATCAGTTGAGCGCTGGATTTACGGTGTGGTGCGGGCAGAGGGGAAGAAGCAAGAGCTAACGCTCTTTTGTTTCTGCAGTGTGATCAACCTTGAAAAACATCTTTCAGCAAAATAGTGTGGAAGTTAAGCAAAGATACCACAAGTAACGTTGTATCCTCTGAAAACATTCCTTAGTTTTGCCCACGCCAGCTCAATTGCATTCAGATCAAGTTATACAGAGGTAGACGAATAATAATGTGTCCCCTTTCAAGAGCCATAACATCCACAATTGTTCATACAGATATAAATCATTTTCAAGTAAATGCTGATGTACATTACCACCACACTCATAACAAGGATAAACTGGCAATTCGAGCACACCAAACGAGCCTTTATGAAGGAAGCTTTAACTACAAAGGGATAATGTTATACAATAAACTTCCAAATTCATTTAAACAAGCTGCATCATCAAAACACTTTAAGAATAAGGTTAAGAAATTTTTGCATGCACACTATTTTTATACGGTTAATGACTTTTTAGAACTATAACCATGTAAATGAGCACTGGGAGCATAGTACATTCACAAACTTGTAATATTCATATTATATTTATTATAGTAAATTAGTCCATGCATATACCATATGAAACCATAGAAATGCTGCTTATTGTGTATATTGTATATAATCAATTCAACTTTATGTATATACTGTATTTATTCATTTTGACGTGTCTCATAACATGTATATATTGCCAAGGACGAACTAAAATTCTAATTCTAACATACGATTGTTGTAAACTGGTTAGCTAATTAACCTCGAAATTGATCAAAACAAAATATGGCAGACATGATAAAGCTTAGTGTATTAGCCACTAGATGTCAGTGTATAGAGCATTTTAAATTTCAAAGTTGTCGTCTATGTTTACGGAGTTAAACGAAACTTACCGAATGAGGACTTGGAACCCGATCGCTCTTCTTATCGCGCGCATACTGTATATATTTCCCTTCCCCATTCTCTCTTTCTTTTCAGGTATACATTTAGTGATTTATTTCCCCATGTCACTTGTCTGTCGATGTCCTCTACCCTGTTCATAATCCTTGTCCAAAAACCTTTACATTTCTTTCTCCCTCCTGCCAGATATATCCCATCCATATTCTATCCAGCGTTCTCTCTATCTCCAACCACCAGCTATCCTTACATGTTGAGTTCCTCTGTTGTTATAAACAGATCTTTAATATATTATCATCATCATCATCCCTTTTTGTATAGCTGTATCAATATTTCAAGCATCTTTTCTAATTACCCCACTTCTGCTATGTCTTCCAAGTTCAACCCTAGCATTTGGCATTGACTTATTCAAGCCTAATATCTTTTTACAAAACTATCTTGCTAACGCTCCATAATTCTGTACCACATGAGTGATTCTGCTATAATTGTCTGTATCTTGGACTGAAATATGAAGTAAAGTCAAAATTAAAGTATAATTTAAAAAGAAATATTACTTAATGCAACTATGAATACTGTCATGAAGGTGGCATTGGTTAAATTGGTGTTGGTACTTGAGTATATTAACACTCCCTTGAGTAATTAAGGTTTTAAAAAAGACACCACTTATATACAACCTTTATTTTATAAATTAGGTTATTAAATTCTGGGAAGTTATTTTACTTGTGACTCAAAATTCTGCTGCATGCTTGGCCTTTTGTTATATTTCAGTGTGTCAATTGCTGGTTGATTTTACCACTGATTTAAGCTAGAAAAATGAAAATGTACATTTCTTCATCTAAAATATGTTCTTGATGACTACCTGCTGCTACACATTTTATAGATTTTGAATGTATTTCTGGAAATAAACACAACTCCTTAGGTCAGATGTTCCTAATTTTTCTGGAAATGCTGACTTTTAATTTATCTACTGTGTAAGGACCTTTTCTATATTCTTAGTTTCAAAATTGCCCAAAATTATCATATTTACTCATATCATGGCATTGAGAAAGCCACCAATTTGACTGTTTGAATGATAAATACTGATATAATCAATCTTTGGCATGCATATTGTATCTGGCATAAAATACACATGGATATATTGCCCAAATTTTAGCAAAAAGAGCATGTATCAGGCTTAGATATCTTAGGATTAGGATTACTACAGAGGGGATTTGGCACCGAAACCTGTGGTTTATTGTACCTAAGCCCCAAGTGGGGCATCCTAGAGGAAGGATGAGGTGAGAGGAGACAGGGGGTAGCCAAGGAATCACAACAGTGCCAAGATACTCTCTGACACTTCTACCCTGAAAGAGACCACCAGATGAGAGATGATGTGAAATGGTAATGGAGATGAAATGAATGGACAGGAAACTCGGGGATGTAATTAGTCTACCCAGCATTTGCCTGGCGACCTGGAAAAACCCATGGGTCAGGTAGGTCAGCCACAGGAATCGAACTCGGACCTCCCAAATGCGGACCACAGATGAAACTGCCTGAGCCATCCCACTTCGTTTAAGTATCTCACTGAGTTAATTATTTCCTGAAGAAAAAGGAAAACTCATAAGTCAATAAATTGATAGCACACCAAATTCTAACTTTTGTGTCTTGGAGAGGGACTTCAATTGTTTTATAGCACTCCAATAAAAATCTTCTGGGTTCTGACATAACACACTATGGTTAAACCAAGCTTCATCACTTTAGAACATTAAAGATGAGTTTGATGATGAATGAGTGCCCTTTCAGAATCAGAATTATATTTATTCACCATAATAAATCATACAGATTTATAAAAGTGTAAAAAAATTAATTCAGTTTTTCAAAATTTCTTGATACCAGTTTATGAACAAAGTGAATTTTATACATTGCACTTTCTTAAATGTCCTAGGCTGCAGCATAGTGGGCTAGAGCATTGTGCTTTAGTTCCCTGCGACGGTATTCACCAAGGGTTGATCCCACACACTGGTTGTTGCTGATTTTAAGTCCCTGGTAAAGGACTGGTGCCTACTCAGCATGAGGAAATTGAGCAAACTAGGTAGCAAACCCTAGTCTAGAAAGTAAATTTTCTGGCTGGGGGTGCCGTGATGCTAACCATATCTCTTCCCCATGTCACATGATTGTCCACCTCTCCTTTGTATATGTGGGCGGGAGGCTGGCAGTCATGTTGGCAGGCTCTGGCCCACTTGCAGGCTGTTACGCCATAGGTTATGTTACTTTCTTAAACAGAATTTTATATAGAGTGATTTAATAAATAATGTAATAACACTTTTATGAGTTGATTTATTGGTACTTAATTAAAATGGAACAGGTTTCAAAAGCTCAGTTGATCCCTTCTTCAACCTGCCAGAGAATGGTGTCCTTTTACTGGAGGTTACAGTTCCTATTGTTTTCCTGTTAAGTCTTTTCAAAGAGTTTTCTGTTGAGGTTGTTGCTTGGCAGTAACTCAAAATTGAATCTCAATCTTTATTTTTCAAAATAAATATGTGCTCCTGAAAGATTAGTTGTTTTTTTATTTGAAATGCTTTTTAAAAGTAACAGTCCTGGATCAATTTCATGATCTGGAAATTCCATGAAGAGCCACCAGAGGACACAACAGTGTAGCAACCTCCAACAAAAGGACATGTTCTGGCATTTGGCAACAGGTTGATGCTGGGAACATTTGAGCTTAATTGTTCACTATTTGTTAATATTATACACTTATCACCTATTGTGTATGTTAGAGGACAGTAATTCCTCCGTTGTTAATTTGTATATATTACCTATATAATTTACCTAAATGGCTTGCTTAGAAATTCTGCTGATTAGGCAAGTAAAAAAAATGTTCTCATTTTAATTAAAAATAGGTGATTTAAAGTCAATAAACCAACCCCAATAGTGTTATTAAATGGAATTTTATACAGTTTCAATTGAGTTTTGTGCCTTATAAGCATAAGAATTGATACATGCACCTGCTTGGTAAGCACTTTAATAACTCTATTAGGCTAGTTTCAGAGACCAATATCATCTGTAGGGTTAGCCCAAATAATGAGGCCCATGCCTCTGTACCATAATGGTAGCATGTCTGCCTCACATTCAGAGGTCTTGCGTTTGAATTTCGGCCAGGATGAATTACTTGGATAAAGTTTTTTTCCACGGTTTTCCCTTATTCTGAAAGATAAATGTCAGGTAACTCTAAGTTCTATAGACCCTGGGCTCATTTGAGCTCATTTCATCAATTTCATTCATCATCCAAAATAACCTGCATCGGAAGACATTAATAAAAAAAAAAAGCCTGAGATTCATGTTCACTTTTTATATTTTTGCTGTTGGAGTGTAATGAACTGATGGAAGTTAATGTGATATTTGATAACTATAACTGCATATAGTTGTTCTGTTGATTCAAGCAAATGTTCCATCAGTGCATTAGATGTCGTGCACTCTGAGCAAAAAATGCAGAATTCAATCATTCCATTATAGCATGCAAAATAGCTTCACTTCAGAAGTTTCTTTTTCTCAGAGTCCCAAGAATATGGTAGTTTCCAACTGTGCAAGAGTTTAAAACTCCAGGAAGTATGGTGAACTGAATTCAGTCCAAGGGCTACCAGGAGTCATGACTCCCCCCATTTTCTATGAGTGTTTCCAGTAGGGCAATTCTGTATAATTTTAAAAATTACAAGGTGGAGGTGGATACATCACTTACATGCGTCAAACCCTGCAGGGGCAGACTACCAAAAACCTTGGTGGGGCTGCAGGTATTCTAGCTCACCATGCTACTAGCTATGCAGGCTAGTATCGGGACTTTCATTAGACATCCCTCAACCCAGCCAGATGTACCCAATACCCATGAATGTTGGGAACCACTGCCTTGTTGAGTCTAACCCAAACCAAACAACTCCCATTCAGGAGAGCTTAAACGTTTGGCCCATCATACTTCTAGTAATGTCAGAAGTACCATGAGTGCTTGGGGTTTGCAGCACTCGCACCAAGGCAGCTGAAAGGGTTGGAACCCTCCACTATAAAAAGCACCATACCAGATCTTAGAACATTTTTGCTACATGCAGGCAGGCATTGTCATGTGATAGAGTAACACAATTTGACATGCCAGATTGGTAATTCTAGATGGTGTTCTTGATTTGTGTAAGACATATCAAACTGAATCCTTGTTCTGACTACTCTAATTTGACTATGTCTCCTTTTTTTTTAATGTTATTTAACACCATCCATTGTAAGTCACATAGAAGATGAATGAAATGGGTGAAAAGATACTGAAATTAACTAAGAGTTCATCTTTTAGAATAAAGGAAAACCCTATAAAAACCCTTATCCAAATAACTCACCATGACCGAAATTCGAACTCGTGACCTCTTGAATGGAGGCAAACATGCTATCCCCACACCACAGAGGCAGGCATCTAGTCTCCTTCTCCCTGCCAGCATCACACAAACACTTTGCTGAGATGTAATATATGAGGAAACAATCTTCTGACACATATGCTATGTTCTGTTGTTCAGAACAATGGTGCAGCTACTCTTAGTCTAATTCTTCCATAAAATATGCCATTATTTCTGAACATTTTTATCTAAAATTGACTTTGTGGTTTGTATTTTTTTATCTAAGTACCATGGTACTTTTGGAAAGAATGGCCAAATTTGGAAACTTTTTATGAGATATTTTATTAGACCTCTTAACAAATTTAAAGCAAACACCTTTCTTCAGATGCACACTTCATTACTAAACCGAGCACAAATAAATGTCCATTGCACTGCACAAAAATTTCCTTTGCTTTTCCAGTTTTTACATAATCGAATGCAGTATTGAACTTATACAAAGTTGTGTGTACAAACACTGTTTGCCATAAACAATAATGCAAGTTGAAACCAGTTGTAACAAAGGTTGTGGACTTTAAGTAGAAATTGCATGTGAACTGCCAGCATTAGCTTTTAATCCATGCAGAGACGCAGTACAATAACTTCCCTTTATTTTGCAACCATTAGACAAATCTATTCATGCTATATAATGTCCATTTTCAATTTTTTTTTTTAAAGAAGAAAGTGTATATGTACTTTACATTATAAAAATGTATAGTATTGCATCTAATTTATAGTTTAATGTAGTATATTATAGTTTAATGTGTACCACAAAATTAGTTAATTGATGTAAAAATCTTTGGCAAGAAGCTCGCAGCTAACTTTCCTTCTAAAGGCTGGAAAAGGAAATTGGTTTTTACTAGTGGCACTGTATAGAAAGATTACTGGAAATATAATAAATTATAATAAACAGTGACTAAACTTCACTTATCTTTAATATATAATGGAAATTACTTTACATCACTCTCTAAATTTTTGCATAATCAGTGCATGCAAAGCATTTATCTTTATAAATGTAAACTCATAAATGCATAGAGCATATCAGAAATACAGCATTAACACATTCAGTACCAAAAGCAAGTTATAATGTTTAATGAAAGAATATACAAGTATCTGTCCTGCTTGAAGTACCTGCTTCTGTGTATGACACTTCATTCTGCCATTATTTAAAAGTCTTGTAGAGAAATGCTCCTCTTGTCATTCTGGTAGTATGAGAAACTTTCGCTTGTACATCAGATACAAGAAGGTAGGTATCTCTTCCTCTTATAGACAATTAATGACACGCAGACTTCATGTTATGGCAAATTAACTTTTAACATATTTTGGGCATGTAGCCACCATCTTTACATGTGATTGGGATAACATATATGAAGGTAATTTGCTATCCATCATTACTCTTCAGTGTGACTATACTTGTATATTACATACTAACTTGTAAATACAGCTGCTGAACACTAAGCTTTAACCGAGAGGGATGGCACAGGCCCACATTCGGGAGGTACGGGTTTGATTCCCTTGGCTGACCAACCTGACCCATGGGTTTTTTTGGTGGTTTTCCCAGGTCGCCAGGCAAACGCTGGGTAGGTTGATTACATCCCCTAAATGTCCTGTCCCTCCATTTCACATTCATTTATCATTTCACACCATCCCTCCTGTGGTGGTCTCTGACAGGGTAGAAGTTTTGGTGGGTGTCTCGGCATTGCGTGGCAGGATATGCTCTTGATAAAACTTCCTCCTCCAGTAGGATGGTCTCCAGTCTCTGAACCCAGTCTCCGAATCCAGACCACACTATGGTGGAATGCTGTTTGTACTGGCCTGCCAGGGAATTTGCATTAGTAAAGTGTATGAACCCTGCCCTCTGCACTTTCGTGACTTCTTGGGATGGCTGCCCTCTCTCCTCTTGCCTCATCCTTCCTCCCGGGGGTGCCCCACTTGGGGGCACAGGTAGACCAAGTTTGGACCAACGTGCCAAGTTTCCTCCATAGCATAGTCCAGTCCAGTCATCTTAAGCTTTCTCTCACTCTGTCTTCTCTCTCCCTCTCTTTCTCCTTCCTTCTTTCATCTATATTTAAAGCCTCTAGGGCTTACCTGGAGTAGATAAAGAAAATATTGTATCTCAATGAAAACTTTGAAGACTTCACTGACATCTCTTAAGCCTAAAAAGAGCACTTTTACAAAATGATCAGGGGAAGGTAAAGAAGAGAGACTAATTTAACTTTTGCAATAAAAATTATGTATGTTGTACTTCATGATAGCGATGTCCACGAACAGTTCAGTTAATTATTGACTATTTTGGTACTGCGTCTCTTATTTAATAAGGAAGCATTTTCCTAGTCAACCAGGAATTGAGGAGGTAGTGATTAGCTCCTAAAACAAATACGTGTTGTGATGTCAAAATCAACTTAAGTAGCTAAAGAGAGGGTAAATTTGCTATTTAAATACAGATCTAGGAATGAGGTACAAAAATGTTCGCAAATGCTCCCCACGCATGTAATCTTAAAATATTGTTGTTGTTTTTTTTTTCTCACAAACGGCTTCAATGATACTAATTTTGACATATTGATGTGAGTTATGAAATCTATATATGAATTCTAATTTTTTGTGAATAGCTGTGAAGTTTCCTTCATTCTGAGTTAGTTGTGTATGAGACTATAGCTGTTATTCAGTGGGTGGTAACCATTACTTAAATGATAGTGTGATAATGAGGATGCAATGGAACATGAAGACCTACAGCTTTTCCCATGGACTGCAAACCATGAACCTAAGGGATACTTCACCTGAATCAGTCAAAGGTAAAGGCTTTCATAAGGCTAAAAATCATTGCCTCAGAGCCAGAAATCAAAACGTGGATGCTCAGCATGCGAACCACAAATAAAATCCTGATCTACCTAATTACCTGTGAAACCATAAGACTTCAAAAGCTTATTTTGGAGGAAAGAAAAGAGCTCATTGAAGTTACAGTTTTTGTTAGTCTCTCTCTCTTCTTTACTCATTAACTACTTCTTATTGTAAATTGGGATTTTGCAGTATTTTAAGCTATGTTTATCATCAAGCCATGCAAAAATTACTCAAAATATCAACCCCAGCATAATTTGATAACCTTCATTTTAAACATTTTACTGTTGTATATGCTTCTGTATAACTACAACAAATTGAAATTGTTTCAGAAAAAATTTATAATGATTAACAAGAAATATAAAAATAAGCCTTTTTTGCAACTAGTTTACAGAATGGGTAAAGTAAATTATAGTGGTTAGAGAAAGTCATGCAATTTAACACACCTGATTTTTTTATCCACTTTTAACCTCCACACTCCTATTCTAACTATGCACCTTCTTCCTCTCTTTTTATTGTCATTATACATGCCTACATCATACCTCATAACAAAATAAATATTCAACTAGGAAATAAGTACTGAACTAGAGGGTGTTAAAGCACACTTAAAGAATATTTTGAACTGGTTATGATGCTTAACAGTATGATATTTACATGGCAGATTGTTGAACCGGACTAATGGCACAACATAAAGCTAACAAGGGAACTATCCTTTGGTCACTCCTGTGCGCACTTGAGAGTTTGATAGCATCATCTCTGCTCTATGTGGGACCTGTATGGCAAAAATTGGATGCAGAGTATAGCAGAAGTACCCGAAAATTAGTCTGGATATGTAGGAGCTTTCAGGCATAATAAAACAGTATTGTATAGGAGAAATTGTTTACCCCTGACCATCAGTGATCTACACATGGCATGTGTAAGGAGCGCCATCCCCCATATTACATACAGAGCTGACGAATGTCCTGCACCTACTTGCAAGTGATCGTATGAGACACTTTCCAGGCTTCAGTTTTGGGTATTGTGGTTCTATTCCGCAACAGATTTTTGGTGCATATGGTTTTTATACAGCAGGCATTATACCATCAAATTTTCAGATGCATAGTGGTGTGAGTACAGTGATAGTTCCCTTGTAAGAGGAAACCTGTTTATCTTTACAGTCTTAAATCATTTGTCAAGCCTTTGTTTGTCAAGCTCTTTTGTTGCTGTTTTAAACAATGTTTAAATAAATTAGTCTTATAGAAACAGAATTCTGAACCAAATTTCAACACAGTTGAAATTGCTGCTCATTATATATTCGGAATTGTTCCACACTACAATGGTTTTCCGTCACACATAAGACATTTTTAGTCTCCAAGTTTCCCAGTCCTCAGCATCTCTCTTTCAGTCTCCTTTGCTCTATGCTCCTTTTAACGGCATTCATCCACTTCTCTCTAGGTCACCCCTTCCTCCTTATCCCTGCCATCTCCCATTCCAATATCTTCTTTGGTATTCTTTCATTTGGTGTTCTTATGACATGTCCATACCATCTTAGTCTTCTCTCTTCAGCTATTTCCAAAACATTCTTTTCGACTTCCATCATTTTCATAACTGTGGTGTTTCTTATTTTCTCAATTCTTAATTTCCTGGCTGCTTGCCTCCAGAAACCCATTTCAGTTGACAAGTGGATTGGCATATACCCCTGTGCTCTTTACATCTGACTTAACGAGTGTATGAGTAGCAATTTTTAAAATAAATTGCTACTCATACACCCGTTAAATCAGATGTAAACAACACAGGGTTATATGCCATTGTCATTCTTATTATTCTTGCCAATCCACTACCATTTATAAAACTATTAAGCTTTGATACTCATTGCAATTAAAAATGAGGTTTTTCTGTATAGTGATGCAAAAAGTAAAAACAACATATATGTGTGCATACGTTGTCATACTGTTCTAAACAGTAGTACATTATAGGGTACACATGCAAAATGAATTGTTTAAATGGCTGGTACTGAATGTGTTAAGTTTGTCAAGATCTGAATAAAAGTATAACATTTTTATGGCTTGATGTCCCTTTTCTGTTTCTTATACTCTTAGTGGTAGGGCTTATTAAGAACTGAAGTTAGTGAATAAATGTGAAAGTTTCTTGTAAAGTAAATTGTACTTACTTGAAGGTTTCTGTTAAACAGGGAAGTTGTGAAAACATTCCAGCAGGATATGAAGCAGTTTCCCTGATAGAAGCCCTAAATGGTCCATGCCCCATGCGCCCAATACCAATGGTTCCTCCACTGGATGTTGCCGAGACACCTGATCAAGAAGTTGCCGTACAAGCAGCAGAAATTCTCAACAGGTGCGAACAGCAACTGCAAGAAGAGCAGCCTTTTTACTTAATTTTATGTTGCCACCCATCTTTTCCCTGAGGGTCATTCATTTTTGGCATTTTGATGACTATTTATCAATATGTCAAAAACATTATACAATAGCAACATTGCTCACCTTCAGCTGACTATAGTGCTATCATACAGTATAACTAGTTGTGAATTAGATATGTGAATTGTTTAGTTTATTTTGAAAAAAATTGTGTTTTTAGCTAATTTTATTTCTTTCAAGTTGCTTACAAAAACACTGAAAATGATAGCAATGCATCTCTGAACCTTAAACAGGCGAAACAGAATTTTCTTTTGATTAATTTGAACATTTTACCAAATATGCTGAACATAAAACAAAAACATACATACACATTTTTTATATGTTCTTTACATATTAATTTCTTTCTTTATAGTTATTCATTACTGATATGCAGTACAAAATGTTCCTTGTAGCAAAAGTATATTATATCTGCACTATCGTATTAATTTAATCTTAATAAAGTAGTATAAATAAATAATTGTACACTAATTGTCTAATTTTAATTATAATGCTAGACAAATATTGTTTTAAATAACTGTAATTGAACCTTTTAGCTTAACTGAGTGAATTATGAAAAATATGTAATCCCAAATGAACTACTGGTACCAAATGACCTAGCTGTTGATGGGCCCTAAAACTCTACACACTCATGCTCTCCCCCAAATTAACTGCTGAATACTTTTACCTTACTTACCATCTATGAGGGTGATTGTATCTCACAGTAATTCTTATTTTTTTTTTCAAAAGATTTCTGCTATCGTACCAGAACTCCTTTTTCCTGGAATATAGCTATCTTCACACAGCCAATTTCACTTCTGCATCTGAATCAAGTGATAGCCACCTAAGAATTGTTGGGCCACCTCTCAACCAAATTGGGGAGCGGATACGTCCCCTTCAGCTGCTTTAGTGCGAGCGCTGTGGACCCTTAGCACTCGTGGTACCCCTTGACGTTACTAGAGGAACCTCGAACCGAACATTCAAGCCACTCCCTGAATGGGAGTTGTTCAGATTGGGCAGTGTGTTCCCGTTACCCGTGGGCATTCAGGTACCTCCGGCCAGGCTTCGACCGCCCGGAGAGGGCAGAGGGTTGCCTAAAATGTCCTGGGTACTAGCCTGCAGAGCTAGATCACCAGGCGGGCACACCGAGGTTTTTCGCTAGTCTTCCCTGTGGGGTTGATGTGCATAAGTGGCATATCCACTTCCACCCATTGTTGTCGATTGAGGGGGGGGGGGGGACTTTCTAGACTCAAGGTATTGCCCCAAGGAAAGACCACCAGAGTGTTCCATCGCTCCCGCGTAACAGAGGCCGGAGTCTTCGGACTTTCAGATAGACCTCACTGAACATTGAATAAAAGCTGCAATATGGGAGTGAGCATTGTCATTAAGCAGTAATCACAAAGGGACAACTCAACTTCACCAATGTTTTATTGTAACTTGCAGAATTCATAGTGGCCTTTTGTTCAGCAAAGTCCACCAGCAAATACCATGCATATCATAGAACACTGTTACAGCCCCTTTCTTCACAGAATGCATCATTTTGAATTTCATCTGTAGTTGGTCACTCCATAGAGACTTCTTGTTTGGTCATGTAGTGTTTATCCCGGATTCACCATGAGGTTACAATTCCTTCTAGAAAATTGTTCCCTTCTGCAGCAAAAATGCATTAAGTAGTCCAAGCATATCATCATTTGCTGTCCTTTGTGGTCATCGGTCAGATTCTTAGAAACCCAGTAGGCACTAACTTTATGAAATTTTAGTGTGCTACGCATAATGTTATATAATATATACTGTAAGAAAAGCTGCATCGTTCAGACATGGTTTCCTGATGGATCTACTGGTTGCTCAAAATTTCTGCCTCAATATTCCACTGTGTCACAATTGTTGCTGATTGCTCAGAACATAGTGAGACAGCAAGGTTCTCACAGCCTTTTCAATGCACCATGTCTTCCCCACATACAGCACACATTTTCTGTGAATTACAGTTGGTTTATATCCTTTTGCCCATAAAAAAGGCACAACACCTCATTGCTTTTTACAGGATAATAACTGTAACATTATCCAATTTCTCCTATGTAGCTTTTAGTTCTCATGCAATAGCTACACGTGATTGAAAAATTATCATCCTTTACACAACTTAAAAATATATTGAAAAAATCAACTACAAATAGTTTTTTTTCAATTAATTTTGACGTCACTATTACTAAATTCCTCCAATAACACATAATTAAAATATATATCTGTGAAATTTAAACATTCTAACCACAATAACTGGGCAAGAAGAAGAATTTCACCGGAAAGAGAGAGAGAGATTTAAATTTAGCATCTTCCAACGATGTGGCTCTAAAATTTTCAAGAAAGTCCTCCAATGCCAAAGGATTCTTTCTTTATATTGACAATCCTTCATTATCTTGTATTTACTCAGAAAAGACTCATGATTACAATAGAACTTAATATAAGATATTTAAATAAATAGTAATAATAATATATTGTTGAATGGTACATGATTTCAAATATCCCAAATTGCATGCTTACACTTTTCTAGTATATCACCCAATAGACCTGCTTGAAAGTGTGCAATTCTCTTTCTTTCCATCACAGGAGCCTGTTTTAATTTTGAACTGTTTCCACATGTTTCATTTAGCTATACTCTATTTGGCCATAAAGTGTGTACGGATGTCAGAATTATGCAATAGCACAACTTTTAGAGCAAGCAAAACAGTAAAGCATGAGTGGAAATAATTTGTTACTACATTGCATATATTATTATCAATTATTTAATACATTCGAGTAATGAATGGGGTGAATAAATACTATAATTCAATTATTAAATTTTAGATGAGTCGCATTTTTTTACACATCTGCTTCACTTTCGTACCTATTTTGAGGACATGTTTCGCAAATCTTCGTTTGCATCAAAATTATTTTGTCTTCGATGGAAAATATTACAAACAAATTTCAGGACTAGCTATGGGAAGCCCGCTATCACCATTTTTGGCCAATCTATACATGAGCTTTTTCGAAACACATATTACTAAAGCCTTCCCTCATATGTTTAAAACATGGTACAGATACGTAGACGACATCTTTGCAATAGTGCCCTACAAACTAATAGATGATGCTTTGAAACTACTCAACCTGCAAGAACCCAGCATACAATTCACAGTAGAAACTGAAGAGGACTGTACTCTACCTTTTTTAGACCTTAAAATCAAAAAAGGCAATGAAAAACTAGAATTTGGCATTCATAGAAAAGCAACACACACAGATAATTACATCAAAGCAAATAGTTTCAACCCAATTCCACACAAACATGCAACCATCAACAGTCTGACACACAGATTAGTAAATCTACCTCTCAGCCAGCAAGAATATCAAAACGAATACCATCAAATCTTAAAAACTGCAATTAAAAATGGATATGGAAAAAACCTTGTAGATAAAAAACTAAAATTATTCAAACTTCAAAATAAATTAAAACAGATCACAGCTCTCACACCAATAAAACAAGAAACTAGATTTGCTAAATTTACTTACCACCCCTGGGCCACAAAAAAGTTCCAAAAAATATTCAAGAAATACAATATAACATTGTCACCAAAAAACAATTACAACATTAAAAACCTACTTCACAATAATAATACTGATAAGATAAAACCAGAGGAAAAGTCAGGCATTTACAAAATTAAGTGTAAAGACTGTGAAAAAATTTACATAGGAAGGACAAAAAGGAACATAGGCACTAGAAAGAAAGAACACTTCAGGCACTTAAGATACAAAAATATTGATAAGTCCGCAATAGCAGCTCATTTCTGGTCTGAAAATCATGAAATTGAAGATAGCACAGAATTACTAAAATACGTACAAAAACATAGTGAACTCGTCATATGGGAGAGGATATACATAGAAAAACATAAAAACCAACTAATGAACTTTGAAATCCCGCTAGAAGAGAATCCCACATTTCAGTTCATCACTAAATCAACAGATGGCAGCAACAACCCCAGAATTACCCACACCGCTGGATCTAGCTTCAGTCGCACAAGAGCCGTAGATGCAAACGAAGATTTGCAAAATATGTCCTCAAAATAGGTACGAAAGTGAAGCAGATGTGTAAAAAATGTGACTCATCTAAAATTTAATAATTTTTCGCTTCACTGTGGTGTTCCAATACAGTTGAATCTCACTATAATTCAACTTCCAAAACATTTAAATGTGAGCTTCAACATTTTACTTCCATTTATTGTCAGGTTGTACTTGTTACTTCCTCCATTGCATTGTGTACTGCAGTTAAGTGATACTGTGCCACTCTTCCTATTGGCATTACATGCTCACGTGTTAAGACAGTATGATGGAAGCTCAGTCCCTCAGAATAGTGTGCAGAAATATGAGTGTAAAGCCTCTAAAAAGTGGTGAAAAGACTATTGTTTAATTTTCCTTTCAACGTTATGATATCCTGGCTGTGAAAGAATTAACTGAACCAACATCTGAAGCAACTGGTGTATCTGTGAACACCATTTCATATGTGAGAACCGAAATTAAACAGGAACGGTAAAAGCTCGTAAAAAGAAAATAGAAAAGCCATTTAGGGGTTTAGAGCAAATGGATGATTTGTTCAAAGCGCTATTCACTTTTAAATGTATTATTTCCTTTTAAATGTCAAGCCTCCTACTATTGATAAGGTACTCTCTTTACTAAGTTATTACTTAAAAAAATATATTTCATCACTTTTTTTTCAGTTTCTGTAATTAGTTTATTTAGTCAATATGAGCTGAATGCTTTTCTAACCCTACACTGCTGCAGAGAAGAACATGATAGTTGCGATAAGTTACACGTAAACAGCTGACAGCAGAGAACAACACATGTTAAGCCGCCTCAGTAGTGTGGTGGTAGCATGTCTACCTCACATTCAAGAGGTCCCGAGTTCGAATCTCGGTCTGGGTAAGTTATCCGGATAAGGTTTTTTCTGGAGTTTTGCCTTATCCTCAAAGGCAAATGTCAGGTAACTCTAAGCTCTATGGACCCTGTGCTCATTTGAGCATCATTTCACCCATTCCATTCATCGTCCGATATGACTTAACGTTGGAGGATGTATATTACAACAAAAAACAAAAAAACAAAAACACATGTTTGCTGGCAGAGAGATACAAACCACAGTGTTTATGTGTACGTCGCCACTTTAATCCTGCAGGGACTATAAGCTTTCATCACCTTACTTTTAAAATAGATTGGAAAAAAGAAAGTTACTACACAGTTCAGTTATAATATAGAGGGTGAATCACCTAAAACTTGCATCACCAATATTTCCAAAATGGAAAGTGTTATTGATGTGCGGTTTTCACAGCATTGTTTGGTAGTTAGGGGTTTTAGTTTTAGCCTATACATAGATTTTGATAACACTTAGCAGGTGTATTTTTGGAGCAAACATACACTTTTTTAAAAGAAACAATGCCCAATTACATCAAAACATCAAAAGTATGGTAAATTAGAATGTTCGTGGTGTTTCTGCAGGATTCTAGTAGTTCATGAGATATTTTATATCTTATTCTGTGTTAAGAGAGATTTCCAATGTAAAACATAGATTACATTCATACAAGCAAATCAGATACAGGTTCTGCATGGAAGGTGTTACCTGTTTTTTAATTCAAAGTAGTCAAAAATCCATTTTATTCACTGTTGTTCCACAGTACAAAATATTATAGTAATTAAAAATTTAAGTTGTAGAAATTGCTTTTGATTTCATTGCAATAAAAAGTGATTGTGGTACTTTTAGTATTTGCCATATTTAAAAGGTAATTTTCTTCTCCACAGAAATACCATGGAACGAACTCCATCAACGACAAAACAGATTGGCAGTCCTGATGATAGTGAAGTAGCAAAGAGTCCTAGGGATAGAGGGGGAAGCACTTGTCATACTCCTGAGGTATGTTTTTCAAATTAAATTTAAATTTATATTATGTTTTTAAAAACTGAGAAATAACAAAAGCATGAATTTAAAAAATTAAATTTATTCCTGCTGTATATTAAGAAAGTTGTTGGAGCATGTTACTAAAAATACAGGGTATGGCACTTAAAACTATCACCTTAAATATTGAAGGACTTAAAAGAAATTGGCTCATTGATGAGTAAAATTAATAACAAAAAAAATCAGAAATTAAAGTAAATAAAGTTACAGTAACATTGGTATAACTAATTTTTTCTAATTTAAATAATTAAGAGTAATTGCTATCAAATTGTTATCCCTCATATGTAAGTTGTGATGCCTGCATACTACTAAACTATTTGATAAACATAAGTAGTCAGTAACAATAACAGAAAGTTGTGATGCTCTTATGTCATTTATTTTCCTGCTAGTTGTAGCTATTTCTGTTGAAGTTTTAATAAATAAAAATTTTTTTAAAAAAAGCTGATGTGATATTTGTATGTAGTGAACATACAAAAAAATTAAATGTTTTCGCCATTTGTATGCTGAAAGATATTCAGAGACGTGACAGCCAAGTTGGAGATTTTTGCAAAACTCTTCAACCACTTAACAGAAACTAGAAGTATAATACTTCACAAATTTGCCTGAGATTAGCTTTTACTTCAATTTCATTTTTTCAAATAATCTAACTAGATCTGTAATAATTCTATTTGCTACATTTTTAAATTATTTAATACATATTCTCACTATAATCTCCTCCTCCTCCTCCTCCTCCTCCTCCTCCTCCTCCTCCTCCTCCTCCTCCTCCTCCTCCTCCTCCTCCTCCTCCTCCTCCTCCTCCTCCTCCTCCTCCTCCTCCTCTTCTTCTTCTTCTTCTTCTTCTTCTTCTTCTTCTTCTTCTTCTTCTGCTCCCTCTCCTCTTTATGTTAGGCATATTGCCTGTTCTTTCCATCTTTTTCTCAGTCATCCTGGACTACTTCTTTCTTCCAGATTACTATATCTCACTATTTTTACCATTCATGTGTCGGACATCCTGCATACATGTGCATTCCACTCCTTTCTTCTTTTCACCCATTCAGTGACAGGTTAGCTCTTACACAACTCCCTAATTTCTTCATTTCTTACTCTGTCATACAATGTCTATCCACGTATTCTCCTTAGAACCTTCATTTCAATTGTTCCATCATTCATCCTGCTCTTGTGGCCTTTGCTCTTGTTTCCAATGCATACATCACTGGTCGAACTACTGCTTTATAAAGTTTGACTTTTCTTTCTTTTCTCATGTATTTCTCCATACTAATTCATTAACACATCTAGATATTTTTGTTGCTTGTTGCTTTTACAACTAGAACCTTAAAATTCATAAATATTATTTTTATTCATCATTTATCAATAAATTTAACTGTTTATATCCTATGATAAATATCCTTCTTTAATTTAATATGCAACCTAATTATTTATTACTCTGTATTTTTACCCTTTATCTTTATCAAGATTGTCTATAATGGTTTTATTGTCAGTGTTTAAACATCCACTAATCATAGTGGATGATGACCTAGTAGTTTGAGCACTCTTAAATATACTTATATCATCAACATTCACTAACCACTACACTTTCTTCTGTTTTTTATTTACATAATTCTCATTATTTTCTTTCACTTTCACTTTTTTAATTTAGCTTTCACCATTCTGCTCACACTATTCAATATTTTATATCATCATTTGTTATTTCTTTATTAACACCATGCTTCATTCTTTCCTCACCTACACCTTCCCAGGTCCAGCAGTTAGCTCCGTCTGTTCCTCAGTCCTCCCTCGGCTGCCAAACTGCTCTTCTACTATCAGCAACAGTTTCATCACCCCCAGCTATGCTGCTGTCTCCACCTCTCAACTCTCCATCTGACCCGTACTCTCTTCTACTGTTGACAAGCTGTTCGATCCTCTGCTGTCCCATTACTCCTGGTTCTCCATATTGCCATCCAATTCCATCTCCCTATCCTTTTCCTCCTCATCTAAATTCTATAAGCTTCCTCTTCTTCTTCTTCCATTATTATTCTACATCATTAATCTTCTGTTTTATGTTTGTTTGGAGGAATTTAGTAATAGTGATGTCAAAATTAATCATAAAAACTATTTGTAGTCGGTTCATTGACACTCATCACTTACTTTTTTTATATTATTGAGGGACTATTTTCAAAGGCCATTGCCTCCATTTTCAACCTCCTGGGTTCGAGAGAGGTTGAAAATGGAGGCAATGGCCTCCATGATACTTGATACTTCTTTAAATCTGTTTATTCCCATGCTAGCTGCTGATTTTATTTGCTAACTTATATTGGTGTTTATACAGAGTAATTTATGTAGAACTTACATACTTCTTTCTTGCAGTATTCGGCTGGAAATTCACTTAATGAGCAGTTTTTAACATTGAATTAAGCAGGATGTTTTGGAGTTTCAGTTCCCTTTAATAAGATGAGCAGATGGTCCTTGCAACATTAAGAAATATCACTGACATTTTTTACCATGGAAAAGTCCTTTTCTTCCTCATTTAAGTTTTTCTTTGGCACGTGAATAAACAAATTTACCAGAATATGCAATGTATTGGTGCACAGAACTATACACAATTTGTAGTCTTTCGTCAACATCTGATCAGAATTCATGTTCTCAAAGCAAAAATCTTCTGGTACATATACTATGTAAAAAAATAGTAGAGTTTACACCATATACTGAAATAAAAGAGAAAAATCTATCTCCCTTTCATATAGCATTCTTTGTTATTCATTACACTAATAGCATCAAAATAGATGGTGAGGTTAAACAAATAAGATTGCATTATTGTCTTATGTGACCTCTTTGCAGACAAAAGTGTAATGATTCATATTTAGAGTTATTATTTTCATTTACTGATATTTTTAGATTTCACATGTCATTTTCAATCAGAATTGCTCACTTAGGAGCATCATTCATTTTTTGTGTATGTTCTCAATTATTGATGTAGTTATGTATAAAAATTCTGATGTATTATGTTTACCTGATTTTCTCGACCCTCAGTTATTTACTTTCATATCTCCTATAAAAGCTATTTATGCAAAACCTTGTTCTCCTATCTACTTCATATTAATTGAGATGAATATTTGCAGAAACGGTTGCATTACACATTTGTTGTATGACCCATGGTGTGGGCCAGAACGTGGCATCCCGACTGCTGGCCTCACACCCTACATTAAATAAAAGTAATATAACAGAAAAGAATGATAAAAGTATTAATCAGTTTAGAGGTATTATTTGAAGAATAAAGAAATATTAGCTATTATGAATGGAGAGAATATTTTGGTGCACAAAATTTATATGATGTTTTAATAAAAATTAGAGGATTTAATATGCAAGGCAGAGAAATACATATCCAACCAATATGGAGAGATGTGGTCAGCATCACAGCATCCCCATCTGGGAAGTTGGCTTCCTAGACCAAGGTTTGCTACCTAGCATAGCTGCTCAATTACTTCACGATGCTGAGTTGGCACCAATCCTATACCCGGGACTTAAAATTTGCAACCCCTCAGGGCTGGAATCAATCTTAGGCACTTTTTGTGGCAGGGAAACAAAGCACAAATATACAAGATATAGGAGGCCCACCTCGGTAGCATAGATGGTAGCATGTCTGCTTCACGTTCAAGAGGTCCCGAGTTCAAATCTCGGTTAGGGTGTTTTACCTGGAAAAGGTTTTTTCCGGGGTTTTCCGTTATCCTTCAAGATGAATGTCGGGTAACTCTAAGCTCCATGAACCCTGGACTCATTTGAGCATCATTTCACCCAATTCATTCACCGTCTGATATGACTTAACGTTGGAGGACATAAATTACTATATATATAAGGTTGAAATGTATGCTTTTTAAGTCCCTGGCTCTTAGTTAATCATTGTTAAGCCAATTATTTACCTTGCTCTGGTCCAACTGGTGAGAGATCCCTGTGTAGACATTGACGCATCTGGTGAAGCTACAGGTAACTCTAGTAGAGGTAGTAGGACAATAAATTTTTTGTGTTATTTTGTGGTTGTACTATAAAATTCAGTATGTAATACTTGTTTTTCAAGATACCTTACAGTCTTGCACATTGTTAATTCCAGTAAGATATTTAAAAATTTTAGAAGCTTTGAGGTCGTATTGATTTTGTGTCTATACGACCAAAAATGTGCTGATATCACTGATTTATATGTTTGAATATAATTCTAAATGTTCCTTGACTCTGGTTGATATGTTAACTTGTTGGCAGTCAGAACAATCTATTTTAAACTACCTTTAAATTTTGGATGCTGTATGTTGTATGGTATGTATCTAACTCAATTTTTGAGTAGTGTTCTCTCCCCCACTCTTTCCTTTTCTCCTGTTACTTATTTCTTTGTCACAGTTTTCTAAAATAAAACATGTTAAGAAAGATTAATTTCAAACACTCAGTCATAAATCTTTATTCATAATATAATGCATCACTTTATTAAACAGTTGTATGAATAATTATTCTAAACAAATGGAAGTTGTATATAGTGCTTATCCAGGTTTGTTGTGTATCAAGACATTATCATAAAACACTTTAAATAGTTTTAACACATCTAATTTGGTGGTGATTGTATTGTCCACAGTTTCGAATGTCTGTGCTACTAGCAAGGGAGGAAGAGAGTAATAAAGATCAAACAACCAAGTCCCCTCTACTTGTGAGACATTGCAGTCGCCCTACAAGTCGTGACAAAAGTGCACTTCGTCTTCGTGATACTGTCAGGCTCGTTAATGAGAAATCTGTACATGACCAAGATGAGGTAATTAACCTGTGATCTAAGTAGAAAATAATGTAAACAATTCCTTTTTTTTTTTTTTTTTTTTTTTTGTTTTTTTTTTTTTTTTTTTGTTTAGTGTCATTAATCGACTCTCTTTAAAGTTAATGTAAACAAATTCAGTAAAAGTTGATATTTATTACACAAATAAAAATATTTGTAACAATCTCCACTTAACTTAAGTGATCAGTTGATATTTATGTTCTTCTTATTGGTTTTCCACAAGAATACCTTAAATTTCTAAATTTTGTACTAAGGTAACAATGAAACCATTTTGTGGTGTACCACTTGACCAGGTACATCAAACAATATGATACCCACTCTCTTCTCTTATTCTCAATTAGTGACAGAGAGTACCAAATTCATCATCAGTAAATTCCTAAACAGGTGTGGCGGCTTTTTCATTTTTAATATGATGAGTGATATTTCTCTTTTATCCACAGGGTTCTGCTGTTTTTTAAAAGGACAAACTTTTTTCTCTTAACTTAATAAATTATATTTACAACAATACATGATTTATTCACATTAAGCCTTGTACAGTATAAAAACATATCAACTTTAATCACAATTTCATCATTTTGAATGCCCACAAAATGTTTTACAATTTATCTGTTTAAATCTTGTGTGAACTGATGAGAAGCAGAAACCACGGAACATCTAACTTAGAAGTGAACCTCCCATGTTAATCATTGGCTACATGAGGTGATCGCAGTGCCCATATGATCAAGTGGCAAACTAAATTATGAAAAATCGCACACCCAAGTGTTTATGTTGCCAGAAGCTGTATTTTTCATACCTGCCTAGCTATCAGCCTCAGCTGTCAGCTTATCATACGTTCCAATACTCCATTGCTACAGATGACGCACAAAGATAATTACGTGAGTTCTGAGAGTTATGACTGCAGTTTTAAATTTGTTGCATTTTATAAAAGCTCACATAATCATCTTCTATCATCTGTAGCAATACAGTATTAGAACATATTGTGACTTTGTGGGTTCGTAGAATTAAAACTCCAAGTTGCAGAGATTCAAAATGCTCTTTATTTCCGTAGAAACACACTTTGGTCAAACCTTACTGTAGCAGAATTATGTAACATACACAAATGCAATGCTTAAGTTCGTTGACCAAAAACAAAAGAGTTCACTCAACTTCCAGTTCAATTACCACTCTCTTGTTATGACTCTGTTTACCACTACTCCGCTGGTATGTCACAATCTCTTATATATATATATATATATATATATATATATATATATATATATATATATATATATATATCCATTGATAATTCTCAACTGTTCTAGAATGTTCTCTATCAATCAAGATGTCACTAGAATTTTTCATTTATCTAAATTTATTTGTTTTGGCAGGCCTTTATCTCCACGCTATCTTTATCTGTTTCAGTAAGCTCTTTATCACCGTGATACACTATTCGTCCCTTATCTCTCCGCGCCGAACCTTTTGTACGCGTCCCTGCTAGTTGCGACAATATGATCAGCTGAGTCTTGCAATGAATTTTTGCAAGGCACATTCAGTATATTCTACTTTAACAAATTATCCCAAAGATTTTGTATGAACTTAGAGGAATTAAAAATAAGATGGGGTATTTGACAGGAAGTTTTGAAAAATGAAGCACTTTGTTTTATTTATAAATTTTTATAGAATAATAACATTCTCTGTAATGGCTTCAGGCTCAAGAAACTAAATTTTCTTAATAGTAACAACAAAAATAGCTATGTAATAATACATAATCCAATTACATTATTCATTCTACACTTCTGAGTCTTGCAATGAATTTTCTGCATGGCACATGTTCAGTATCTTCTGTAATAAGTTTTTCTTTAAAAGTTTGTCGTGTGTGGCGAGATGTAACTTCAAGCCACGCGATGCACCCACATGTTGTTATCCCTCGGTGAGGCGACTTACCTTCCTCAGGATACAGAATCGATGATCTCTTCAGCTTCCTTGTCACTGCGATGATGTAGACTTGACGATCCGCCGGCAGTTCCGTCGATGAGCGATGAACTCTGTAATCTAAGGCAGTGGTACGGCGCTAGCAACGGAATGGTGGATGGTGGCAACAAAATTTATTTAAAACGCTGCTTCACTTTTTGATAATTTATTTTCTCACTGAATTATTTCACAGCCGATGTTTTAAGACATGATTTACAAACATATTTTCTGATTTTACAGGCATAGTGAACGCAACAGCATGTCATTCATCATTTACATATTTTCTTTTGCGATGTGTACTCGACGAGTCTTTTCACTGATCACTAATCAGTAGATAAAATTACTTCTGTAACTTGCAGGAACCTAGCAGTCCTCTTGCAACTTAATAGTGCGTCTGTGTCCGAGACGATATCTATAACACGACTGACTACCTCGAAAGAACAAGAAGGTCTGAGACCTTTCACAAGTTAAGATGAAATCAAATTAAAATTTTGCGGAACTTGGATTGGTTCATTCTACAATGTCTTGTTGCTAAGGGACCATAACTTGAATTTGATTGGCTTGACTTCAAAGGTTGAATTTCTGGAAAGTTCTATAACTTGGAATGATAATAAACCTAGGCAATTTGTTGTGTCACAAACAAAGCCATCTTGGTTTAACCTTTTCATTAATTTCAGAGGGCCATGTTTGCATTACATCTCCATATATGGAAATTTTAACGAATTTCTTGAATTATCTGAAAAATCAGCTTCACTTCTACTTTAATGAATTACCTCAAACATTATGTATGAACTTTCAATAAATTAATACTAGGTTGTGATATTTGACAGGAAAATTTGAATAACAACACCTTTTTGACAGTTACTGCTTTCTTTTATTATTATATTTTATTAGCATAACATATTAATTTGAGATTTACTTAACCGCTTCGCCGATGGCCATTTAAACCCTTCAGGGGCCGGAAACGGATACCCAATAAACAGAACAGGACATTTAAATTGTTAAATGCTGTAAAAATGCATCATAAATACAATTCTGTATCTTTCGTATTTATTAAGTTATTTAAACGAAACAAAAACTGGTTTAAAACTCATTAAAGGCAGTATAAATCTACAGTAACAATAAAGTAGAGACTACATTAATAAATCGTTGAAATTTCACTACTTTGTTTCACTATAGCAAAAGCCATTCTTTGCGCCGAACACGCCTAACATTTGAATCATTTAGTTTTGTGTGTATACGAACGAATGTATATATGTATAACTACGCAAGGGACTTCTCCGGTTCAAGTTTAGTTTATTTATGCTATACCAAGCGATAATCATACGAGAATATATTGCGTTACACACTCACACTGGAAAGGAAACTCTCTGTCAGCATCTGTTATTACAGTGTTTCTCAACCAAGGTTTCTGGTAGCCTTATGCAGCTATTTTCGCTCTGTATTTTAGTTATTTATACTCTGTGTTCAGAGTGATTTCTTATAGCTATCAAGAGCTAAATGAATGGCACATTTGAAATTGTTAAATTTCAATGTTAACCATGGCTTATCCCCGTAATGTAGCAAATAAATTAGCTTGGGTATGATGTGTACAAGCTTCTGATATTACTGTAGAAAATCTGGAAGATTTGTTGTACGATTATGAAGGAGATCTTTAGGACATACGTAGCAGTGACGTGTGCTGGTCTACAAATGGCATGTTAGCTACTCCATTGTTTGGGGAAATGGCAGGTCAAATATGGGTGATGCGGATCAGCTATTACTAGCTATCCCTCTTTACGGAAAACAATTGAATGTTGGTTTGTTGAACTCCTTGGAGGCGATAGGGGTGTCTGTTGGTATCTTGATGAACTTGAAGTTTGGGTTCTCTTCAAAGGTGGTGTTGAAATTGAACAGTTTTCCTTCATATTTCATTATGAATATTTGTCCCCACGGGGTTAATGCAGTTGGACCCTGAACACTTCTTAATTGTATCATAGTCCTTACTCATAGGAAATAAAGCTTACTTACTGAGGATGCAAAAGATGTATGTGGAAAGCTTGTTCTGCTATAAAATATATTAATATCAAAGATTAGTGAATTTAGTCACTAATTAATATAATTAATTGAATTATATTTGCTTCACTGTAAATAGCTTCAGCTTTTTTTTTTTTTTTTTTTTTTTTTTCTTCTTTTAATGATGTGAGAGTGCACATGATCTATGTGGAAAGCTTGTTCTGCTATAAAATATATTAATATCAAAGATTAGTAAATTTAGTCACATTATTATAATTAATTGAATTATATTTGCTTCACTGTAAATAGCTTCAATTTTTTTTACTTTTAAAGATGTGAGAGTTATTGAGCTATAGGTACCAATAATTCCTGTTTTCATGTATACGTCTTACAATGACAATTTTTAATGCTTCAGGAAATGCTGTATCTTCCATTGAATAACTAATCAGGTACACCAATACACCTAACAATAAATGTTTACAATGTTTTAAAATTATTTATTTTATGCTATCCCATTCAGAGCAACATCATTTTCAAAGTATCAATTTATTGACTCAACTTTGTCTACACTGGTTTCACATTAATACAGCCAAACCTGTCTAAATGGTCACCATCACTTAGTTGTAATATTAGTAAACAGCCATTTTTCTTGTAACCAATTAATTTTTCCATAAAGCCTGTATTAATATCCTATCCCTTAAATGGCCACCTCACACTACCGTCATCAGCCATACAAATTTCAGAAAATTACATGAATTAAACAATCCGTCATAATTACCACAAATACTTTTCCATCCTGCAGCAGCATAGGTGTTGGTGGACTGAGGAACAGCCCAATGGGGGTCATACATATACATCCCTTGGATAGGGCTTAACCATATAGTGACAGGATGTGGGAGGTACAGGATGGCGGGTGAGAAATAGGTTGGGGGAAGAAGGGAGTAGCTAGCTCTTTGGCAGCAAATTCAGGTGCAACTAACACATTGCACATTTTTGTTCATCTTGACACCATCACACAGGATTTGATGGTAACATCCACAAACATAACACCAGAACAAAAGATAATTATTTTAGAACCAGACTTACTGGTATCCTAAATAATAAATGCATAGAAAATAGCATCAAAGATTTGTATAACTACCTACCGGCTGAAATCAAACAGATAACAAAAGGTAAAACAAAACTAAAGGCTGTCAAAACTTATTTATTTCAGAAAGTATTTTACTCTGTGGAAGAATATAAACAGATTAGGTAGAATATGCTATTTACACTTCTCAACTTTGTAAACATGTTTGTAAATATTACTGTATTAATTTTATGTATATACAAATTGACAATCCATGTAAAAGCTTTACAGTTGGAGACAAATATACTATTGTATTATTTAACTAATATTGTATTATTTAATTACTATTCTATTATTTAATTACTATTGTATTCATAATTGTATTACTCAAAAGAATTGTATTATTCTTAGGGGTATAAATTTGACGAAGCCATGAATTTGATTTATTGATTCATCCATTAAAATATGTACATGTACACATCAAATTAAAAACTAAGTACAATATTTATAATTGAGGTAGCTAACTAAATATTTACAAATTTAAAACTTCATCCACGCTGTAGAAGCTATTGGCTCTAAGGAAGTTTAATAACAATTTCTTAAATTGATGTTGTGATTCAATCTTTTTTATAGATTCAGGTAGCTTATTATAAAGATGTAAGCCAGCATACATATTTGTTTTGTGTGACTTCACAAATAAATTATTCTTTGTTCTAGTGTTGTGTATATGAATTTCAGAATTTGTTTTGAATAAATTTAGGCTTGCTTTCGTATGTACAAGAGTTTCATATATGTATGTACTTGGCAGTGGTAAGATACTTAATTTACTGAAGTATGGCTTACAACTAGTTGTGCTTGAGAGATCCGCTATGATTCTAATTATTTTCTTTTGGTATCTGAATACTTTTATACTGTCTTTAGAATTTCCCCAAAAAATTATACCATACGACAACAAACTGTGAATATATGAAAAGTACACTCCTCTCCGAACTTTCAAGCTCGACATGCCTGTAATTTCCCTGATTAAGAAACACATTTTACTAATTATTAATTTTTAGATGAGTCGTATTTATTACACATCTGCTTCACTTTCGTACCTATTTTGAGGACATGTTTCGCAAATCATCTTCTGCTCTTATGCGACTAAAGCTTGATCCAGTGGTGTGGTGGGTGTGGGTAATTCTGGAGTTGCTGCTGCCATCTGTTGATTTAGTGATGAACTTAAATGTGGGATTCTCTTCTGTGGATCTAAATTTCGCGTGTTCCTCTTGACTTGACGTCACTTCATACGAAAGTGAAGCAGATGTGTAATAAATACGACTCATCTAAAAATTAATAATTATTTCGCTTCACTGTGGTGTTCCAATACAGTTAAATCTCGATACATTTTACTAAGTTTTTTCGTCAATGTCTGTATGTGAGTTTGCCAACTTAAATTTTCATCTATTATTAGTCCCAGAAATTTGATAGTTTTTACATAATGTATTTGTTCTTGTCCCAGCATTAATTTTGGATACAGTTGACTTCCACTCATTTTATTATAGAAGCTTAGTGCTGCTGTTTTCTCCTTACTCAATATTAACATAGACATATTTTCAATATGTACATCTGCCCCTTCCTTATTCACCCCTTTGATAAAAATATTTGTATCATCTGCAAAAAGTGTAACATTAATATCTGTTCTGTTTTCTACATTATCGGCCAAATCATTAATGTACACTATAAATAAAAGAGGCCCAAGCACCGAACCTTGAGGGACCCCATATTTCATTATAGCGCTACTTGAAATCTGAGTTTTAACTTCACTCGTTTCGCTATCAAAATACTCTATTTCCACTTATTGTTCTCTATTCTCCAGATAAGACCTGAACCAATCTAAAGCTAACCCCCTTATGCTGTACGAGGATAATTTTTATATTTGATTCTCAGAAGTGGTTTATAATGCAGAACCTTCCCTCCGTAGTCATCTGGATGGCTCAGTTGGTTAGGTGCTGCAGGTGCTGCTCCAAGGCCGCAGGTTCAAACCAGACCAGACTATTAGTTTTTAAATGTGTTTAAAAATGACGGCACAATGTCAGTAGTTTCTTTAGCATATAAAAGAACTCCCGCTGGACAAAATTCTAGCATACTATGGCAGCGATATGATCTTAGCAATTAACAATGTGATTAACAAACAAAATAAGACTTTGTTGCTATAGATATACCTAAGAATACATAAGGTACAAGTTTATGTATGTTGACTTTGTGGTCCTGTACATAAATTAAATAAGGTCTTAATCATAGTTTTTAATGTACTTATGCTAATCTTATGGTGTCATGAACACCTCTTCCCCAATTTCAAAAGTGTCATAACATTAATTTAGCAATCGAATCACTGCACAGATGGCCATTTTTCAGAAGATTGATTGATGAGCTTGTTTAGGTAGGTTTCACTGTATATATTTTGGAATGTGTTTTATCAGAGAAATTTAGTCTTACATCTATACTCTACTACTTTTATCCATACTTAAAAAGTAACTATTGAATGGATTACTAATCTCATACAGCAGTGTAATGAGTTTACCTTTGTTATTTTTCTGAACGTATGTATATGGTATTTATTTGTTCCATGTTATTTTGTTTTATAAGTTAGTGACTTAGCAATTTGTTTAAATAATATATATTTTCTTGACTCCATAATGCAACACAGTGTGATAATATTTCAGACACAAGACGAAGACAGTGAAGCAGAGAAATTATCCCCCTTGCTTGATGCAGCAACTAGCACAGATCCACTTCCTTTGGACTCTGTTGTTGTAGCTCCTGCAGGTGAAGATCTAGAAGATGAAGATGACCTAGAACTGAAAGTAGAAGTCTGTGAAGGTGATGACGAACTTGCCACAATGAGCAGCACTGCCCAAGGTAACATAGAATTAACTGTATGCTAGAGAATATAGTCAGTTTGTTTTCCATATGGGAAATAAAACTGATAATGGTAGAATGTTGGAATTAGTTCAATCAGAGTTACAGTTTACAATGCTTATATTCATCTTTGGGGGTAAAAGGGGTTATTTAAAATGGTCATTGAAATACAACAAATTATTGTTACTGTTTTAGTTTGTTGTATACTGCTTTATTGAGTTAAGTTCTGTAGAAAGCTAAAAAGTTTAGTAGGGAAGAGAAGTAGTGATTAAACAATAATGAATTAGAATGTATAAAAAATATTATAAATTAAGACAAAGTAAACTGACTTAAAGGAATTTATTCAGCAACACTGGAATTGAAAATTATGGAAATTTTTGGGTAGAAAGTGTGGGTAGGAAGACATGGACGAGATATACAGAACATTCTGCAAACTGTAATTGACATTACCTTGGTTCAAAATACTATTTTAGCATGGATATAATAAACTGTTTGTAACAGGAAATATTTTATATCAAAATTGATGAGGCCATGCTATGGCGAGCGGTTAGACTACTTGACTCTCACCAAGGTTTGATGGGTTTGATCCCAGGCAACTGCATGTGAGATTTGTGGTGGACAGCACGGCACAGTGACAGGTTTTCTCTGGGATCTCCAGTTTCCTCCACCTTCATTCTACCAATTGTTCCATTATTATCTTACCTTTCATTCATTTTGCCCTCATTCTGTCATTTACTTATACTACTCTCATATACCAGGCATCCAGGCATCAGGCTGATCACCCATCCTGGGCTCTCTATCTTACCCAGAGTTTCTGCTCCTCAACCCAATGGCTAAAAACATAAGGAATAAAGGAAAAAGAAACCCTTAGCAGCACGATATTGGTGAAACTAGGGAAGTTAAGAAGAAAAAGATATCAAAATTTATGAATTATATATTTTGTTTCTTTAATTACCGAAAGATGATGATGATATATATAAGGGCGCTCAACTACAGCGGTCATCAGTGCCCTTTAAAAAACTAGTCATGGCTAAAGCCAAATATAAAACTTTCTAAAAACTATACAAGTGTAACAAAATCTATTAAAAATACACTTACATAAAAAACATCAATCAAAACCTGCTAAAAATTTCGTTCACTAAATCCTAAACTCTAAACTAGACAAGAATCTAAAAACCTTCTCCACAGGTCTCCACGCACGGCCTACACGTGGGTGGGCCTGTTGACCATCTCCCTCAACCACGAAGAGGAGCCCACACGAGGGAGACTGTTGGCTCGGGACCCCCGGTGTGCCAAATCCGTACCTACCGAAGTAGGCCCCTGGGGGGGTTAATTACCGAAGAATACCTAGGTGCTTTACATCTTACTAACCATCATTACAAAAGTTAACATTCCGAAAAGTGAACATTACTATGCTACATTACTACAGATTAAACCCCCCCAATTATTTCATTTGTATAGTCTGCTTTAACTTCTGTGTTCATATCAGAGTCTTTGGCTTAAGAAATAAGTTATTGACTTTAGTTTTTTTAACATTTATTTTTTTATCAGTTTAACATTAAACACATTCCCAAGTGCATACTTCCTGTTTCTGTGGAGGGCAGGGAAACATACTAACTAAAGAAACATTTACTTGAAAAAACTATTTCAGTCAGTTTTTAACACTTTGTCACTTACATTTTCATATTATTCAGGTAAGTTTTGAAGTGTTAAAAACCAAATACAAATCAAATAGTTTTTTCAATTAATTTTGATGTCACGTTACTAAATTCATCCTGTCATGCATAAAGAAACATTTGCCTGCCTCCAGGAGTGTGAAGTGGGGTTGTTGCCAGTTGGTTCAAACGTAATCTGGGGAGTGGCAGTCGCATATTCCGAGGGTTTCCAGGTTAATATTATATAGGTTGTTGCATAACATAAAACAAACACAGATAAATAAAAATTATAGAGACATGCCTTATTTAAAATGTATTTACAATTTCTCCAAATTACAGTATCTATTTGTATTTCAGAAAACAAAACAACAATGAAAGAGTTTTGAAATGTTGCTTGTTGTTGCCTTTTAAGTTTATTAAACAACCCCTTTTCCTCATAAAAAGAACGGAGATGAAAGTCTATTTTGAGTTTAGGTGTTTCTTAGATAATTGTGTATTTGATAGAGTGCTGAAAAGGATCGTTTTACTGATGCACTGGTGGCAGAAATTATACAAATTAAATGTATGATCATGTGAAGTGTGATTGTGTGATTTAATTTTTAAAGGTTTAAGATCCAGAGTTGGCCTTCCTGTTGAAATTATGTGACATTTTTCACCAGAAGAATGCGAACTCAAGGACCAATTTAAAAGATCTCGATCACGCAGACACAGTCAGCTTTGCCAGTAAATTGTGTTAATTGTGATTCTTATTGCATTTTTAACATTAAATCATTCAGCATATTACTGTTATATGCAAAGAATTAACACTAAAATGCAAGGTGTGCCATTTCACTGCACTGGCAACAATTGTGCTATACACAAATATGTATGTTTTGAGTTTGCCTGTGAGTGCCACTAGCAAAATAACGAGCTGTTTAGAACTGGAGGTTGCTAGACGAATGGTCTCGGGGTATTGGTGACAAATTAACTTATTTGAAATCAGAAAGTGAAATTACTTGGACTTTCCATTATTCTTTGAATAAAAAATAATGTAAAATTTGGATACAATTTCTTCAGTTTATTAGCTGATGCCTGTGGCAACAGAGGCAACTTTAATGCCATGCCATTGGCTGCCTGTGAGGTGTAGATAGTAGCATGTCTGCCTTACGTTCAAGAGGTCCTGAGTTCAAATCCGGTCAGGGTGAGTTATATTGATAAGGTTTCTTTTTCAGGATTTTCCCTTGTCCTGAAAGATGAATGTCTGGTAACTCATGAGCTCTATGGCCCATGGGCTCATTATAGCATAGTTTCAGCCATTTCCTTCATCGTTCTGTTCCATTGTGGTGTGGGTTGTGGCTGTCAAATCAATAAACTCACATCCTAAATGGACTGTGTGAAGAATTAGTGAATTGCCAAGCAAAGGAACAGTTGTGTTGTGTCATGAACATTTTAATTTGTTTTCAAGACACTACACTTTCCAACTTTTATCAGTTTACTCTACAAACCTCTTTTGTGTCATATATGAACAATGTTGGCTGATATATCGAGATTCAACTGTATTGGAACACCACAGTGAAGCGAAAAATTATTAAATTTTAGATGAGTCGCGTTTTTTACACATCTGCTTCACTTTCGTACCTATTTTGAGGACATGTTTCGCAAATCTTCGCTTGCATCTACGGCTCTTGTGCGACTGACGCTAGATCTACACCGCTGGATCTAGCGTCAGTCGCACAAGAGCCGTAGATGCAAGCGAAGATTTGCGAAACATGTCCTCAAAATAGGTACGAAAGTGAAGCAGATGTGTAAAAAACGCGACTCATCTAAAATTTAATAATGTTGGCTGAGTTTATTGATAATTTACACACTTAAACACAAATTATAATACACAAGTTGCAGCCCGCCTCCTACATGCTTCCTGCTCCTCACTACTACTCTCAACTGTTTCTCCTTAAACAGGTCCACCAACACCTTTATTCACAATGTGACCAACCGTCACTGAACAATCCAGTATAACTTAACATTGGAAGACGTAAAATTAAAAAAGAAGAAACATTCAATGACCCCAGTCAAGAATTGAACTGGAATCCGTGGTTTAAGAAGCCAGAACACAAACCACTTGACCACAGAGGCAGTCATTGAGCATTATTTCTTAATTTAAAATGGTTTTGAAAATGACACTTGAGCCCGTACCCTGCTCCTTATGACTGTGCAAGCCACAAACCACAAATAATGTAAGGATGTAAACAAGTGGGTTCTCTCACGGTAGGAAGGAATACAGGAGAACAGGTTTAAATGTATAAACAACCAGTTCCCTGATATATTAAGTCTTTTTTTGTTGAACTCTGCGCACATCATAAACATGTCATGCCTACTCAACTCCAGAGTTTTCTTTCTTTTGTTTGTTTGTTTGGCTGTTACTTACTTCCTTGGGAACCTTACTTTTACGTAATCCCAAAGGAAAATAAACTCTTCAAAAGGTAACAACAAACTAATGCAACTAAATATTGTAGATCATATAAAAAAAACTCACTATATTCGTTTGCCCATATAAAGCCTGAATAACGTAAAAATAAATTACAAGATTAACACAACAGCTAGTATTCAAGAAAAATTAAATAACAAAGGGAATCTCGGCTATAGCAAATCAAACGGGGCAGACCTTATGGCGAATGTTATGGCGAACTATCCAATCATGAAATGGCAGGATGTAGTTAACAACAGGCATAAAAGCAAAAGTGGTAACTGCACTAAACAAAGATACAAACGGAAGTAACAAACGATAATTCTATATAAATTCTTATAAACCTCTATTAAACTGTATATAAAAATTCTGCACAAAAATTCTGTATGAAATACTACATAGAAATTCTATATAAAACTCTATATAAAAATATGATATAACAATTCAATGTAAAACCTATCTCACTTTATCACTGGAATTCTACACTCAGACACCCAAGTACTTCATAAATACCTCTCCCCAAGTTAACTGGATCTTGCACCAGGCAGCTCAAAATCCGATATTCAGGATACCATTAGAATAAATATACAAACATGTGTGGCACCAGAACAGGAACAAGTATAAAAGTTAAATTCCCCTAGTAGATATTAAAGGCAGAGGAAAACCCCAATCCGGAAAACATAACAGATTAATTTACTATAATTCTGCTGTAAAACCTCTCAAGGAAGGCATAAAACTGTCGCAACTTACCCAGTCGACAAATAGCATAAAGCCCCAAGGTCCTGCGAGGCACCAGCCACAAACACTCTCTCTCTTTCCTAGCCCACCGGCAATAACCACCCCACCAGGAACTTTCTCAGTCACCAACCAGCCAGGCACCACCACCTGGCCAATCAGCAAGCAGCAACGAGTCCCGGGAAAGGGAACGCTCAGAAATGCACAGTGGAGCAGATCAGAGAGTATTGCAACATGGTGACAAACAGGGAAAAGCTACAAGATCGCCGAGGACCACTCAGTGCACACTGCCATAAATAGTTTTATGGTATAAAGTTTTTCAAAATGCAAGAAAAATGTTCAATATGTTCAACATACATACTATTATTTGTCTACTCCAAAGCTATTAATATGAGGATTATCAAATTTGAGAATTTATTTACATTAATTGATGGAAATTTATTTGTTCTTCCACACTAGTCATACATAGCTAAGATTTGGATAAATAGAGTCACACTGAAAAATTCAGTGCCATAGTCGGGACTTAAACCATGGATCTCCCAATCTCTCTCTAGTTGCTCTTAATCATTAAGCAACCATGGCCAACATGCCAGCATGACGTTAAATTCTCCAATTGACTTCTATGTTTCCTGCTAAATCACTAGGGGTTCTCATATACAATGAGATATGCACTGTTCATGGTGACTTACTATGCCATAAGTACTTAAGTCCCATGCTTCATAGTTAGTTGGAAGCTGAAACATTAAAAGTTGACCAATGGGCTCCAATAAGTACCTAATTAATGTAATGGATTGGCCCATAAAAGCTGGTATTTTTGTTAAGTATAAGTTTTGCATACAAAATAGTGTGTTTAGTTTTTGTATGGTTGTATACTGTTTGTTGCCTTCAGGGCCACGCCGTGGCTCAGTGGTTAGACCGCTTGGCTCTCACCAAGGCGGCCCGGGTTCGATCCCAGGCGACCACAAAGTGAGATTTGTGGTGGACAACACGGCGTTGGGACGGGTTTTCTCCGGGATCTCCGGTTTCCCCCGCCATCTCATTCCACCGGTGCTCCATCTTCATCTCATGTATCATCAGTGTCATCGCCTGCGGTGCCGTCTGTAGTAAAAGCGGTCATTAAACACTACACATTTCATTTCATTTCATTTGTTGCCTTCAGGTCAATAAAATGGAATGTCAAGTCGACAATAAAGTGCACTCAATAATAATTGGAAGTTTTTCAACGTTGAGGTTAACCACACTATTAATTAAACTTTGATTACTTACACAACCTCTTTCTTTTGTAAGTCAGGTAGTTTAAACATAACTAATATTCAATTAATGACAAAGAGAATTTTTTCTCCTGCATTTTGCATTTAATCCATATGTCAAAGCCACAGAAAAACTTTACAAGCAAGACACTCCATGTTATTGACCTGAAATGAACAAATAGTACATAAGCAATTAACTTTTTAAAGCTTTATAACAGTAAATGCAAGTTTAGATACATAAACTTGAGTTGATTTGTAACACATTTGCTCCACGTACATTGTAATATTTTGTATAAGCATACAAAAACTAAACATATTGTTTCATTGAGCACATAATGCACTGTCGAAAAACATAAAATGTGTTAAATTTAAATTAAATTTAAAGGGAGTCGATTAAGAAAGGATCCAAGAAAGGAATTATAAGATGTGTTGCCAAAACATTTTATTTTGCATGTAAAACTTTCCTTTAAAAAGGAAATGCCAAGACTTATGGGCCAACAAATTCTATTTTGTCGTTTCTTTGTTCCCATTCTTGGTTATTGTGAACAGCCATTATACTAAGTCTTTTAACCAGGAGAAACAAGAGAATGTCAGGAATTCTTATTCAAACTATTATCTAAGCTTGCTAAGAGAATTTGTGAACTTCCTGCATGTTAGCATAAACAGTGCTTCAGTAAAATGTATTGAAGATATAATGAAGTACAGCGTTTTGTCCATGATACCGTCTAAGCTCCAGAACACAATCACATTCACCACAGTTGTGCATAATGAAGTGTACTTCAGTTTGTCAACAAAGTTTAGTTCTGCTGGCTGAAATGCAAAGAGTCCAGCTTTAGAGAATACAGAAGTATGCATCTGAAATTGCTATTCAACAAAAATGCCTTAATGGAATAACCAAATTCTCGGTGCACATAACATTTCTATTCTCTTGAATACCTACTTATTTATAAAGATACTTTATTCCATCAGAAAGCTGTAAATCAAGATTCCACAGAAAATGCACACTTTGAGACCTCCAGACCCCCCTTAAAAAAAAAAAAAATTATAAAAATCTAACTTATTATAATCACATTATTTTCTATACACTACACAATTTTTTCCCTACAAATTATCTATAAAAAGGTCTTCTTTTTCCTGTTGTTCATCCTTATAAATGTTTTCCAAGATGGCTTCAAAACTCATTTGTTTGCATATACATGGATTGCAGTAAATTTGAAAAGAAATCAAATATTTGAGAAGAAATTCACCAATGTATTCTGGACTTGATGTATTGAATGCTCTTTGCATGACCTGATGAAAATCAAAAGAGCAGATATACATTTTAGAAGTGTGTAGCCTGAAGTATTGTAAATTCTGTGCAAAAATAGGATATATCTTATAAAGGGTTAAAGTTCAAAAAGCATTCTTGAACAAAAGTTGTATGTTATAAGAAACTCTGTACATTTTTAAGTAAATTTCGTCCTTCTTATAGTTGCATAAGTATATAAAATTCATTCCAAAGTTCAAGAAACAAGATCTACATTTTATTGTTTTTATCTATGTTGATCATATATATTTAACAACGTAGAGCCATTGATAATTAATTCTTCTTTCACACAAGCTATGTGTAAGATGAGATAGGAAAGGCAGAATCAGACTGAAACATTAATGCCTTAGACAGAATTTGAACTGGAAATCTACTGGCTCTGGCATTGAATTTCTCTGATTTTACCTTTCCAAGTTCAGTTTTTAGTAAATGAGACTAAATGAAACATTTTCCACATTGGAGCAAGCAGATTTTGTAAAATCTCAAGTTGCATCCTGGAAGAAGCCTTAAACCCCCTTCATTCTGGTTGAGCTTTCTTGTCCTGTCAAACCTTGGATTCACAAGGTTGCAGGTTCAATACCAGTGAAGGGTGATGGGCTTTTTGGTCATAAAAACACTTAGCATGGCTTCCTTTGAAAGGTAAGTAAAGCCAGTGGTCCCATGTCATAAATTTATGGCATATAAGAACTTCAAACCTCATAAAGAAGCCTGTGAGCAAAATTAAGCTGTTTTTCATAGAATGAGATGCTGGGAACCATAGCAGTTAAAGATCATCTATAAATAAATTTAAATTTTATTGAGTTTTATAGAACTGTAAACACTAACAATGGAGCCTATCCTGTATTCACACCACTACACACCTGAAAATTAGATGATATAATGCCTGCCAATTTCTTAATTGTATTTTAATTGTTGACATATATTGTTGTGTGTTATCATTGTTGTGGCTAAGATACATATGAAAAGCTCTGCATTAAATAAATAAATAGATAAATGCCTGCTGTATGTAAGCCATGTGCACCAAAAATCTGCTGTGGAGTTGAACTGCAATGCCCAAAACTGAAGCCTGAAAAGTGCTGCATGTGACCACTTGAAAGTAGCTGCTGGACATCCCTTTTCAGCTATGTTGCAGGTGTGGGGTATGGCACTCCTTAAATATGCCATATGTAGACCCGTTACCCTTCAGGGGTAAACAAACCCTCTAATACAATGTTTTGTTATTATGCCTAAATGTTCCTACATATTTTGAACTCATTTTCAGGTACTTCCAGTTATACTCCGCACCCAATTTTTGGCACACAAGCCTCACATAGAGCAGAGATAATGCCATCAAACTCTCAAGCAAATACAGATGTGAGCATAGTGAAAGTTTCCTTGTAGGTAAAAAGGCAGAACTTAAATATACAGTTTGTGGTAGGGTGTTGTATAGTCATAATTTTGAATTTTGAAGCTACACAGTTTTGAAATGCCATGTCCATTCTTTTGTTTCTCACCAAGATGTACAAAGAGTACTTAAAATTCCAAGTTCAGATAAAGTGAGCTTCTTTTTAAACATTTGAGCATAACTGTAGCAAAATTGTGTCAAAACCATTTTGAAAAAAAAAAATTAATATGATTAACAAGAATTTAAAAAATATATATATATATATATATATATATATATATATATATGACTAATTTGCAAGCAGATAGGAAAGTAAATTATAGCAAGTAGAGAAAAGTATGTGATTGTAACACATCATTTTATTTTCTGGGATGTGCAAATGAAAATAGTAAACCTCCTTTTCAGACAGCAAAGTGCCCAATATCTCCAATATGATAAATGTAGTTTTACATGAAATTAAGAAAAAATCAGTAAATTAAAATCAGACACTCTCTGTGTTGAAAATACATTACTGTTAACACATTAAGTGATTGGGTACCCTGATAATACCTTATGAAGGAGTTAGTAGTACTCCAAAGAAACAGAAGTATCCTGCATTGCACACAAAACATCACACTACGGTTCAACTTCTGCGTTGACTTGGGAGACATCATTGAAGACGATTTCTCAACCTTTATGGGCCTGTAACCCTTTTTGCACCCACAAATTAAGCCTAGCATATAAAAGTGCTACTGTTCTCTTATGGTTAATAACCCTATCTCAGAATATTTTATACCACCTTTACTGGTATAAATATTAAAATTACACCAGTAGTTAGTGATTTTGTGGTTAGATACTTGCTGTGTTGATAGAACATTTGAATAAATAAATGTTCTTAATAGGCTTGCGTTACAAAGGATTCTGCTCCTGTCATAGTTAAAATGTCAAGCTACATAATTTGGGTTTATTTCTTAAGAACACAATGAGAGGTATTAATGTTTTTCTATCAGAAGTTTTTAACTATTTGGTTCCAAGTACAAAATGCACACTTCAGATCACTTTCAACATTTTAGATGTGCTCTGTATCTTTATTTTATGTAACCAGCATATACAGCCCTTATTCACATAGATATACTAATGTCAACATGCTTACTGTTCCTGCAACATGTACCATGGAAAATAGCATAATAAATATCATCAATAGGTACATATCATAGGTTCAAATCCCGGCCATGGCATTGAATTTTTCATGTTGACTCATCAATCAAAAATCTAGCCTATGTACGGCTAGTGTGGAGAAATGATTAATTTCCATCAATTAACTTAAAAATAAAAGGGTACATATGTTTGGAAAACTCTATTTTGAGAATTACATTTTAAGTTGATTGCCTGCTGCTGAGAAATTCAGGTAGCAAGTTTCTATATTTTTCTTTATTATTATTATTATTATTATTATTATTATTATTATTATTATTATTATTATTATTATTATTATTATTATTATTATTATTATTATTATTATTATTATTATTATTATTATTATTATTATTATTATTATTATTATTATTATTATTATTATTATTATTATTATTATTATTATTATTATTATTATTATTATTATTATTATTATTATTATTATTATTATTATTATTATTATTATTATTATTATTATTATTATTATTATTATTATTATTATTATTATTATTATTATTATTATTATTATTATTATTATTATTATTATTATTATTATTATTATTATTATTATTATTATTATTATTATTATTATTATTATTATTATTATTATTATTATTATTATTATTATTATTATTATTATTATTAATGTTTTGAACAGATCTCTTGTCTAGTAAAATTTCCAGCTATCTGAGGAAATATGTGGAATGTGACATTCAATTTTGTTTTTCAAGAATGTTCCGAATCAAGTTCTTTAGTTCGCTTCTCATATTTAGTGGAAGACCTTGTGTCATCAAGAAGCCTGTTAAAACTTTGGAAATGTGAAGTTAGATTCTGAATTCTGGAGGTGACATAACCATAAATATGTTTTCCTTAAAACCTTCGTTGTACATATACAGGGTGTTAATGAACTATACCAAAATATATTCAGAGCAAATGGAGATATCTTAAATAAGTAATTTGAGACAGCAGACATGACCTTTGGGTTCAAATGTGCTTAATATGTTCATATGCTGTACATTTAAATGGAAAGTAGTTTAAAGAGTGAACAAACTTACATAAAATAAAAAATAAATGCAACTCTTTGTCAAGTTTATAGAAACTGCTCAACATGGTGACCTGCATTTTGAATGCGAAGTTGATAGCGGCGATGGAACGACTGTCGCACTCTGTCCAAAATTCCTTGTGCATGTCAAATAACTTCACATGCTGCTATTATTTGGGCAGTTAGTTATGAATCATGCCATTTTTTCTTATCAGAATTTATGTATTTAAAAGATGAAGAAAAAAATTAACTTCAAGACAGGAATCGAACCAATGACCTTTAGAATAAGTTTTCAGCACTATGTATTGGGCCACCAGAAGAGTTGCAGAAGCAGTGCTAGAGTAGGCTCCATGATGCAAGAAGGCAGTTAATCGCTGTTCAGTGTCACACTGACAGGTGATTAGTTTGAGATTTGAGTGATCTTTAAGGCAGTAAATCTTGAGAACGCCAATAACGAACTACTAAGAATCGATATTTCTGTACTCAGGAAGCAGTTTTCAAGACATTCTAATCCAATAATTTCATTTGCCTTATAAAAATTATTTGTGGTTGGTTTATTGACACTCGTCACTTACTTTTTCATATATTTATGAGAGACTAGTTTCAAAGGCCCTGGCCTCCATTTTCAATCTCTTCCCAAATGGAGGCCAGGGCCTTTGAAACTAGTCTCTCATAAATATATGAAAAAGTAAGTGACGAGTGTCAATAAACCAACCACAAATAATTTTTATATTAATTTTGACGTCACTGTTACTAAATTCCTCCAAACACACTTCATTTGCCTTGTTTAAATACCAACTTATCAGCATTTGATGCCAATTAGGTTTAACACAATTAATTTTGCTATGTTTAGTCACAGACCATGCATTGCCTATCTCAATTTCCTTATATTACTCACATCTACAATCGCTAAAATTATTTCGGTGTAGTTCATTAACACCCTGTACATATTTAAAATGTTATCTATCCTTGCAGTTGCAAATTTAAAAGAATCAAATCAAAGAAGTCTGATAAATATGCCAAGTGATGGATATATTCACATACTGTTAATTGCAGATGTAGCTTTATTTGAACTTACAAAAATGTTTTAACTTTAGATTTCAGATTGATTAGCTGGCAAGTATGTTATATTATGAGAGCCAACAAACTTCAAAGTAATATAGCTCTTTTTTGCATTCGTAACAAATCCAGAACTGTATCCTGTCTTGGCTTGTGCACCACCAGAGCATTATTTATTCAATATTCTCCTGAGAAAGACTGTGCCAAAAAATTAGACTGCAGAAGAAAACATTCTCAGTATCTCTCAATTTTGAAGAATTTGTGAAAATAGAATTTTCTCTAATAAGCGTTTGCCATTAATACATTTCCGGAAAATGTAGCACAATACACTTACTTGCATAAAGATTTTATTATCCATCTTGTTGTTACTTATCCTACAATCAAGAAAGTTCTATAACAAACTTAGTAGCAGTGCTCATTTAAACGGAATGACTGTTTTTACGGGAAAATACAGTAAAATCCAAACATAGAAAATATACAGAGAGAACACAGGGAAATGCTTTCATCAGTGGAACAAACAAAAGAGTGAAATGTGGTGTGCAAACTTGAGTCACTGACTCGTACATTGTGAACCATTTAACATGGTTCATATCTCACCAATCATAGTCAGTTTTCATGAATCATCCAATCCACTGCAGTCTATCATTGTTATGATTCATTCATAAATAATCCATGCTAAATTCATGATTGTTAAATTTGAATGAAGTAGTGTTAAATACGCATCCAAAGTATAGATTATGTTTATTTTCAAAGCACATTTAAAGAACATAAAGTGTTACAATAATGTATACTTATGTTATTTGTTTAACACTGCTAATAGGTTACATTAAAAAGTGGGGATGAGCAGTCTGATTATTTGTCCAAAATAACATAAATTTCACACATGCAATATAGTTTTTTTCCGTTGAATTTTATATTATAACAGGGAAAATGGCATTTAGGTGGTCTACCCAGTCCCATAAAACCTTGTAGTGCCCTCATTTCGTTCTATTAAGACCAATTTTATAAAACTCAATAAAAATCCCAACCTCTTGTGATCAGCTGTAGGGTGGGACATGCAGTCCACATGTGGGCCTGGAGAATATACAATCATGAAGACAATGGCAGCATAGTCATATTATTGGCATGGGATAATCTGCAGTTTGTCGGTTTAGCAGTTTTGTTCCTAATGCTTTAAGAGTAAATGCTGATCTCATTTTGGTAAAAAAGTATTTGTAATCGCTTATAGCCAGCCCACTGAACACATAATGCCACTTAATTATTATATTTTTCTAATATATGATATGAAGTACCGCATTGTTCAGCATATGGTGTATAGTACATTGCCACACTTTTATTGATTGATAGTCGAACATGTGATGCAACTGTTGCAGGATAAAGCCAGTCACAGCATGTTAAGTGGTAACTATATTGTATTCGTCTTGTTCATGGGAAGTGCTGTAGGGATCACAATATGCAGCAATGAACATATCAGAATTCAATCCAATGAGGTTAATATCGTCTGCACATTTACTTGGGTCATCCATGTGATCAGCATAAAAGGAAGTTTCAGAGCTCAAGAGGGTATCAGCAGTATCTTTAAGAAGATGCTAAAGACAGTCGCATAGCATCACAAATGCAGCTTAGTCGTATGAAAGCTAAGTACTTTGCTTGCTTTGGACTTGAACCATACTTCCATCACAAGCTCACTGATGAATTGAAAGTATTTCAGACAGAATTCAGGAAAATTGGCTGGGAAATTCACAGGTTCCTGAAGTAAGTTCACAGTGTTTTCAAAGATTCTCCAGCTTGGTGAGCCAATTTTATATATGAAACGAAGTACAAGAATTTTCCTTTGAAATTTTGCAATTGCTGTTGGCTTGAAAATCTTTGTATCTGTGAAAGAGCTATCAAGATTTTACCACATTTGAGTACTTATTTCAAGAGCAAGGGAGCACACTGCCTGATACCTATGCAGTAAGAAGGTAACTGAAATCTTCAAGACTATCTTCTCCTCTTAAATTATAGTTCTTCTTGACATTCGCCTCTGCATTTGAGAGAATTGCAAACACCAAAGCCTATTTCCCCTTCCTCTATTCTGCAGTTGAAGATCTTACCCAATAGCTAGTGGAAAGGTTCATTAAACCTGCAGAGGAAAGTGCTAACAATAGTTACAAATGGATGTTGAAAATGTAGTCAACTGCATGAAACTGTGAGTTAAGATTGGACCAAATGCAAGACTTTTCTCTGTGAAACAGGTATTGACAATATTGATTTAGGCAAGTAACATCTAGAGGTAAAAAACTATTTAGCCAAAATTGTCAGGAATATTTTTAAGAAGAGGCCCCTGAAATGTAAATTTTTCAGAGTGTTGACTTGTGTTGATCCGCAGAAGATATGCTCTAAGCCAGAACAGTACAAGAGTGATTTTGAATTTGTGTGTGTGTGTGTGTGTGTGTGTGTGCATGTGCGTAATTTATGACCTCCTATATTAAGTCATATCAGACGATGAATGAAATGTGTGAAACGATGCTCAAATGAGTCTGGGATCCATGGAGCTTGGAGTTACCTGACATTCGTCTATCAGGATAAGGGAAATCTCTGGAGAAAACCTTATCTAGGTAACTCACCCTAACCGAGATCCGAACTCGGAACCTCTTAAACGTGAGGCAAACACGCTACCATCTACACTACCGAGGCGAGCGAAATGTGTTGTAATACTTTTGACAAAGCAGCATGTGCTTTAGTCTGATTGAGCCATCCTTCAGTTCAATTGGTTTGTATCTTGTGTAGACAAACCAAAGTTTTTACATTTTGATCAGCGAATGTCTCTTCTTGACACTTTTTATGGCTTTTTATGAATGGCTTAGAAAAACATAAAGAATTATGGTAAATTCTCAAAATTATTCTTGTGTTCTCATATGGCAGTGCCTTTGTCAAAGGAGGTTTCTCCATAAATAAGGAAATAAATATTAATCGAAAAGCTTTATGTGCAGAGTGTAATAGCCTTGAGAAGAACACGGGAAGGAACACAGGATTCAGGTGAAGAGAATACCATAGTTGTGGACCAAGAAATGTTTGTTATAATAGTGCAGTCTGCAGTAAGCAGAAAGAAGCAGTCACACAGCGAAAGCAAAGAGAGAAGAGAAGAAAAGAAAAGCTGAGGTATTCCTCCATCAAAAAAAGAAAAGGAGGATTTGCAGCTTAAGTTAAATTGGCAAAGGAAATGAAAAGAATAAAGTAAACGTGTAACTGATAAAATATCTCAAGTACTTGTAAATCAAAAATAAAAGTTGAAAGTTGTTATTTATGCTAGTGAGGAAACTTTTGTATTAAAATAGATTAACAACCAAGTTTTAGCACCTCAAATTTGAAATACATGTAATTTGTTTTGATTGTGAAATATTTTATATTTTTTAAAAATAAATACATTGAAGAAGGCACATAAAATGTTCTTATGATCAGGTTTGTGCCATTTGACAATGTTTCCTATTGAGTTTCTTTTCACACTACAATTATTTTCATTACACAGAAGTGTCACTAATTACAGATTTTCCTCATTTAAGTACCATTCATAATTAAAAATGCATTGTAAATTCATGACCTTGCACCCATATTACTGAAAGCATAGAAACATGTAAGTGCTTGAGGCCCACATTGAGCTTACAGTGTTGAGATAAGAAAAATAAATGCAGCACAATTATAATTAATCCACCAGTTTAGACTGTTTTCAACATCATGCAGATCCCTCAGATGAACCTAGTAATCATTGTCTGGGCTTAGACTTACTTTCAAATGAGAAAATGCAAGCTCTAAGGATATAAATAGCTAAAATTCATTTGTATTTTAAATCTGCTGTATGAAAATATCTTTTAGAGCATTCAATTCAAATAGTTACAGATAATTTTAAATCACAGCCTAAGTGTATTATTCATTGTGAATAGTATTACCCTATTACTGCATTTATGTTAGCATTATGTTTTTATTTCAAATGGGGCGTAATGATGCAAGGAGAAACTGATATGGTATGATGTTTTCTTTTAATTTTAAATAACATTTTTATATTGAAGACGAACATACTGAAGTGTTATGACCCACCAAATGTAATAAAGAAAAAATGCGAATGACAGGGAAAACAGATTCAGATGCTCACTGGGCACCCTGTTATAATGGTGTCTCATATTCCATTATTGTCTTCTTATCTGAAATGGAACTGTTTACATCATACTTACTGATTAAATTCCCATAATTATGATTTGAATGTGAGCGGCTCTTAAACCATTAAAGGAGTTCTACATTTTCTTAAACGTTGATAAAGACCTTCAAATGATAATGGTAACAGTCGCTCTCGAAACTAGTCCTGTGATACAGTAGTTTAAATGAAGTGTAATGTCATAAATTGACTTACAAAATATTTATATTAATATCTTATTTAATAAAATGGAACTACAATAATTACAGAATGCAAAGAAAACAGATATAGAAAAAAATAAAACCAAAACTCTTGTTTCCCCAAACCAATTATACAGTAATTATTTTAAGTCAAATATTATGATGTTTATAATGTCGAAAGTCTGAAGAGACTTTTGAAGCACACTATATTTGGCTTCTGATATAAGTGCACAACTGTGTTCAGCTCTGTGTACCTATTTTAGACAGAGCTACATCTTATAATTATAACATCTCCTATTTTTCTATGAACAGAAATGTATTCCTTATGCTCTGGATTTGTTTCCTTCAAGTATGATTCTAATAGTATTTGTTATTGGAGATTGGAGCTCTGGGATAATGGACATGGCTGCAAAAGCCTGTGACCAAAAAATTTTGTCTGTTCATCTCTAAGGAACACCTTGGACTGCCACTGCATCCAGAACTTGCCATTGGCTCTCCTTAGTATAATTAAAGCTATTAAGTTGACTGAGTCTGCCCTGTAACTTACTAAATGTATTGTTACATACAACATTTCAGCTGCTCTGGTTTCAAAAAACTTGGCTGAAGATGGTGATATGGGTCCAGTGGCAGCCACTGGTGAGGATTCAGATTACTACACCCCTGAAGATCCTGCCACCACAATACTCAGTCCGCTGCAGGTTTGTGTACAGTCTCCCTCACATTTTTGTGTTCTTATTGGAAAAATTCACTTGTTAGATTTGTAAATACACTGTCCAATTGGGGTTTCTCGTAGAAATTAGCTTTAGAGCTTGGAGCTTTTTTATTTTAGTAGTAGCGTGATGGAGTACGCCCAATTACCGGTGAATGGTGGTATTGTATGTTCCACATAGAGAGAATATTTTCCCTTAATAAATTAAGGACGTAGAGCAGTGTGTTCCCTTTGTTATTTTAGCTACAATTTTGCAGATTGTTTCTTTAAATCCTATTTGTTATAACAGGAAAAACATAAAAATTAAGATCAGACTTAGAAAACATAAGCATCCTTCTTCCTTCTTCTGTGTATCCTAGCGAGAAACTGTAATATCCTCATTTTAGAAGCCATACACATTTGCATTTATAACCTTTGTTATTATATTTATGTTGCTTTATTCTTTTAGAAACTGTTTACAGTTTTCCACTTGATTGTCATTTGATTGTAATAATTACATTCAAATATAATACAAATACTTATTGTGATTACCAATTAAAAAAGAAAGCATTTTTAAAAGCTATTAAAGCTCTAGTTTCAATCAGAAGTTTATTAATTTTCTCAAGTATAAAAATTAACAAGGCTTTCTTCGGTAGAGTCCCAAGAAAAATTTATAGACAAAACTTACATTACCATGTTGTTATTGATTATGAAGTTAAGTTAATGCTTTTAGCATAGTAATGCCTCAAGTGATAATGACTTTATCTAAGAAAGTTCAAAACTTCATTTATTAACCATTCCATGAATCAGAAAGATCTCTGGCAAGACAGCCGTAACAGACCTGGGCCAAATACTGGCCTCATGTCCACATGCACATTACAGATAGACCATCATCTTGGTTTGGGAAGATGATGTGTCAGCATTGTGCTTTCTCCAGCAAGAATGGACTTGACTATGCTACGGAGGGATTTGGCATACAAATTGTAATCTATTGTAGTTTCTTAAATTCCTCATGATGCTGAATGAACTCTGTTACTATCATGAACCAAAAACTCTGCATGCATCCCGATAGATGGGTTTAAACCATTTGTGGCTAGGAACCAGAACATTACGTTCCAACTCTCTACACTATGGTGTAAGAATGACTTGAATAAAATGTTACATATTACTGGGAGCATAACCAAAATGATTCCCATGTTTTACTAGTGATGAAATTATCAAATTAACATAAGATTCCCTTATTAAGGCTACCGCATAAATGAAATGTAAATTAATTATATCAGTAATAGTTGTTGCACTCTGTATTTTCTCAGCTTTCAACCAGGTGATTATTTTGTAAAACAGCTTTAATCTTTTGGGCACTGCGAACATTGTCTCTGTTAATCAAGGCTTTGCGAATGATCAGCCGTATCAGGTTTATAAATGTCGAACTTTCGGCCATTGTAGACCCATGGCCTTCTTCAGGATCTGAATGCAAGATCCTGAAGAAGGCCATGGAGTCTACAATGGCCAAAAGCTCGACATTTATAAACCTGACACAGCTGATCACCCATGAAACCTTGATTAATAACGCTTGCCGTGAAAGCTTCAAGTCTTACGTTGTTGGGTAAACTGATAATTAAAACACAGGAAAGTGGTTGTATTCATACTAAAGGCAAATAAGTGGAAGAAATTAAAACAAGGTTAATGCAAATTAGTACACTTGTTGGCTATGAATTTTAACCTTCAACTTAATGGAAAACATGGAAAGGCAAGAGATATACTTTGGTAAAAAGTTTGAAAACACTTGACTTGAATGCTGATGTTGTCAAGCAATTCTTGGAAAATTACTGTAAAACTATATATTATTAATGTATTAAAGTGATTCTTTTCAACCTAGAATAGGAACAAATTCTTCCAAAAATAGCTTGAATAAATTAAAAGTAATTGAAGTGTGATAACATCTGACCCTTCTATAGTTTAGCTATGAGGGTGATTTAAATATAAATGGTAATTGTTGCCTATTATGGAGTAAGTAGTTCTGAGTGTGACAGTGGAGTGGAGGGTTGAAGGTGGCTTGTAAGTGTTAGGAAGGGGAAACTAGCTTGGTTAGCCACTTCGCTAGCTTCTGGCATCTGTACAACCATGAGTGAGCATGAGATTCCTTTGTCTGTTGCGCAACAGATTATAATAAACTTTTTAACTAATGAAGGGGTTAAACCTTCAGAAATATCAACTCGTTTAAGGGCATAGTTTGGAGACACTATATTGCCCCAGAATCGAGTGTCTACTTGGTTCGAGGATTTGTGGAAAATGAAAGTCATGCTCAACATCCAAGGTCAAGTCTTACAAGTGACAACATCCATGCCATTCAAAAGCTTATTGAAGATGATCGCCACTCCACTATTCAATAAATCACATCAAAAATGGATATCAGCATTGGTAGTGCTCATACCATTACTAGAAAGCATCTCGGCTGTAGAAACATTAGTGCTTGATGAGTCCCAAAATTTTTAACCAAGCAGCAAACACAGGCCAGGTTGGTGATCTTTGAGAGACTTGTGAATCGATTCTGGCAAGAAGGGGAGGATTTTTTGAGGCACATCATCGCATGTGATGAGACATGGATTCATCATTATACTCCGGAATCCAAAATAGTGAGTAAAGAGTGACGATGAAAGGATGAAGCCTGCCCAGTGAAAGCCCACAAAAAAAAAAGCCACTTAGCCGTAAAAGTCCTATATGTGTTGTGCAATAGACAAAGGAACCTCCTGCTCACTCATGGCTGTACTGATAGTAGAACCTAGCGGAGTAGCTAACCAAGCTAGTTCCCCCTTCCTAACACACTGACCTTTGAGCCCCCCTCCACCATCACACTTAGAATGCTTACTCTGTGATATGGAACAATCACCGTCTATTACACAGAAAATGAAGCTAGCTACAGTGAAGCAATGAATATTATAAAAATATAAGAATTTGTAAGAAAAGCTTCACTTAACTTAAGAAAATTATGTTAATTCTTCTTTCTAATTGAAATCGATTTCACAAACTCTTGTTCACATCTTCAGTCAAGGAAAACCACAGGAGAAAACAAATTCGTCGTTAAGGAAGCTACTATGTTGTTATGTTTTTTCAGTATTATCAAAATCTGAAACTGAAACAAACTTAAGAACAGAATCAAGTGCCAGTATTTCAAAATTCATTACACAATGTTTATTTTTTAAAATAAATATCTTTTCCCAAACCATTAAATCTGTCAGGACATTTAATTGTTTTAATAATTTAACTTCAGGATTTATTTCATGGTTAAATGACCAAAAATGATCTGCTATGGGGGATTTGTCAGTTTGTACTTAATGTTACAAAAATGTAACAACTGATAAGTCGGCCGTAGCAGATCATTTTTGGTCATTTAACCATGAAATAAATCCTAAAGTTAAATTATTAAAACAATTAAATGTCCTGATAGATTTAATGGTTTGGGAAAAGATATTTATTTTAAAAAATAAGCATCGCGTAATGAATTTTGAAATACCAGCAGTTGATTGTGTTCTTAAGTTTGTTTTGTTTTCAGATTTTGGTAATACTGAAAAAACATAACAACATAGTAACTTCCTTAGCGACGAATTTGTTTTCTCCTGTGGTTTTCTTTGACTGAAGATGCGGACAAGAGTTCATGAAATCGATTTGAATTAGAAAGAAGAATTAACATCATTTTTTAAGTTAAGTAAAGTCTTTGTTACAAATTCTTATATTTGTATAATCACCGTTTATATTTGAATCACCCTTGTATCAGTAATGCTGTATGAGTTATATAGAATAAAAAGAAGTATTTCAGAAAGTGGAGTGCCATTGTTACTAAAATTAGGCAAGTGAGTCAACCTTGTATATACTTTTCTCCACTTACAAGTTTTTTATGAAGACTAGTTTCTGGGGACTTCTCCCCTATCGTCAGTTCTGTGGTGATAGGGGAGAAGTCCCCAGAAACTAGTCTACATAAAAAACTTGTAAGTGGAGAAAATTATATACAAGGTTGACTCACTTGCCTAATTTTAGTAGCTGTATGAGTTATTAACTTCTGTGCTTTAGTTAACCAGTGCCTCCGATGTGTTAGGAATGGGAATTAACGTTCAATTCTCTCTTTTGTCTAATGTTTGACTATGATCATCTTGCATATCAGTCATGATTATAAACAGCATAAACCCAAATTTAAAGCAGAAGATGGTAGATGCTATGTTGGATGACTTATTTTCAGGATGAGCTATCTGAAATTGGTTTAGTTTTATAATGAGCTATCTAAAATATATTTAATTTCAAAATGGACTATCTAAAATGGACTTAGTTTCAGAATGGGCTCCCTAAAATATACTTAATTTCAGGATGGGGTATCCAAAATGGATGCTACAGAAACAGTAATGGACGGCAGTCTTCCTCATGTCAGTTGTTGAAACTGGTGAGCAAATCCATGTGTATGTTACATGTCTTTGTTGCACTGTGTGCCAATGCATTATTTTGTGCACCTGAATTTTACTGTATGTGAATGCCATTACTGCTTATGACACAATGCAGCTTTGGTTATTCTGTGGGGGATAATCCAAGAATGGTTCTATAAATTGGGCTTCTGTTAAACAAAGGCAACAAGATTGTATTTACAACATTAAATTTCAAGTACAGTTATTTTATGTCATAAGAAAAAAGGCAGTATTTGTGAATAGCTAATAATGTTTAATTGAAGTTTGTAACACCTATATTACATATAATTTATGGAAAACATATCTGGAAATAATTTCACTCATTGTCAATTCCAGATTGACTACTAATTTTCTTCTGCATAATAGTTATGTTTCTCCTTGAAGCAGCCAATCATTTCTACATTGTAATTTCACCAAGCAGTAAATCAAAATTTTTTTGGTGCTTGTTTTCCAAATGTGAATATTTTACCTCAATGAAAATTCTTTTCTGCATCTGTGATTTATGAGTATTTTTTGTCCTTTATCCTTTTTCTTGCTTTTCTTGTGCTCATCATTTTGCACACTGGTAATTAACTCAAGTGAAATATTTTCTATAAATAATAAGTAATAAATTTTTCGAACTAATGTAAATAAAATCAACCATTTTGTCTCAAAATTGTAAATTTTTACAAAGCCTCCTTATAAGCTACTCTTCATTTCATCTAATTGCACACTAATAAAACTGAAACCAAAAATATTATTTTTAGTTTTTGATTATCATGAAATTTGGTCTATAATATACATATTGATACAGAAATTATGGATTGATTGAATAAACTAATACTTCATTCCAATATGTAAGGACTATGATACAATGAAGCACAAAATTAATATAATTCTGAGTCGAACTAATACTCAATGCTCCACTTATTGCTAGTATTTACCTAGAACACATTTCGTTAGGATCTTCCTAACATAATCAGCTATTGTCGACTAATGGATGTTGGTTTGGTGAACTCCTTGGAGGTGATAGGGGCATCTCTGTTAGTATCTTGATGAACTTGAAGTTTGGGTTTTCTTCAAAGGTAGTGTCGAAATTAAACAATTTTCTTTCATATTTCTTTATGAAGATTTTTTTCCAATGTGGTTAATGCAGCTGGACCTTGGACACTTTTTAATAAGGGGATTTCTCGTTCTATATCATGATTCTCCTTCCAAAAATGGTATACTACCGCCGATTTATCTATTTCTTTGTTCCTGATGTTCCTAAAATGCTCTTTAAGCCTAATATTCAAGTTCCTTTTAGTTTTTCCAATGTAAAAGTTGTCACAGCCTTTGCAGTTTATCCGGTACACACCTGATTTTTTGTCCTGGGTATCTCCTTTGTATTATGTGATTTCAAAAGGTGTTGTACACTAAATTTGTTCTGTGGGGCCAAACTAATATTGTGCTCTTTGAAGACTTTTTGGAAAAGGTGTGTAGCTCTGGGGTGATATGTAAATTTTCTGTATGAAGTTTCATTGCTGATTGGGAAAACGACTAGCAATAAGTGGAGCATTGAGTATTAGTTTGACTCAAAATTATATTAAACTAATACTTATAATAAAATTAAATATGAATATTTTGTGCATTTGTGTTAAATGTTAAGAGGTTGTAGGTTTGCAATAGATGAGGAGTACAGTTTGTCTCAGAGTAAGATGACATTAAGTAGGATATTAGCAACAGCTGGTTTTCAGGCAAATTCGTAGAGCTGGTTGGGTCAGTTACAACGAGAAAGTAAGGTCACTATCCAAAGTTACCAGATTAGGTATGAGAGGCTAGCTTGAATTTCTTGGAACATGTGACAGTATTACATAAAAATTTATGAAGAGGCTTTAGGATGGAAAGAAGCAAATTTCAGAAATGTAGAAATGAAGTGACAACTTCATATTAGAACCTAGCAGTGTAGGGTCATTAGCAAAAGAAGAGGTTAGAAGAATTTGAAGCTGAGTAGCTCATTCTGGGCATAATTTGAACACTTCTAATCAGATCGCTGGTGGGACAAGACATAGCTGGATTAGGCATCATTCTTGCCTCAAGGTAGAACCTCATGTTATCGCTTGGTAGAAGATTCAGATACATTCAGATAATAGTTTCCATTAGTCTGTAACTTCTCCGATAAGGTAAAAACCATTTATTAAATGTTTCAAAGTCAGCTTTTGGGGTCTTCCTTTCTTTGAATATACACCCATACATACCCTAGATAGGTTTCACTGCTAAAATTTCGAACCAAAAATTGCCACCACAACTTTATGCAGCATAATGCAGCACAACATCATGAAGCAGAACCATACAGCTTCAATATGTACTCTAGATCTCACTTAGAAAATAGATACGGGTTATCTTAATTACTTTCCTCAGTGGGAGCTTTAATGGAGCACAAAATTTTAAACATCTACAGGATGTAGAAAACAATTTACAGATAATTGCAGAGAGAAACACTGTACCAAATTAAGCATTTGGGTTTAGAAAGCAAATGAAGGTGCAGATGCAAAATAAGAACAGGTGTGCTTCATAAACATAATTTGCCGTATAAATGAAATTAGCTCACATGATAATTGTGTTTCTAAATAAGACACACGTTTGTCATAACCATACCATTCAGAAGCTTCACAATACAAACATGGCATTGATCATCAGACACAACTAGCAACATTGACTAGTACTATACAATGGATTTTATTTACATCTGACACAACAGAAACAGTTTTTGTAATTAGAGATTCTAACATGATGGATTTAATGTTGACGCATGTAGCACAGTAAAATAAAGCCTTTGCAACCCCTTGTTCCTTTCCTCAATTTGCTTGTTTCAATACTTCTTTCCTGTTGTATAATTTTTTGCATATTGTTTTTCCACAGTGCATATATTGTTAATTGCTGCTCACTTATTAACTTGATTTCAAAACTTCACATTACATCTGTGCTGTGTAAGGAGATGACTGGGGGGGGGGGGGGGGGATGTATTATGAGGGATGAGAGTGGATGATAAGAGTTAAGTAAAATAGGAAGAGAAAAGACTAAGGAGAGAGTGGGATAGACTTAACAAAGGAAAGAAAAAGAGAAGAATATCTTTATGAGTAAGGACTATGATAGAATGAAGCACAAAATTAATATAATTTTCAGTTGAACTATTACTCCATGTTCCATATATTGCTAGAGTTTACTTGGAACACATTTCGTTAGGACCTTCCTAAGGATTTCAGCAACTAACATTAGCTGAGGTTGTTAGGAAGGTCCTAATGAAACACATTCTAGGTAAATATTAGCAATATATGATGCATGGAGTACTAGTTCAACTCAAAATTATATTAAAAGTATCTGTATTTAAGTAGTAATGTGAAAGAGCTGTAGATTCTGCTAGGAGGAGGAGCATCATTAATTTGCCAGTTTCAGCCAAACTTTTAATGTGTCAAATAATTTCCTAAAGTCCTTATTTATAAATATCATTTCTACATAAACAGAAACTTTGAGTTTTGGAAAGATGTCCATATAAACTGCCCATAATTTTGTACCGGTTTTAAACAAATTTTGATATATCTGCACTGAACATATTTTGTCTGGCTCTTACCTATAAATTTAGCTCCACATATGTAAGAGCTCATGATCTGATTCATGTGCACTCACAGGTGGAGTACGATAACCACAGAAAGTCTGCTTTATGTATTATTTATTAAGCAATCATATAAGCATTGTCAAGGCATACAGAGTGTAACAAAAAGGTATGTCATAAATTTGAGGCATTTCTTGTGGATAGAGGATAAACAAATGTTATATAAACATAGGTGCAGGAATTGTTTCCTTTCTAGAGCACTTTTTCTGGAGCTGAACCCCATACAACAACACTCAGTGACAGAATGGTGGGAAAACAGGAAATCATAGATTATGTTCAAAATGGCCTCCATTAGCTCCAGTGCATCCATCAACCCGCTGTCACATGGACTCCCAAATGTGCTGAGTTAGGCCTGGAGAATTTTCTATTGTTCAGCAGCCTTCCACAATATGAGCACAAACAGCCTCCACATCTGGAACTGGAGCTGCATAAACAGATTACAAATGTTCCTACAAATAAAAACCTAGTTGCTTTAAGTCAGGTGAGCATGGTGGCCACTGAATTGGTCCACCTCTTCCTATCCAGCTACCAGGAAACCTGCTATGCACAGAAAGCCTGAAATGAGGCGGAGCTTCATCGTGCATGAAGTACATCTCATGTTGTTTTGCTAATGGAGTATTTGGCAACAAGTCAAGTAACTCATTCTGTACCTTTGTCCATAAGATGATGTGGTCCTACTAAAGAGTTACCAACAATCCTGGCCCAAACAATAACGGAGAATCAATGTTGAATGACTTGCTGGAACCATTATATGCAGATTCATATTGCTCATACATGCTGATTGTGAAAATTCACAATCTTATCCCAGCTTCATAAACAGTACACTTGCTGCAAAGTGAATATTTACTATTATACAAATATAGCACTGTTCTGTTATGGCCGCAGGACAGTTAAATATTACAGATCTCACTGCATAAGCAGATTTGTAGAAAAGGAGCTGTACCATGGAAATAAAGAATTTCCAGACCTATGTTCATATAACATTTTTTTAATTCTCTATGTGCAAGAAATGTTTTCCCAAAGTTTTGACATGCTTTCTTGTTACATCATTTATAAACAAATATAATATGCACATTACTGAGATACAATTTTTCTAGATGTCACTTGAATAGGTAGAGTCAGATTGAAAAATTCAATGACATAGCTGGGATTTGAACCACGGTTCTCCTGGTCTCTGTCCGGTTGCTCTTAACCATTGAGCTACTATAGTCAACATGCCAGCATGACATTAAATTCTCCAACTGACTCGTATTTTCCTTGGGCTAGGGGCTCTCATATACAATGAAATTTACACCTTTTGTGGCAACTTACTATGCTGTAAGTACTTAAGTCCTAGGCTTCATAGTTACCACTGTAAGGTAAATTGATGTAAATTAATCATTCTTCTACACTAGCTGTGTGTAGACGATTATTTGAATAGGTAGAGTCAGAGTATAAAAATTGAAAGAAGTGTAGAAACAGTAAAGCACAATATCGAGATTCAACTGTATTGGAACACCACAGTGAAGCGAAAAATTATTAAAAATGCGACTCATCTAAAATTTAATAGTAAAGCACAAGTTAAAATAAAAGTGAATCGAGAAGATATTGACACATTGCTTCACTCACACTGTTTTTCACAGAACGTATTTCAAGAGCTGCTGCTCCCTTCATCAGCTGAGACTTGACTAGTGAAAATTGTAGTGGTTTCCTCCTTCTCCATATCGTCAATAGATGGCATGATGTATTAGTCAAAGATGTCCGGTGATGGACTTTCGAAATTCATGATTCTATAACAATGATTCTATGTTTGCAATACAGTGAACACAATGCAAGTTAGTCACTTTAAAATTCAAAATTGCAAACATTTTTTAAAAGTGATGCATTGCTATTTCTGATTCTTCTAGTAAAAGATCATCCTAATTCGTTTATATAAATGCAGTAAAACCCTCATAATTACGCTCTTCAAGGGACTGTGTCATTTCTTATGTAAAAAGTCTTTATTTATTAACTGCTGTGTCCTCATACTCACATCATTGTTACTAACCAGTGATTTGCCAATGCCATGTCTTTGCTTGAATCTATCAAGCCAACCATTGGAAGCAGAAAAGTATTTTCGTTTGTAATTTGTTGTGTTTTCCCTGGTATGATTTGGGTCACTGAATGGTAATGAAGCATCACAAAGCTGTGGAATCCATTCAATAAGAATTTCTTCAACATCTTCATATTAACCACTTCTTACTTTCTTCCATTTATAACCACCATTCACTGTAGTGGTAATAGCATCCCTATTTTTTTATTATTGTTCATAGACTAGATGAGGGAATTCTAAATATTCAGCAAAATCTGTTTGATTTAAGTTGGAATATGGTTTAGAATTTGTAATTACCTTACAAAGAAGTATTTACGCTTTGCCATTTTGTACAAGTTCTCACTATGCACTACAAAATTCAAAGAAAGATTAAGGAAACACACTGAAACCAAGCCTCTTGAAAGTGTAAATTCCTTTCACGAAAAGTACCAATATTTGGACCAGAAGAGTTTTCCAGGTAAAAAACTTGAGGTGCAATGATTGCTCAGTACAATTGCACAAACTATTTTCTCATCATACTTTTAAAACATTACACATTTCACAACTTATGTATGTGTATGTCTATGTACAATATGTATTTTTATTAATTTTTTTCTCCAAAAATCTGTGGCAATGGGATTTGAGAGCATTAAAGAGCATAAAATTATACAGCAACACGTGGAACATCCAGATAGACATAAATGGTATATCTTTCGAAACCTTGCCTTAAACATGGGTAGTATGAAAGAATAATTAATTTTCATTAATTGATCTAATACTAGTTTGAACTATAAAGCCTGGGACTTTAAGTACTTACATGTTGTAAGTCGCCAGTAAGGTAGTTGTCTGATATGTATATGAGAACTTCTTGTGGTTTACTGGGAAAAATGCAAGTCAGTTGGAGAATTTAATGTTGTGCTGGCACGTTGCCATGGTACTGCCCACCAAGCACAAGAACACAAGGCATAGGAATGTGTAATGTAATCACTTTTGCTGTCCACATGATGTTCATGCTTATTCAAACGAGTATTAGATCTGGCAGCGTGGGTGACTCATATGCACTCTCATATATCATTTCGTAGTAAACAGATCCACTAACAGAGCAGATAAACAGTTTAAGCCCCTCTCCCTCTTCAGACCCTGCTTGCCTTCTTGTGGTGGGTAGACAGTAGTTCACTGGTTAACAGCAACCAGAAGGAGACTGAAAGATCCATGGTTCAAATCCCAGCTATGGCATTGAATTTCTCAGTCTGACTCCATCTTTCCAAACCTTGCCCTACACACGGTAGAGTAAAAGAACAATTAATTTCCATTACGTAGAAAATGAAGCTAGCTACAGTGAAGCAATAAATATTACACAAATATAAATATTTGTTACAAAGGCTTCACTTATCTGAAGAAATTGGTGTTATACTTCTTTCTAATGGAGATCGATTTCACAAACTAATTGGTTGTATCTTCAGTCCACAAACAAACTCTGTTGTCAAGGATAATGGTTACCATGTTTTTCTTATGTTTTTTTTTAGTATTACCAACATCTGAAAACAAAAAAAAAACCTAAAAACAGAATCAACTGCTGGTATTTCGAAATTCATTACGTGATGTTTATTTTTTTAAATAAATATCTTTTCCCAAACTATTAAATCTATCGGAACATTTAATTTTTTTAATAATTTGACTTCAGGATTTATTTCATGGTTAAATGACCAAAAATGTTCTTTCGTTCTGGTTTCCAAATTACGTTTCGTCTTTCCAATATAAACCTGATCACAAACTAAACAATTAAATTGATAAATACCAGATCTTTTATTATTAGGAATTTTATCTTTTTTAGAAAAATGTAGTAAATTTTTAATACTATATTTATTTTGAGGAACTAAAGTTATACCAACTTCTTTAAAAAAAAAATTGAAAATGTTTATTAACCCAAGGATGGTAAGTAAATTTTTTAAAATTATAATTGTCTTTTATTTTTTTAAGAGTAGAAATATCATTAACAGTTTTTTGATATATAAATTTTTCAATCATCTTTTGTATAAAATATTTATTAAAACCATTAATTAAAGCACTATTAATAATATGTTTATATTCTTTATTAAATTCTTCTTTATTCAGGAGTATATTTATTAATCTATAAATCAAACCATTAAAAACAGCAAATTTATGTGAAAAAGGGTTGAAACTTTTATTTTTATGTAATTATTAATATGAGTAGACTTCCTATAAATACCAAAATGTAATTTGTTATTATTTCTTATTATCTTCAAATCTAGAAAAGGAAGAGATTCATTAATTTCAGTTTCTAATGTGAATTTTATAGCTTTATCTTGTAAATTTAGTAATTTTAAAGCATTGTTAATTTGTTTATCAGGAACAATAGCAAAAATATCATCAACATATCTATACCATGTTTTAAAAATCAAAGGAAAAGCTTTAGTGACTTGAATTTCGAAAAAACTCATAAAAAGATCAGCAAGAAAATCAATACAAATTTCTTAAGATAAGTGAAGCCTTTGTAACAAATATTTATATTTGTGTAATATTTCCATTAATTGATCTAATAGTGGTTTGAACTATAAAGCCCAGGACTTAAAGCACTTGCACATTGTAAGTCACATTTTTTGTTCTGTTATTCCATTTTGTTTTTTCAAGCTTATGACTAGAGAAAGCTCTAGTGGCTGATTTGTATTACAGCCTCCTTGAATAATTTCTGCCAAGAAGACAGTTGTGCATAGTAGGAATACAACATTCTCTGTTTGGAAGTGTGAATAAAAACACTGAAACATGAAAAAAGTTGCCATTCCTGGGCTCCAGTGAGCTTCACACTAACTGTGAACACTCACATTGTAACACATGTATCGTAACTTTATTGTTCTATTCTGTTTCCCATTCATAGTTCTTGTGAATAAGCCTTTGTTATTTATTTGCTAAGAAGTCAAAATGTACTTTTGACTGTCCTTTGTAGGTTTTAAAATAGTTAAATTTGTATTGGCCCACAAACTACAAATTATGACAGCATAGCCAAGAGCAGCTACAGTTTCCATATCTACTGCGGTCTACCAGACAACTTGTCTTTCTCCCTCACATTTGAGTGGGCTACTCTCACCGTAAAATTACCTGTAGATTTTCCAAATAACAGATGGCTTGTATTACTATCTCTCGAGAGATGTAACTGACTAACTGGGTGTACAATGGTCCAATTCATGCATATTCCCATATTTGAAGTATTCTGAATAAAGTTCAATGAAAAAAGCATGTTATTTTTGTGTATTACACATATGTTGTTTCATAATCACCTTTTGTCAAGCACAAACTTATCTTTTCACAACTATCTTGTAGCATGCAGTAATTCACTCAAAATATCTGAAAATATTATCACCACTTTCTACTTCCAGATGACATCCTTCAAGTACAATTTTTATTGAAATACCATATGCTTAAGATATTTGTATGACTAATAATTTAAAACTTGAATTTTGTGCAAAGAGCCTATTAAGTCCTATTTGATCTGATAGAATTCTGTATAACAAGGACACCATAAGAGATGAATAAAAATAACTATTTTATGCTGTATGTTTTAAACATATGTGTTGTATCTGATGAAAAATAACTGAAAATTGAAGGGGTAGGCCTAGACTGAAAAAATCAATTCCATAGCCGGGATTTGAACCACGGATCTTCTGGTTTCCGTCCAGCCGCTCTAACCATTTGAGCTACTATGGCCAACATGCCGACATGACAAATTCTCCAACTGATTCGTGTTTCTCCTGGTAAACCACATAGGTGTTCTCATAAACACATAAGACAACTAACTACCTTAATGGCGACTTACTATGCTGTAAGTACTTTAAGGCCCGGGCTTTATAGTTCGGACCACTATTAAGTACAATTAATGGAAATTAATTGTTCTTTCACACTAGCCGTGTGTAGGACACACTATGAAGGGGTAGAGCCAGACTGAAAAATTCAAATCCCGCCTATGGCATTGAATTTTTCAGTCTGGCTCTACCCCTTCATAGTGCGTCCTACACACGGCTAGTGTGAAAGAACAATTAATTTCCATTAATTGTACTTAATAGTGGTCCGAACTATAAAGCCCGGGCCTTAAAGTACTTACAGCATAGTAAGTCGCCATTAAGGTAGTTAGTTGTCTTATGTGTTTATGAGAACACCTATGTGGTTTACCAGGAGAAACACGAATCAGTTGGAGAATTTGTCATGTCGGCATGTTGGCCATAGTAGCTCAAATGGTTAGAGTGGCTGGACGGAAACCAGAAGATCCGTGGTTCAAATCCCGGCTATGGAATTGATTTTTTCAGTCTGGCTCTACCCCTTCATAGTGCGTCCTACACACGGCTAGTGTGAAAGAACAATTAACTGAAAATTTCCAGTACTTTTTTGTTTTACTTCACAAGAACTTTGGCATTTATTCTGCCATGGTTCTGACAAACCTTTGAAGATTTTATATATAAAATTAAGTAACCATTGTTTAAATTAAAATAATTTATAGAAAAAATGTATTGTAAATAACATTAATCCAACAGAACATTTAAAATTGATCATAATTTAGATCTTTGTGAAATCTTCAAGAAACAAACAATAAATCCAAATATTACAAAAATGATTGCATTAGAAATACTACAAATTAAGTATGCTGAATAATGAAGCATGTGTTCCTATTTGCTTGCATGACTCATTTTTAAATGACGAAGTTGGAGCATTTACTGCAGATCAGTTTTTCACAGTTTACAAAAATGTTAGGGAAGAAACAATACAAATTTCATGGATAAATTGATGCAATCTACAGTGCTCTTAACCCTTTAATGGACAGTGTTGCCATATGGCTACATTAGGCTGTTATTCAGCTTAAAAATGTTTTAGTACTTTTTTTGTTATTATAATTGTATTGGCCTTTGTCGCTTATATACACAAAATTTTGAGTCTTTTGAATTGTAAATATTATATTATTTTAAAAATTACATTGCAGTGTTTTTCTTAATATGAAAAGGTAAAATACAAACAACTGCAGCCAAATGACACCCCGTCAACATCCATGTGTGACATCACACTGATTAGTTTGCGTGAGCCTTGCCTATCCTTTACCACAAGCACATGTGACTGCAGTTGCCGAAATTCAAACTGGTGACGTTTGGCTTTGAATGGATGGTCAGTCCATTACCTATCGCTTTAATGACCACCACTACTCAAATCCTTGCGTTGAGGCACAGCAGAAAATGGTATAAAAACCAGTTTAGAAAGTACACTAAAGCGACATAATTAGCAAAATAATTCATCATTAAAGGGTTAAATATACTTTGTTTAGATATAAAAATGCAAAATCATTGCTGTTTTAACACATTCTAAAACTATTTTGATCCCAAAATGCAAAAATTAGGATAAATTATTTGTTTGGTTAAACAGATATAACATTTAAAAATGAACATAGTACTCCAGTGAATTCCTGCATATTGTGGATTGAGTGATAATGAGAAGGCTGACATCTTAGCAAGAAAGGGAACTAAAATTCAAAATTAAGTACAACCAAAAGTACCACTAGCATCAAATAAGTATATCATTAAGAAGTAAGTCAGTGATTATAGCTCTAAAGTAATTATAATTAAATTCCAAAGAAGAAAAGTTCATAAAAAGTCTGAAGCTAACACTTGAACTAACTTAAAAATAGTCATCATCAGGTTTAACATTAGACAAGACTATCTTGGCAAACATCTACACAAAATTCAATAGCTACTATCTCCAAATCATCTATGTAGGCAATAAGGAAGAAAAATTAATATGAAAAATACATTAATTTATGAGCAACTTAAATTGTGTGCAGACTTACTCTAAAGTATTGGGAAGAGAAGAAAAATGGCTTTGTTGCTAAACCCTGAGGGCTAGATATGCTAGTATAATAATTAAACTGTTCCTAAAAAGTTGTGATGGGTAGGGAAAGTGATGTGACTGTAAAACAATTTACATTTATGTGCATTTTCATAACTTTTTCTTTATTTCAGAAGCAGTAAATATGTGATATAAAGTGAAGCACTTTAGTTGCCATACGAGATGCTCGCTTCTCTTATGCATACCGTGTTCAACAAAAGTATTATTCTCATAGTGTACCTGTTTCTGTGCAGGAGCATACAATGCCAACTAGCGCTCCAACGTCAGTGGAGAGCACACCAGGTCGAGGCTGGGTGCCACGGGATGGTCTTGTTGGCGTGTCACTACCTGGCACACCTCTAAGTACCACAAGCCATCTAAGCAATCGTTCCAGTGGGGACAGCTATAGCTCAAGTAGTTCGACCAGACAACTTCTTGCTGCTACTGGTGGAAGTCACACACATGAGCTAAGCAGTAGCCAAGATAAGGCTGTTCAACTCTAATATCAGTGAATCTAAAGACTGTTCCAGCTGTGATGGAGGTTCATAATCATTTTTAAGTATCATTCCCTGCACAGGTCCTTTTGCACATCTTGATTGATGTAGTTAAAGGTAGGTTTACAGTGAAAACATCACATAAATTCATATCATATTTTACCAAAGGAATTGCGAGAAAATAATCTTTTGATGTAAAATAACTAAATATTTTTTACTGTAATATGCTCCAAATTTTCTTGGACTTTTCGCCACGTTATTGCTCCAGAAAACAACTTTAATATTTCAGGAACATGCATCATCAGGATTACTGAATCCAAAACACAAAAAAGGATGCTATTTGAGGAGGTAACTATTTTATATATTTTTACCAATTTTTGCATTTTTCTAGGAAATACATGACTTATGCATAACTTCACAAGCTTGTGTGTTGTTATATTGTTTACAGCCAAAAAAATGTTTTGTTCCATTGAATTGCACTGTTTAATATTGCAGATTCAATCTAAATTGAAATGAACATCTAAATCATTTTCTCATTCAACCAGTCAACTATTGTCTAACTTTCTTTATGATTGGTCAACGATGCCATTTATACCAAGCGGGATGGCTTAGGCGATTTCGTCCGTGGCCCACTTCGAGAGGCCCAGGTTCGATTCCCATGGCTGACCTACCTGACCCATAAGTTTTTTCGGGGAGTTTTCCAGTTGCCAGGCAAATGCTGGACAGGTTAATTATATCCCCCAAATTTTCTGTCCCTCCATTTCATCTCCATTATCATTTCACATCATCTCTCATTGGTGGTCTGTTTCAGTGCAGAAGTGTCAGCGGGTGTCTTGCCACTGTCGTGACTCCTTAAGTCAACCGCCCTATCTTCTCTTGCCTCATCCTTCCTCCCGGGGATGCCCCACTTGGGGCTTAGGTACATTAAACCACAGGTTTCGGTGCCAAATCTCCCCCATAGTAATCATAATCCTAATGTCATTTATCATGTTTCTTTGTTTAAGGGTGTGTTGAGATCACATAGAATATTTATTTGTTGAATAACAATATTTAACAAAAATAAAATTGCTGTACAGCCAGACATTTCAACATCTAGCACACAATCAAAAATATTTCCCTTATTTATTACAAACAAAAGGTGTGTTATGTTTTATCTGCAAGGTGATTGTAAATCATTATAAATTATTAATAATACAAATTTTTTTGGCTCTATAAAGTCATTGCTTTAACTCGAAAAAAATACGATAGCCACATAATGGAATGCCTAAGTGAGGATACCTCTTGTCTGTAAACTAAAATTTGCCTTTTGGCATATCAATACATATTTGAAATAAATATTAACCCATGGCGCGACAGCCCATATAGGGCCAGGGTCTACCAACCTGACTGCCAGCCTCACGCCCACATACACAAAGTAGAGGTGGGAGATCATCCAACCGATAAGGGGCGCAGATGTGGTCAGCATCTCGGCACCTCCAGCTGGAAAGTTGGCTTTCTTGACCAGGGCTGCTTAGCTATCATAAGCTCCTCAATTTCCTCACGATGCTGAGTGGGCACTGGTCCAGGACTTAAACTCTGCACCCCAGGGGTGGGATCAAACTCTGAAAGTTTTTTTCCTTTTTTCTGAAAATGTTGGCTTGATGAAGATAATATATTTTAATTATTACCTGAGTATTTTAGTACACATTATACAGAAAAATATGACATAAGGTACTTTGAACAGTAATGAATAACTAATGCAATACATACGAGGGCTGTTCAATAAAGAATGATCACAATTTTTTTTGACAACGTACCTTTACTCATCCTCATAATTTTGATGGTCCTTCTCAAAATAGTCTCCCCTGAATGCGATGCACTTGTCCCAGCATTTCTGCCAATCTTCAAAGACATGCTGGAAACCATTTTTTGAGAGATCCTTCAAAATTGCCTCCGCATCCTTCACCACTGCTTCTGATGATGGATAATGCCTCCCACAAAGGCGTCTCTTCAAGTTAGGGAATAGAAAAACGTCACATGGGGCTAAATCCGAACTATAGGGAGGGTGAGGCATGCACTTCACATTGATTTTTGCAAGATATTCAGCAACAACATTGGCAATATGCGGCTGCGCATTATCGTGGTGCAGCATCCAGCCTGCTTAACGGAAATGTGGCACCCAATGAAATATTCAGTATTTCAGAAAGTGATCTTATGGTAATTCGTCGATCATCTCTCACAATGGCAGCAGCAATGTTGATGTTTTCTTCTTAAGAGCAGTAACTGGAGCACCAGCTCCACCTTCCTTTGAAATTGATTGTCTCCCCTCTTTAAACATTTTAAATCACCTTCAAGCTGTGCTGTAGGGAAGAACAGACTCTCCATAAGCCTCCTGTAACATTGTATAGGTCTCAACTGAAGATTTGTTGAGAGGAAAGCAGAATTTCAAAGCCGCATATTGTTATATATGTTTGGAGGAATTTAGTGACACTGACGTCAAAATTAATTTCAGAAACTATTTGTAGTTGGTTTATTAATACTCGTCACTTACTTATTTATATTTATGAGAGACTAGTTTCAAAGACATTCGCCTCCATTATCAATCTCTTTCCAACTGGCATCTGTTGTTATCTGCTCTCTCTGGTGGTGGAACTATGAACTTCTTTGTCAAATTTAAAAGGAGTGATAAACTAAAATAAATTGACAACATGGGAGAACATATTCATATGGAAAAATAAGGATCGCGTAATGAACTTTGAAATCCCACCAGTAGATAATTTGACATTGAAGTTCATAGTACCACCTCCAGAGAGCAGACAACAACAGATGCCAGTTGGAAAGAGATTGAAAATGGAGGCGAATGTCTTTGAAACTAGTCTCTCATAAATATAAATAAGTAAGTGACGAGTATTAATAAACCAACTACAAATAGTTTCTGAAATCCACATATTGTTCCTCGCATGTTACCTCCCTTGCAGCAGTAGGCGATACTGAACATGTTTGAACTTGCCTGGTTCTCACAGGCAGGAACCAGGAGTACCAGCAATGAAACTACTACGGCGTGTTTGTTTCACATTAAGCTAACAGAATATAATAAGATTGAATTTTAGTGCGAAAAATTATGATGGCAAAAAAATTATGATCATTCTTTATTGAACAGCCCTTGTAACACATTTATCTTGCACAGCCATGACATGAACATGAATATTGGTGGCATGCAACATGCGTGAAGAATAATATTATTATTTGACATCATTGTTGTGTTTATCAAAATGCTTCATTTTAAGCATGTTGTATGTAGTATCAAAGTGAAAAGTAAAGCAGCTTATTCTGGAACCTTTTAATGGATTTAAAATGACTGCATTCCACAGGGATACATAATTTTGGTCAGCATGTTTTCAATGGAAAAAATAGAGAATGATCAAGGCTAGCAATCAGGGATTGTGAAAAAAAGAATTAGAGTAATAAGGGGTAAAGGAAACATGAAAACAGTATCATGTATTTATATTAAATAATATCAATGTTTGTTCATTGTCAAATGCAGAAGAAGAGAATTCAGTTACAAAACATAAAGAAATATACAAAACCAAAATGTTATTTTCGAATAACATTGCTAGTACAACTAAAGTAGGAAAATGTATTTCATTGGCAATACTGAGTTATTCCACAGCATTTATACTCTTTCAAATTATATGAGGTTAAAACAAATATATATTCTTAATCAGTAACCCGTTTAAATATTACACTGATTGTTCTAGCAATTTAGAAGCATGGAACAGGCTGCCCATAGATGATCAACTTCATTAGCTAAATAATGCAATACAAGGGTGATTCATTAAGAACCTGTGTTATGAATGAAGATGCCAGCTTTTTTAAACAAAAATTATTTATTTCACAACATAGTCCCTTTTAGGGATATACACTTCTCCCAAGGGTAAAAACTTACCCTTTACATCCATAAAAAGATTAATTAAAAACAAATATAAAAACAAACAAAGACAAAGATAAAAAATGGAACATTTTAATTAAAAATTCAGAAATTATTCCATTAACCTCGCGTAAAGCTGCAGTAGCAAATTTTAGATTACTTACGGAACATGATTATTTGGCCAAACATTTACAAGAATAGGAATTTATACAAGTCCAAATTGTCCTCTGTGCAACAAAGAAGAGAAAATGACTGAAGAACATCTTCTAACCTGTGAAGCCCTACCTGCTGGACCCACTACACAGAAATATTGGAGAGCAAGAGAGCAACAACAACTTCTCCCAATGCCTCTGCCATTTTTTTAAACCCCTTCAAAAAATAAGAATTGTCAAACTGTGCAAAAATATACCTCTGTCTCCATGATGATCTCCTCATTTGATCTAAATTTTGTTCCTGCGAGCCATTTCTTCATGATTGGGAACAGGAAAATATGGGGGGAGAGGTGTAGTAGTAATTCATAATTCAATTTGGTGCCAACAACAATGGATGAATGTGCTGGGTCATTATCATGGTGAAACAGAACTTTCTTCTTCACCATATCTGGCCGTGTCTCCAACTTCTTGTTGAATTGGACCTATAACTCACTGTACTACGTTCCAGTAATCCTTTTTCCCGGAAGTCAATCAGCAGATAATCTTTGCATTCCAAAAAATCATCACCATCACTTTTCCGACCGATGGGAAAGCTTATACAGCTTTGAAGTTGAAAGCTGCACCCGCTTGTTGGCCACTGTGAACAACACATCACCCATCTAGCCGACAGTTTTCTCATCTTTAACTTATCGTGCAAAATGTAATTGTTGTTCCCCTCGATACACCTTTGGCCTCTGCCACTTCGTGAACTTCCATTCGACAGTCAATGAAAACTATATCATGTAATTTTTCAATGACTTCCTTGGTAACCACCTCTGCAGGGCATCCTGGGCACTCATCAAAAATGGATGTTTGGCCATGTTTAAATTCGTTATACCAATATGTAATTGTCATAGAAGGCGAAAGGTCTCCATAAACAACATCCAATTTCACTTTTATCTCCTTGCATGTTTTCCCATCTAAAAGTAAAAAGCGAATCACTGAACAATGCTGCACTTTTTCCATTTTAGCAAAAACACATTGAACAACTTATTGAAATGTCTGTAAAAACCAAACTAACCTATGAATCAGCACCAAATTTGTTTTGACAATGTGTAACAAATGACAGTGTGTGATGATAATACAATCTTTCCTTAGCAACACCATATATTTTGAAACATGAGTTTATATAATAATATACTCATATATTCATAAAAGATTATTGGAAATTAAAAATTAAATTAGAATCTTGACATAAAGGATAATGATTTATGACAAACTAAATAACTAAAATGAAACCTACCTTTAATTGGCACACTAGATGGAAAAGGTTCACCGTCGCTTTTAGTCTAACTTCAGCTACATGGTAATTGCAGACTGATAGCCAGTTGATCAAAATCTTCAAAATAAACCTTAACTTTGCAATTTTAAGTTTCAGTTAAACTTGTTCAATTTTTTTAAGAGTTTTTACATAGATTTTAAAATAATGCAATGCAGTTAGAATGACACACTAGGACAGTTTTCAGTTTTCAGTAGAGGTAAATATACCTAGTAGTGAAGCCAAATGGAAATTGTTATAGTATCGTTTTATCAGTTAAATGCTTCACTCCAAATGCAAATACTCGCATATAACAATGCAAAAAACCAAAATACAAATGTGCAATATAGACCTCTTATATATTGTGTGAAAAGGTTAATAATTTTATTTTGTTTTGGTAGGTAAAACAAATCTTTTTAATCTGATAAAACTTAAGTTCACAATCATGAGAAAAATGATGCAGAATCAGATTGAAGCAAAGATTTGCCCATTTTTATTTCTTTTTAACATTATAGGCAAGGAAATGATTGTTAATCAGTAATTTATAGCTTTTCTGGAATCAAAAGTTTATATAGCTTTATTCAGGATGATGCGGATTTTGACTAATCAATCACACATCACTTCTTCACTATATGCAGACCTAAATTAGAAGAGAGAAAGGCTACAGTCCATTATTCTATTATGCCTATAACAAGTTAGAATAACAGACTTGTTTCTAACATAACCATAGCGCAATTGAGTTGTTTTTTCTATGTCATGGTTCTCCCAAAATTCAAAAGCTGCTGCAGAATAATCCATTTCCTTTTCTGCAACTCAGGAAGTTTTCAACCTAATTTCCACATTTATTTTTATTTTTCTGATGTATATTTTCATATTCTTTGCAATTACTGTAGTAATTATCACTTTATATTTACACAGATCATTGGTCAAAATAGGCAAATCAATTGATAAACTTTAAACATGAAAATGTCATTTATTTAAAAACTCCTCCAAGAATAAAACACTTTAATAGTTTGTAAGATAAACTTGAATTTTGTAATATCTTATTTGTTTATGACAGGCTTATTGTCTCCTTTACAAAGTTTTAATAAGTTCTTTCTAATGCTGAAATTTTTCTGTGATGTTTTATAAAAGTGTATGCTTTGAAATGGTATTTAAATTCCCTGTTTGTTATTTTAAGTTTATTCAGAGAAGGCATTGTTACTATCAGGCACGTATTTAGAAGGCAATTTCCGGGGCAGTCCAAAAAACCTATTGAATCATTTGCTTTTAATAAATAATTAATCAGGGATGTGTTTTGATCATGTTGGTAAAAAAATAAAGACACATGTAATATATTATATTCAGATGACTTTTTTCCACCCAAGCTTCTACAAATTGTTCCTGTCTTGTTTGTATAAAGTCTGTAGAAAGGCCTTGCACATTTTACATTTGTTGTTCTTATACCTGGGATAAAGTGATATAAGCAGTAATCAGATATTTAAAAATCAAACCACTGATTTATGCGTTTGAAGTATTAGTTCTCCTTGAATGAAAAAGGGAATAGGAACTTAAAAGTTAAAAATTACATACCTTTAAGTAAGTATCTGGGAATTCTAACCTACAAATTATAATACATCAGAATTGGTTAACTTTGCAATACATTATTATCATTGACATTATTTGTGTATTTTAACGAGTTCTACAGTTGCTGTGTAGTAACTATTGTTTATCTCTTAAACAATTTCATGTTTGCCTGACAGTGAATAGAGACGTTAAGAAGAGAAGCTTGAATAAACTTTTTGATTTATTTTAAACTAAGCTTTATTTCAACTGTTTATTGAAAGTTTGAAATGGTAATTCATTTTAGGGGGTTCCTGACCCCCTAGACCCCCCCTTAAATATGTCCCTTGTTACTACATAGTACTTTGAAAGGCATGGGGAAAAATTCTTTGTTCATTGTTTGCTTCTTTTATTAGTGTTCTAAGCATATGCCTCTTGACATCTATTGCATTTTTATTTCTGTAAATGTTAAATGTAATGTACATAGAACTAGGTAACAAATTTGAACTTTAACTCTACAGAGGATTTACGAACTATGATTGAAGTAAACTAGTTCATGTTTAAAACGAAGGGGAAGCATAAAGCTTCAACAATGCCAAAGGAAACTGAACAATTTTGGATGGGCTAGGGGAAGAGTAAGAGCCAATGCAAACTACGGTTACTTCACTCTCTTAGATTCAAGAGATTTCATTGATTATTACAAGCTATTAAAACTGCTGAAGTTAACTTTCCGGACCATTAATGTTTAGTCTCAACTTTCCATATGCAATGCAAGATTTTTTTCTAAGTTTGGCTTCACATTATTTTGTGTAATATTGTAAAATACCTTCCAAAATAATGTCTTTTTAGTCATTATTTTAACACTAATTATTATCTGTGCTAAATGGTTCACTATTGGGTAAATGTCCCACATTTTATAGAAATTAAATTTTTTTGAAATACTGGAACCTATTTTGGAGATGTAGATATACCATTATATTGCACTGCATACTAAGTATTGAAATTTTATTAAATTTGCTGCCTTGCATTTAATTTATGGCACAAATGTTAATCAGAAAAGCATGGCTTGCAAGGCTCTTTCAGGTAATAGAACATGTTCAAAAGTATTATGAAACTTTATAACCTAAGTTGTAATTTAGCAATTTTCTCAAAAACTGCTATGATTAAATTTTAAGGAGAGTTCTTACGTGAAATTGCAAGGTTGTATTCTATTTGCTGAGTTATGTATTGATTCCATCACTGAGTGCTGTTTTCATGCTGATAAGTTAGTTTCAAACTTTTTGGCTGGTACCTGAGAAATGTTTTCCTAGCTTTCCCATGTTTCAAAAAAAGCAAGTAAATTATTTATAACCCTATTCATGCTCCTACTCATAATTTGCACATAAAGTGGTTACAGAATGATTAAGGCTACTCCGTCCGCTTGTTCTGGTTACAAAATAGTTAAACGGTTAGTCTGCAAATACAGTCATTTAATTATGATAGTAAATCCACATGTTTTTATGGTTGTCTCTTTTGCACTACTATACTGGTCGCCAATCGAGAAAGTGATTGATATTTCATATGCAGAGAGAGGCAATGTTGCCGCTTAATGCCGTCATGTGGAGAGCACGATAGGACTATGCGTGCGAAGGTGATTAAGTTGCGACTGTAATGGGTAATTATTATTATTATTATTATTATTATTATTATTATTATTATTATTATTATTATTATTATTATTATTATTATTATTATTATTATTATTATTATTATTATTATTATTATTATTATTATTATTATTATTATTATTTATATGTATAATTCTATACATAAAGACATTAGTAAAGTCGTGGATCTACATGCAAACAATAGAACATGCAAGAACACATAAATGTAAAGATCATCGTAACAAAAGAGGCACACCTGTGACATTTTGATGCTTATTGAAGTGGGGAAATGCTGCTTACATACTTTTTTTTTCTGGGAGTTTCTAATTTAGACCCCAATGTCTAACTTTCTTCTTTAAAATACTTTTCTTTCCCATTCTTAACCACAATGTTCTTACTGATACCTACAGTATGCGAAGTCCTATCAAGCATCTTAGAAAATCTAATAATAGACTCCCCTTTCAATCTCTCCTCTTCGAAGTAATCTCTCACAGAGCATATTATTCTCGTGCTTGTCCTTTAATTGGAGTACCTTTACCAAATACAGTTTTATTTGGTTTCCGAGTACGTTCAGGTTTTTGCTTGTCACTATTTTTAGGTATAATTAAACATTCATTAAAACACAATTGCAAATGATCACACACACGCACAGATACACAGACTCAGACACACATAAACCAGTGCAAATTGCCACAAATAAAATGCAAAGGAACTTGCCAGTACATGATCTCCAACTGTTGGATAAAAAATAAGAACAGCAACATATATGTGAAAGCATTTTGTTTATGCAGCCTAATCAGCAGAGAAATAAACACCAAGATATTGTGTTTACTGCAGTGTTTGTGTAACTCGCTCGCCCGCATGTAATGCTAAGCATGTGTTAGAATATTGGCAACCAAGGTTTAGCGTCTTAATGTCATGGATACGTCTTGACTCTAATTGGACCTTTTAATCATTACTATGACAACCATTATGACGTACTCATCCCCTCCCATTTATTTAAAACCTTCCAAGTGCTTACTAATGGTCAATCACATTCTAGTTTGGTGACCAGTATAGTTCATTTTCATGGAAGGACAACTTCAAAATGTAATAGTTAAAATTATACTATGAGTCGACTGAGACACTCTGTACTTCACACATCAGAAATATTCTTTCAATGCGTTTGCCTCCACTTGAAGGCACTATCAAGAAATTAAATGTGTTTTGAATTTCTGTATATAAATGTTTTTCCAGATGTTTAACTCTTGATTCAGGTGAACCTATTTTAGTAGTTGGGTTTTATTGATCTCTGAAATGTACTGCTACTGCGGATTTATCTGTTTCTTTTTGCTTGATGTGTTCTTTTAATTTGGTTACAATGTTACGTTTCATCTTTCCAATGTATATCTTATTGCAATCTGAGCAATTAATTCTGTAAATGCCAGATTTTTTTACCTGAGGAATTTTGTCTATTATTTGTTTTTTATGAGATTTCTGATATTTAATTTGTTTACTGGTACCAGGTTGATGTTAAATTCACAGAAAATCTTTTGAAATTTTTTGGTTGCCCATGGGTGATATGTGAATTTCTTGTATGCTATTTTATCCCTAAAACTGTTACGGTGGTGATCTCATTCAACTGTTTTTGTCTCTCAATCATTTTTGTTTTCTTGTCTGCCAATTTTTTTAATTCAAAATGTAAATTTTGACAGAGTGTATGAAATTTTGATAGAAGTGCCATGAACATCAGTTACTAGATTAGCCCAGAAATTTGATTACTGTGCATCTGCAAATAAAATAACAGAGTTGCAAAATATTGACTTGCCAACCCATATCAATTTTTGCAAGCAAACAGGTTTGGAATGCCAATTACTCTCATTATATATGGTGTTCTATGTTACCCTCCATATCGGAAATTAGTCTGTGCTAGGCTGCATTCAGTTATACCCTTAAACAAGGACTCATTGACTCAAAATGTCTAGTGGGACGTTCCAAATAAATTTTGATGCCTAGTATGAGCAGTTGAATTTAAAGGCTTTTGATATTTAGACTACATTAAATAAAAATATCTATGGTAAACTTCTTCCTCATTAAAACATTTAAAACTTTCAGACAAATACTGTTTTTCTATTATTGTGAATTGAGATTCTAGCATAATCTGAAATATTCCAATATTATTATATTCTCTTGATATTTGCAGCGTGCAAGTAGCTATTGAAGCTGAAAGTTCTATTTTCCATGTTATTGTTAGTTGGGAAATAACTGAAATGTGATGCAGTGTGTAGAACAAGAACAGAACACATTGCTGCAATTCAATAGTAAAACTTTCATCTCCACTTAGCGTCCACTGAGTGATTCAGTGATAGTCCATGAGATGTAAGAGTGAGTGGAGTTCTGTATTTTGAACATTGCAGGTCCATATAATGTACATAATATACTAAGCAAATATAAGCAGTTAAGATTATTGTAAGTTATCTTTATGACATAATTTAACTTAATCAGCTAAATGAACACTCCCAATTCTGAAAATGTCATTTGTGTCCCAAATTTGTAGAACATAAAAGGCATTTTGATACACAAAATCAGAGAACAGTGTGTGCTTATGAAGATGAGCTGAATCTATTTTGTTGATGTTTAAAGCTTGGCATTCACTTGCCAGATCTGACCATATGCAGGTTTTTACTTTACTTTGGGTTGTGTTAGCTGGTAGGAGCAGGATAAGCCAGCAGCTGTGATTGGAGAAGGCGCTGCTTTATCTCTGATATAACATGTTGAATTAAATATGCGTTACTTCTCTGTTGTTACGTAAAACTTGAAAATCTGTTAATCTATGTAAGTCTGTAAGCATAAATACTCGGAACAATTTAGCATAATTTTATATACAACATTTAATTAGACTGCATTTTTGCAATGCTTTTGTAAACTAGGTGACATATTCATCCTCAGTGTGGACAAATAATCCTAGGACAGTTATTTCTTATCTTTTTGTATCTTTCTTTACTTGCAAAACAAATTTGGATAAAAAGTGTTGTTACGCTGTAGAATGATTCATTTACAATTCCACCAAGGTTATACAACAAAATACTCTCATTTTTGCTTTGTAATGTTACTAGATATTTTCTTAAAAGATGTCACAAAGAATGCTTTTAAATCATCAGAAGCATATTGGTGCTGCCAAATTTTGCCTTGTACACATATCCAATATAATGAGACAAATTTATGTGTGAAGGCAAATGTGCATTTCCTGTTGATTTCTTTAATATTTTCAATGCTGAAAGCCTTTTTCCCTATATGAAACGTTGCCCCTCATTGGCATTACCTTACTAAAACTAATTCTAAAATGTTGTGTAATGATACTCATGTATTGTTGCTATAAGATCACTTGTCAGTCCTTAACATTAGCTGTGAGTCAGGTGGCTCAGTTGGTAGGCACTGGCCTATTGTTCCCAAGGTTGCAGTTTCAAACCTGTCCTAGATCAATGGTTTTTACGTGTGCTTAAAAATTACAACCCCTGTTATTAGATTTACTACTGCAGAATGAAATTGCACACTGGTAACACTGATATGATTCTAGCAATTGGCAGTGTCATTAAAAAACAAAATATTTATTAAAATAATACCTAAAGCTTTCTTGGCGACGAATATGCTCAATTTCTTCTTGAGCAGCAAGTCAGGTGAAAAGACGATTAGAAATTGACGTTTTGGGAGTGTGCATCTCTCCCATCATTAGGATATTTATTAAATGTTATAACCAGAAATGAAACACTGGATATAACACAAATCTAAACAAAGACAAAACAATATCAAAATTTGCATTACTGAAAAAAAGACTGTTTTCAGTAAATTAAATGCCAGGGTAGGAGATGGCTTGAGTACAGAAAATTAATTTAGTCAAAGAAACATAACTACTTAATTATCAAGCTGTATTGATCTGTGCTTTTTAAGTCGATGAATTTCCATTTTTAAGGCCAGTTTCCAAGAGTAGCTGAACTGAAATCCAGCATAATAAATATTTATTTATTTTAGCATTAATAACAAGTCTTTCCTGTACATGGAACACTTGTCATCACCGTTTCCAATTAGCGAATGCTGAGACTAAATCCTTAGTGCAATTGTTACTCTTGTCTATAATTAACGTGACATTATTGTTGCGGTTTCCAATTGTTATCATTTAGCATGTATGCCTGAAACTGTACTACAGAAGGAAGGGGGTGGGGAGCAGATGACCTGAAACTTTTTATCCATATATGCAGACTTATACCTGCCTTTTTATTATGTTACTACCCAAATAAGTACATCAGCCATGAACTAATATGCTTATAGATTTATGAGCCACTTGGAGTAGCGCTGCTTTACAGCTTTGGCTATCCTCTGATCATAGATGTAGGTTACAAAAATATGCATTGATATTATTTGCTTAATGACAACATAATATGTGGGTGGTATTATTGTACCTAGCCAAAATGCTCTCACAAAGCCAATTCACTGTTTTGTAAATAATGGATATTTTATGCAATTTCTTTTTTTGTGTATATTGTTGAAAGAGTTCAGTTTATATTTTTGTTATAATTCATTGTATTGTGTAAATTTAAATGTGATCATATGTGAATGCTGTATATATTGCAAATGTGGTCTTGCGGTGTATTGCTTGACTCAAATGTCAATTTTATGTTTATCTGGTAATCATTTTGTGCTTAAGCTGTTAATGCAAAGAAAATAAATATAACGTTTCTTAAAAATCCTTGTTCTTATTTATTTTGCTTTCTCTAATACTTACATATAATAAAAGGACTATTACTCAAAGCATTATACTGTGGTATCACTAAGATCCCCTGAACCAAAAGAAAGTATTTTTTAGAAAGTTTTTTTGTATGTGCATGGTGGAGAGAGAAACTTCATAACTAAGTTCTTTTAAGAATTCAACATGAAGATTTGAGGGGAGGGGGAATCTTGCTGCCCCAATCTGCTACTTGCAGAGAAAACAGTTTGTTATTTTCTCATCAATAGTTACAATGATTTTTATTAAAATATCACATGTTTAAGATATATTTACAGACTAATGAAATGTATCTTGAATGTTCTGTGAATAGACTGTGAAGTGCATTTCATTCTGAATGAATTTTATGTACTTTTATATAATTGATAAACTATAAGAGTTAGACTAATGTAGACTCAGATTCAGCTAGGAAGGCGATCGTCTGCTAGTTGCACAGAAACTCAGCCATGTCACATAACTTAAACAGCCAATGCACTTCATTTAAGTGTGCATACTAACAGAGTTGTTCTCTACTCACTTCTTGAAGTTGTCTTTCGTTTGCTTGGGAAATAAATGAAGTAAAGTGTTAGTGTGAATTATAATGGAAGATACAGCAGTACATCAGGTGTTGCATAGGCAAGCATGAGAACTGTATATGTTCATACAATTATTTTAAAAAAACAGTCAGACATAAACATTGAAGTAGCATGTGGTACTGGGTCTAACGTTGCCAAAGCTCAGGAGAACAGAGCAAACGCATGTGGAGTTAGCTATTAACAGTGCAACATACAAGGTATGTTTTTTAAGTCAGTACCGTTTTGGAATTAAAAAAAGACGTGCATAGATATCGCAATAATTTTGTTTTTACATGAAAGCCTGTACCTTAATCTACTTTTCTACATAATTTCCGTGAATATTGAGGTACTTGTCATAACGTGACACCAGTTTTTGAATACCCTCCTCATAAAATTCTGCCGCCTGACATGTTAACCACTGTATCACAACTGTTTTGACTTTGTTATCGTCTTGAAGACGCTGACCGCCCAGATGTTTCTTCAAGTGCAGGAACAAATGGTAGTCGCTGGGTGCCAGATCAGGGCTATATGGAGGATTATCTAGAATTTCCCATTGAGAAGATTTGATGAGATCTTTGGTCCGATTAGCCACATGTGGACGGGCATTGTCATGCAGCAAAACGATACCCTTACTCAACTTGCCACATCTTTTGTTCTGGATTGCATAGCGCAGATTGTTTAATGTCTCACAATAAGAGGCTGCATTGATTGTCTCATTACCAGGCAGAAACTCCACTAGCAATACTCCTTTTCTGTCCCAAAAAACTGTGCATATGATTATCTGGGCAGAAATTGTTTGCTTAAACTTCAATTTTGTGGGTGATGATGAATGTCGCCATTCCATGGATTGTTGTTTCGATTCTGGTGTGACGTAGACCACCCATGTTTCGTCACCAGTAACAATTTGGTCTAAAAAAATCTTCACCTTCATTGTAGTACCGCTCAAGGAAGGTTAGTGCACTGCCTAAACGTTGGGTTTTGTGCAAATCCGTCATTTTCGGAACCCAACGTGAACACAATTTCCGGTACTTCAAGTTCTCGGTCACAATTCGATACAAAACACTACGAGAATATTGAGGAAAATAGTCACACAATGGTGAAATTGTAAAGTGTCTGTTTTCTTTCGCCTTTTCGTTCACTTTCTGTACCAAATCTTCAGTAACAACCGAAGGACGCCCACTCCGTTCTTCATCATGAACATTTGTGTGGTCATCTTTAAATGCTCTCATCCATTTCCTTACCATTCCATCACTCATAATGTTTTGTCCGTAAACTTCACAGATCTCACGATGAATATCGATCGGTTTTACGCCTTTAGCACTAAGAAATCGTATAACAGCCCGTACTTCACAATCGGCGGGACTCACGATTGTCGGAGGCATCTTAAACACTCAGTAATCAACGTATACAATGAAAAATCAGACTGTAATGGCGTCAGTGCGTAGACAAGAGATGTAGATAACCGCAAGAGCGGAACGCCGATTGTAGCGCTGCGGTGACGGAATCGCAAAACGGTACTGACTTAAAAAACATGCCTCGTATTTCAAGGAAAACCAATAAAAATATATTTTATTCCTTTTTTCTTGTGGTTATTTAAACTGTGTGATAAGAACATGCTGTTGTGCTTGAATGAACTTCTAATAACATGTCAGAATGCTTGATCGCCATCCAGATGGGAACGATATGATAACACCTCCTCCAATAGCTTTGTCTCTTTCTATGCGCGAACCTTAACTTGCACCCGCCTTCCTACCTGAACCCGGGTCTAGTACATAGAAATATTCATCTCTGTAAAACACAGTTTATTTCAAATCTTCTTGCAGCATTAACCATTCTGAGATAGTCATCATTTATCATTATTGTTTTGAATTTTTAAATATATTGTACATTTTTTAAATATTTAGTCACCATTCTTTTGTGTTTATGTTATGCAAAGAATGTAATTTAGCATCTAGTAGACATTTGAACATTGTTTGTGCATGTTATAATTAAGCACTTCTTGCTTAAAAAGTCAGATCATCTTCCTTCCAGAAATACTTCCTGAACTCCTTATCTATATAGTCTGTCAGAAAAAAGGTAGTTCCAGGAGCAAAACAAAGTTTGTTCTTTCAAACATGAACCTCGCAGTTGACTCTTTTCCTTAATGAGGCTGAGCTCTTGTATCAGATTACTGAACTAGGTTAAAAAATGCTGGACTTGGAGCTTCTATTGCTGGTGGAAAAATCATATCAATTTACTCTTCAGGAGAATTGAGGAAGCTAAAGAATCTGGTAAACTGCTAGGAGTAAAGGTGTTGTACAGTCTGTGAGGTTTAAGTTGGCATATTCTCTACTATCCTTGTCTGACACAGAATGCTGTCCTTCTCTAGCACAGGGTACTGACAGTGGGTGGGTCTGCAACTACTGCTTTGTCATGATTTGTGGAAATTCCGGACACTTAGACGCTCGCAATCCCCATATCCATTGTGTGTTGATTGAAGGTTGTCAGTGGCATATGAGCTATATAACTGTGAATTTATTGTTTTGTGGATTTCCACGATACACAAAATGTTTTCAATGTTGCAACATATGGAGATAATGTTGAATTATTTTTTGTAGTTTTAGTTGTTTGTGTTGTTTCAAGTTGGATCTCGACGGAAAGTTCTAAAATTAGATTCTAGGGAAAATATAGTCAAAGTTCACAGTTTCTTCAGTGAGGATTTGAAATGTGGAAAGCTGACTATTTCAGTGACGAACATTGTTAAGAGAACTGCTGCTACAGGTATTTCTTCTCATTCTGTCCAACGAATTTTAAAGGAACACAAAAATGCAGAAGCTAGTGGGGTAGACTGCAAACACCGGGCAAGAAGCGCCCTAATAGAAGATTGTGAAAAACAGAAATTGATTCATTCACAGCTGCTGCTATTAAGCGAACAGTCTATTCGCTGTATCGAACGGACTTTCTGCCTAGTTTGCTGGACATATATGAAGCTTTAAAAGCTAAAGACTTACTTAAAGGAAGTATGTGGTCCTCAAGAAAAATTCTTAAAAAGCTTAATTTCAGTTACAGTAAAAATTTGCAGGGAAGATGCATTTTAATGGAACAAATGGATATTGTTTCTAAAAGATTTAAATTTTTAAGACGAATGAAAGAACTGAAATCTACTGGTAGGCTATGGTGTACCTTGACAAAATGTGGGTAAATATAAACCATATGAGAAATAAGGTGTGGAAGTGATCACTAATGAAAATGAAAGTGATTTTCCTCTTAAAACACCAATCTGCAAAGGACAGTGATTTATAGTTGTACATGCTGGATATTCAACAGGATTTATTCCTAATGCCTTGCTAACTTTTAAGTCAATATCTACTAAAGACTACCATTAAGAAATGGATAAAAACATTTTCAAGGATTGGTTTGTTAATAAATTACTACCTAACATCCCAATTAATACAGCACCCACTTCATCTTCACTCAAATCCCATATGCAGGAATGGCTTCGTAATAGGAATATTGAGTTTGATCCATGAGCAACAAAACCAGTGCTATACAAATTAATTAAATTAAAAATGATAATTCCAAAGTGTATGAAATAGTCTCGCAGAGATGCGTGGTCATACCGTAGTATGATTGCCACCTTATCACTGTGATTTTAATGCTATATAATTTATATGGGCACAAGTGAGGAATGATGTTGCCAAACATAATATTTCATTTAAAAGTATCGATGTAAAAGCCTTGTTTGATAATGTGATTGCAAAAGTGACCCCAGAAAACTGGAAAAGGGTATGTGATCATGTGCAAAACACTGAACAGTTTTACTGGGAGAAAGATAGTCTAATAGATGAAATTACAGGCAGATTAGTTATAAATTTAGAACACTCGGAATCGGAAGAAGAAGAAAAAGATTCGTTTGAAATTTCTGACTGTGAATCGGGTGATGAGCAACAGTCGAACGGAGAGAAGGGGCACTCTGCCACTGATGCATGCTTGGCTCATGTATCTGCTTTGCCTGCTATGTCATAGAGTGAGATGGTGAGTATTCTTTTCTCTTTCTAAAAGGTACGCAACTAGTTAAACCTCACCACCTTGCGGTCCATGTGGAATTGGTCTTATTGTTGGCTTTAAATTTGAATACACAATGCTGTACTTGTTTTTCTTATTACACATTTCTCTTTACGCATGCAAAAGTGGCAGTCACTATTATGGTCCTGAAACTTGTGCCAAAACCATCCCTATGCCAAATGGAAGGGCCTTAGTTTTCCCTTGGCTCTGCTGCCACAGGTTTTCAAGGCATATTTTACAAACTATATGGGGAACCCTTATCTGTCCCAGTCTTCTAATTTTACTTTAAAATACACATAACAAAATTTCACCAATGCAGTTATTAGCCATCTCTGCCACTTAAGTAGCACCTGTATATGTAACAGAATGAGTCAGGCTTATTCATACAACTGATTCCTTACATTTACCATTTTCACAGCAGAATAAAATATAAACAATCTGTCAAACTTTCACCAAACATAACTGACAATGTCACTGAACTAAGTAGCATTAAGAATTTTACTACTATCACAAACTACAAAAATGCAACTCTGCATTTCAACAACGCATTTCATCAATAACAATTCTCAATCTGATTGTTCAGTGGAGTGGTGTTGAATTGACAAACAAGAATAACAAAGCAAAGCACAGACACACTAATACCAACCGATTTGTTATGTTACTGCAAAGTAGCAACAAGCCACAATGATGCCTTTTAAGACAGTAAATTGACATTATTGTGAAAACTAAATGCAATGCAGGAAAATCAGTGACATTTCTGAAATTAGTTTTTTAATTCTCTTTTTTTATTTATTTATGAATAGTCTCTTTAACAGCTTTGGTTCTCAGTGACCCATTTTATATTGGGTGCAAAAGACTGTTTAATTTTGCTCAAAGACATCTTTATCAGGTTTACCTTAATCTGCAACACCACACTACCAACTTTACTTCCCTTCCAAAGGAGGTCATGCCAAAAAATCCATCACTCTTTGCTGGGTTTGAACCCTTGACCACAGGAACCAGAGACTAGCATTTCTGAAATAGTAGACTTTATTTCGTTAAAATATGCTTTGCTGCAAAGATCATGCTGGGTAATATACCACTTTTGAATCTCATACCACATACCCATGTCACCAATTTTACACAGTATTGGTTGTAGTTTAAACAAACCAGTAATTTGGAAAGCTGAGTAAAGTTTGAAAGGCTGGCTCTGTAGCTCAGTCGGTAGAGGACCTGCCTGCCATGTTAGGGGTCCCGGGTTCGTCTCCAACCAAGATAATTCCTCATCTTCCCCAGAGTCTGGAAGTATGAATGAGAATGCGAATGTATGCATGATCTAATGATTAAAACCAAACGAATACGAGTTAACACCTTTGATATGTTCCAAAGGAAAACGTCCGCCGATATGACCATTGCAGTTAAAGGCAATGTAAATGGAACAAATAAAAAAAAGTTTGAAAAGAAAAGAAAGTTAAAGCCATAAACTAACACTAGTTCAATCTTGCCATTATTGTAGAAAATGGATGACAAAGAAGCATATATTTGTAACTTTCTCTGTCACCTATTAGCTTAAAGTAGGAAAGAGAAAGTCTTACATTCCTCCAAATACACGATCCAGAAAAGGCATTTTTAGAAAAAAGTCCATATATGTGTATGTGTCTGTGAACAGTATAACTCAAAAACAAAGTGCTGCATAAACATTTAACTTGATACTTTAGTTTAATACCTTCCAAAGATGCAACATAATTTTCAGAATATACACCGACCTCAAACTATTTGATGGGAGGGTGTTTTACTTCAAAGGAACTATATGAAATTAAGGAGTAACACGGAGAATTTTGCTCCCGAGAATAATCTTACAGATCATTGCACAATAAATGCGTAACAAAAGAGTAAATGGAATGAATTCCTTGTTTGACTTTAGAAACCTACCCTTCAGTGTCAGGAGCCAGCTAGAATTTGGTACAATAGCATGACAAAATGTATATTGTGACAATGACGAAAGTTCATATTAATCTGCTTTATCTGTCACCAAAATGAAATGTGTAGTGTTTAACGCCCGCTTTTACTACATACGGCACCACAGGCGATATATCTGTCACCAAAATTATCAGCACAGTGCCCACTGACAATCACCTCTTTTACACAAATACACGAGTTTGACACATCTCATTGTTTCTTTATGTCTCTTTAGCACAAAGAAAAGTAAATTTTAGATCTATTTTATTAATTTTTTTAAAAATAAAAAAATGAATAAAATTAAAGCAAAATAACCTTACGTTTTGAAATCATAATGAAAGGGTTAAAACCTAATTAACATATTACTTAACAAAACCTTTACAACACAACTTGTGCTGCTAGGAATCTCTCTGATGTACACGAGGTTCAACTGTTACACGGAGCTGCACGCCGATTCTAACACAACTCTAACACATACAAACTCCAAAACACTCATTACTCTCCTGTAACTCGGGCGCAGCTAGATGCTTCTGGCAGTGGATCCTTCTCAAATTACCTTCTAGAGCACATTTACGAGAGTTTACCTCAACACCAGAGTGCCCTAGTCAGATCCCTTGGGGACTATGTACCACGTGAGCGTCGCTTAAAGCGATACCGGCTACCCCACATGGCTTGCGGACACTACCGGTAACCATAAGACCCCCATTCCTGCCTAAACAAAATTTCAATCACTCGAAATTCTTGTCTGGATACTTAAATTCTGCTTATCCTCTTCCTAGTTGATTAACTTATCCACCAGCGGTGCACGATGGCCTTAGCACCCGACTCTTCAGTCGACGAGGAGCAACATGCTCTTGCCCCACCCACTACCTCAAAACAATGACAACATAACTCTGATGTGACAATATCTCAATATCTTGAATTGTGTGATTAACTTGGGACTCGCAAATGGGAGATCTGCAATTCATCTTATTTTTTGACTGTCTGTTCCAAGATTTGTCTCTCTCTCTCTCTCTCTCTCTCTCTCTCTCTCTCTCTCTCTCTCTCTCTCTCTCTCTCTCTCTCTCTCTCTCTCTCTCTCTCTCTCTCTCTCTCTCTCTCTCTCTCTCTCTCTCTCTCTCTCTCTCTCTCTCATTATCTATCTCTCATTATTATCTATCTCTCTGTTTCCTGTTTGTCCTTTATGTCCTCGCAACTAGCCGGAGGATAATCTAAACTTAGACTTAGGAGAAAGTTTCTTTCCCAATAATCATTTCATATATTACCGATGTCATTGTGGCTGTAGCGAAGCGTACAATGAAGCGCTTGAAGCGCCGCTTCCCCAAGAATTTCGGAAGAAAAAGAAAAAAAAAAAACAAGAAAATTCATGCCAAACAATATTTTATTTGTTCTGGAAATATTTTCAAAATGTATTCGCGAACTCCGCGGTGCTGCGGACAATCAGATAGCTGCTTAGTTTCGAGTAACTAGTTCCAAGAGCTCATTCAATACTGAATATTTCTGTAGTTACGCATTCGTAACCTTGAATGCCATGCTTTGTAGGTCTCCGGAAGCAATCGCGACTCTTCGATAGTTAGGAAGCACTGACAAATTAAGGCCGCGCCGTGGCTCAGTTGTTAGACAGCTTGGCTCTCACCAAGGCGGTCCGGGTTCGATCCCAGGTGACCGCAAAGTGAGATTTGTGATGGACAACACGGCGCGGGGCGGGTTTTCTCCGGGATCTCCGGTTTTCCCCGCCATCTCATTCCACCGGTGCTCCATCTTCATCTCATGTACCATCAGTCACCGCCTGCGGTGCCATATGTAGTAAAAGCGGGCGTTAAACACTACACTGACAAATTAGGTCAGGTAAAGTCTCTGTAGCGTGTGAAGAAAATGTTTCTTTCTTTATGTGGCGCTTTTAAATACAGCTTAACTGTAAGTATATTTCAATATCATTAGCAATATTATTTTACGTAGATTGGTGTTTAGCGGTGACAAATAGGAAATTCTTGTGAGGTTTTAAGTTACGATGGTTCCTCGGGATTATCATAACCCTGAAGAAGGCCACAGAGTTAAGACGGCTGTAAGCTTGGAGGAGGAAAACCACTTCTGCAATCCTAAGAAACCATAGTAATAAATCAGCGCCAAGAAAGCTTCAAATCTCTCAAGTTTTAATTTATTTGCAAAAGTGTGCGAATTACATACTTTCTCTTGTTAAGTTAACAGTTTACATAGTGTTGCCCAGCTCTAGGAAACATTGGAACGTGAGTTGAGAGGGGAAGCAGCAGTATGTCTGCTTGTAGTGTGATCAATCTCGTACTGCAAGAAGGGCCTACGTGTGACTGTACAACAGAAAGAGTACTGAAGAATAACCATAGTTCTTTGAGTTATTATTCTCTTATTTTAATAAAAAAAAAATATTATTTTGAGCTTCCCTCGCTTTGAAAGTCACGTATTGCCACTGGTCTTTGGTGCCGTAATAGCAAACACTATTTCAACAATCAACTTGCAAAGTACTGTTCTTTCTCACTAAACTGTATATATTCCTAAAATTATAGAAAATATATAGAAGCTTAGTTTAGAAGAGAGAAAAAAAGCAGAGGTCTGTTGTAATTATGGAACTTACTTTTTCACTGCTTTTAAAATAGAAGATTATATGGATGTTCTTGCCTGGACACCCCTGTCTTCTGGGCCAACAAACTCGGTGACCTTCCAAGAGCTGTGGGATCAATGGCCATGTTTCATCTGAAAGAAAGGTGTGTTCCTGACGTCAGGCATTTTGCCACACGACGATCCAGTCCATTGCATTACATTACAGTGGTGCATATCGTATACGATATTATATCTCTCATCAGTTCATCACACTTTGCGGCAGACCAAATGCAAGTATTTTTAACTCTTTAATTTGCATAGCCCCCTTTAACAAGTTCACTTCGGGGACAGGTGTTTATCGAAGAACCGTAAACGTTTAACTTGTTTTTTATGTCTTAATTGTTTTTTTTTCTATAAAACATTCAACACTTACTATTCCACTCTGCGGAGATAGAGTTTAAATCTTAAAAATACTCCAACACGAGCCAGTAATGTAGTTTGCACCTCGGGGATAAAAAGCCAGAACGAATCGAAGTCAGAATCTCTTTAATACGAGAGACTATTCCATACAATGGAATAAGAAATACCTTCTGCACCCTTCATTTCGTTGCTATCCCACTTCATTCCAGCAGGATTCGATTCACATTTAACTTTAGCTAATCATAGACAGAATAACTCTCCCACGTGGGGTAAATACGTGATACGTGTTGGTTCCGCTTTACTACTGTGAACAACTTAGTGCAAGATAGAGTCAACATGAAAAATTCAATGCCATGGCCGGGATTTGAAACACGGATCTCCTGGTTTCCGTCCAGTCGCTCTAACCCATTGAGCTACCATGGCCAACGTGCCGTCCTGACATTAAATTCTCAAGTACTTACGATAGTAAGTCGCCACAAACGGTGCATCTCGAATGCGATAGCCCCTAGTGGTCTACCAGGGAAATATACGAGTCAAATGGAGAATTTAATGTCAGGACAGCACGCTGGCCATGGTAGCTCAATGGGTTAGAGCGACTGGACGGAAACCAGGAGATCCGTGGTTCAAATCCCGGCAATGGCATTGAATTTTTCATGTTGACTCTATCTATCAAAGATCTTAGCCTATATCTTACGGCTAGTGTGAAGAAATTATTAATTTCCACCAATTAACTAAAATAGCTTAGTGCAATGTCAGTTTAGTTATCAAATGGACTATACAACTGGATGATTTCTTAAAACGTCTTGTGGAAGGTGTTTAGAAGACCTCAAAACACGTATTTTCATTAAAGCTCGATGTTGGCGTTTAGGATAAAGAGTAAAACTTCCTCTACCTAATATAGGTAGGAGGTAGGGAAAGTAACAACATTTCGGAATGAGTGCAACGACACCTATCATTGACCTGTGAATGAACGAGCTGCTTCTGTAAATGAGGAAATGGAAGTTCACATATCCGAAGGCAAGTTGGGGATGGCATCTTCGGCGGCTGTTGGAACGCTTAACACTTCAGTAGTGCAGACATCTCTTGGCGGACAAGGTCAACAGCGGTCCGGGAAATATGACAGGTACGACATTCAAACTCTATTTCAGCTCTCAGGTTGTGCTTTTTCTTATAGCATTATGAAAACTCAACACATTAGCCTGCACCAATACTATTAGAGAAAAGGAATAACTGTGTCTGGAAAATAACTGGATCAATTCTGACAAAAGTATTTCAGCATAGAAATTCTTATGTTTTCTTGCTGGTTATAAGGGACGGACAGCATTTCAAACTGCATTGAAATGGGGGTTTCCATATCTTTCAATTTCGTTATTTGTAATCATTGGGTGCTTATAATCCTTAGGTACACTGTGGTACTTATATTTTGCTATGAAAGACCAATCGAAAGATGATCCAATAGTTAAACGTTTAATGCGTTAAATTACCTTTTCTCCACCCACAATGAATAAGTATATAACACAGAATTCTACCAAAAAAAAAAAATCGATATGAAAGCACTTTTAGAAAAAGGTAATGTATGAGTGTCTGTGAACAGTATAATTTAGAAACAAACAGTCTGTTTAGCATATTTCAAGAATGTAACACGAAGATTTTCAAAAACAAATCCTCTTCTCCCATCCCAAACAATCATGACAAATTGTTCGATAATTTTGATTTTCTTAAAATGGCTCAAGATTTTGATTAAAGTATCATATATTTAAGATGTTTTTAATGCAAATGAAATATATGTCTTGAACTTTCTGGGAATTGGTAAACTGTAAGAGATAGGCAAAATCTTACTTCACAGAAAATGTAGAGTACGTTAAAACACAATTCATTTTTTTAATCATTTATACCGGCGCTGTCCTTAATTTATGGGGAGATATAAACAAAGCGGGAAAATATATTACTCCGCCGGCGACTGTGATTGCAGGAAATATTCGCACTTTTTTCCCCACATGCAAACAAGTGCGCTGTCATCGAACTTCTATGCAAAGTTTCTCTTTGCCGTTTGCGATGTTTTGAGTAACTTGTGCGATAGCACTTTTACGTTAAGACTAAATGCACAGATGTGTGTACTGTGTAATATACGATGTACGCCCAGAAAGTAGGTTCTGTTTGGTAATAAAATTAAATTGTGTACAGATACAGGAAAGTTATTTATTGTACAAAATTCTACTACTCTTAAACTACTTTTCCACATAACTGCCGAAATTTTTCAGGCATTTGTCATAGCGAGGCACAAGTTTTTGTATACCTTCTTCATAGAAGTTTGCCGCCTGTGTCTTCAACCAGTTGGAAACATTTTCTTTCAGCTCTTCGTCATTGTTGAAGTGTTGACCGCCAAGGAAGGATTTGAGATGCAAAAACAGATGAAAGTCGCTAGGAGCGAGATCAGGGCTGTACGGGGGATGTTCAAACACGTCCCAGCCAAATTCCTGTAGGATTTTTTTCGTAGCATTTGCAGTGTGTGGTCGTGCGTGGTTGTGAAGAAACACAACACTTTTTGACATCGCAAATTTGCCGATAAATTTCAATATGTTTCACTTTCCTAGCCTTCAGAAAACGAATTACAGATCTGACTTCACAAGAGGCGGGATTTTCAATCAACACAGACATTGTACACAAGCACAACAAAGCGTACGTGGTTGACAGCGATCTCACAATGGCGCACGTTTCTTCTCCTTGATACAGAGCGTCTACCGCGCATGTGCGGAACTGCGATCGCAGCGCTGCAGCGTAGATAAATTGAAACAGAACTTACTTTCTGGACGCCCCTTGTATTATTCCTTTTGTATGCTAAAAAGTGACTGAATGCTTACAACAATTACTCAAATGTTTGATTTCTTCACATAACCTTTCCTCGTTTATAAATTAAAAATTAAATCACGAGTCTTTCTTAATAAGCACTTACTTATTTCTTTTTCGATGTTTTCCTGGAGTAGAAAGCTGGCCCGTTTTCATAACCTAACTTCAAGGGGCATTAATACTTTGCGCTGAAACACCGCTCTATTCTGCTGAAAAATTAATGTCCTCAATTGCTTAAGTCGGGTATTTTTCACACAACTTGCAAAACACATTCAATATAATTTGTTTTTCACCACTTTTTAACGGTTTCCTCTGTGAAGTTTACATATTGCACGGAAGCAGCCATGTTGTACAACTGATTTTCTCCCTTCTTTTTGCTTTTAAACCGCACTCTGATTAATACATGCAAATTACGCTTACTGTATCAAATTAAATACTAATTAATTACTGTTTGAATGTTATATTTTTAATAATGTGAACTTGTTTATATATTTTGCATTCGGTGTAAAATCTTTAAAAATGATATGCGAACTATACTTTTCATCCGATGAGAGATACAAGGCTGAGCAGCCATTGATGTCGCACACGTACACGTAGTTTCGTTCACATCGCTCCGTAAACTAAGGACGGCGCCGGTATAGATATCCATTGTTTGAATTATCCACCTCTCTCACTGAGGGGGATGGCTCAGGCGGTTTCGTCTGTAGCCCGCATTCGGGAGGCCCGCGTTTGATTCCTATGGCCGACCTACCTGATCCATGGGGGTTTCCCGGGTCGATAGGCGAATGCTGGGTAGGTTAATTACAGCCCCCGAATTTTCTTTCCATCCATTTCATCTCCATTATCGTTTCACATTATCTCTCATCTAGTGGTTTGTTTCAGGGTAGAAGTGTCGCCGGGTGTCTTGGTGGTGCATGGCAGGATGATATGCTCTGAGGAAAACTACTTCCTCCTCCGGTAGGACAGTTGCCGGTCTCCGCTCCTCTGCTGGGACCATTTCGGGACCGCTAGTTGAGACTCGGCTGCTGGGCTCGTTGCCGTCCCGCTGTAGGGGAGCGGGTTCGTTGTCTGGCCTGTCGGGGGAAGTCTATCTAAGTAAACTGTAGGGATCCTGCCCTCTGTACTGTCGTGGCTCCTTGGGTCGGTCACCCCCTGTCTCCTTCGCCCCATCCTTTCTCCCGGGAGTGTCCCACAAAGGGCCCAGCATGGTGGCCTACGTACCGAATCCCCTCCGTAATGAGATCCTAATCCTACACTCTCTCTCTTTTCCAGAAGAGAACGGAATTTCTTAGCCATCACATAGTGACCAGTTATGCTTTCTGTTGTCGATTTGACACTATATTTTACACACCAGAAAATATCAATCATATGTAGTGTAACCCGTGGCGTAGTTGCCCAAAGTGAGCCTGCGGCTGCCAACCCAACTGCCGGCCTCACACCCACATGTGCAGGGCAGCGGTGGACGATCATCTAACTGATACGAGGAGATGTGGTCAGCATCTCGACACCCCCAGCCGGAAAGTTGGCTTTAAATTTCCTCACGATGCTGAGTGGCACCAGTCCTATACTCGAGACAAAATCCGCACCCCCAGAGGTGGGATCGAACCCGGACGCAGGGAACCAAAGCACACGCTTTAGCCCACTACGCCACGGCGCAAGACTCAAACCGTATGAAAGCATACAAAAATTAAACACACTATTTTGTAGAGCATGTAATTAAACTCTTTATGGAATAAAATTATACGCATTGCCAAAACGATTTATTTTGCATGCAAAACTTGCACTTAGAAAGAAGGCAGAAATTATGGTCCAACCACCCTTTTTAGCAAGTGATGATACACAAGGGGATGGCAAAGGAAAGGGTTGCATGCACATCCGCATTGAGCCTGTCATCCCTATCGGAACACTCGCAAGAAGATATACCCTAAGTAATTTGTTGTGGCTTAAACGTTATAGTTCCCATCAGCTGTTTGTTATTTCGCGCTATTGACTTGTGAAAAATCTTAACTATAAGATGAACCAACTCAGCAAAGATATCCTTAAATAGTATTTACTTTCAAAAGGTATTTGCCCGCCTCGGTAGTGTAGATGGTAGCGTGTCTGCCTCACGTTCAAGAGGTCCCGAAGTCTGTGGATAAGGTTTCATTCCGGGTTTTTCTCTTATCCTGAGAGACGAATGTCGGGTAACTAAGCTCTACGGACCCTGGGCTCATTTGACTTCGCGGTCACCAACATTCTTTTAAAAATACTGTCTTAACCTAAATATTTACATCATATTGCTGACAATTTTCTTACATGTGGTTTATGTACAGAGTAGGTATCGAAACTAACAACAGAGCTCTGAAATAGGAGGTGAATTATTTACTTAAAAAAAGCTCGAGTCTATCGCATTTTACGTCACAATACAGGTACATAACGTTATTCAGAACTCGCTTATTTTAGCAATAAACAAAAATAGAATTCATGCAATGGTAATTTTATAAGCTGGTACAAATATAATGTGAACCAACCGCCACTGCTTCTAGTGACGGTGTTTGGGATCATTAGATGTATTTATTTCGCAAATGTTTCATGTTTTGCTCCGTTGATGCGAAGAGCATCATCTGTGGTTTAACGGCCGATGGTTTACAAAAATGTTTCTGCCTCAGGTTACCAGATGACCGGCAAAGTGCTGGTGTTGGTGGTGATGACCGTACAGGGGTGGACAAAAGCAGCGCCAGTTGATTCAAACGACAGCAATGTCGGAGTCTTCTACGATCAGCGACAGAGTGGGGAGTACAATATACACGTCATTGTTAAGGATGTCGATATTGTTGCTTTTCTGGGGGAAGGTGTTGGGGACTATGAGGTAAGTTTCCACATTCTCATACATTCAACTTACCTGTCTGTAGCCTTACTATTAGCGTCATAGAGACGATGCATGTTTTAGAGGATGTAACAATTGGATGAAAATTAGTTTCAAATATAGTCGAACAATTGTAGAGTTAAAATAATAATGAACGAAGGAAATTAATTCTTCTTCCACGCTAGCCTTGTGTAGGCTAAGGTGTGGATAGATAGAGTCAAACAGAAAAATTTAATGCTATAGCCGGGATTTGAACCACTGATCCCATGGTCTCCATCCATTTGCTCTTAACCATTGAGCTACCACGGCCAACATGTCAACATGATATTAAATTCTCCAAATGATTTGTATTTTTCCCAGTAAACTACTAGGAGTTCTCATATACAATGAGAAACGCACCATTTGTGGCGACTTACTATGCTGTAAGTACTTAAGTCCCAGGCTTTATAATTGCCACTATTAGGTAAATTGATGGAAATTAATCTTTCTTCCACACTATCCATGTGTAGGCGATGATTTGGATAGGTAGTCAGATTGAAAAATTCAATGTCATAGCCAGGATTTGAACCAGGGATCTCTCTGTCTCCATCCGGGAGACAGAGTCAGTTGGAAAACTGTCATGCTGGCATGTTAGCCATGGTAGCTCAATGGTTAGAGTAAGCGAAAGGAGACTGGAAGATCTGTGGTTCAAATCCCAGCTACGGCACTCAATTTTTCTGACTCTACCTATCCAAAATAATGAACAAAATTCGTTAGAACTGCAATTGTCTTACATTGAATTAAAAATATATTGATGTTAATACTTCTTTCTTCTTTTTAAAATCGATTTCATGAACATTTGCCCACATCTTCAGTCAACACACTTCGTCATCAAGGATACCATGTTTTTTTGTATTACCAAAGATAATAATTTAAGATAAGTGGACATTAATTAACAAATATTTTTATTTGTGTAATATTTATTACACCACTGTAACTAGCTTAATTTTCTGTGTAATATGAATGTATATTTCTCAAAGAATTAATAACACAGATAAAAATGTGCAACATTGCTCAGGCAGTAGTGTCTAGCTCAAATTCGGGAACAAGGAGATTTAAATCTGAGTACCGGCCAAACTGGTTGTTTTCTTTCTTCTTCTTTTGTGGTTTCTCTGTTATTAGGTAAATACCAGATTAGATAGTGAATACCATGATGCAAAATTCCACTCACAGAACAAAAGAAAGGGAAAGTACAGCAAGGCAACCATGTGACTAAGATTATTTAGCAACAGCTGCCTAAGCAGATACAGGAAGGTGACTGTGCAACTGAGATCATCTGTTCATAATAACAATGACTATCAGGGTGATGCTGAATATTTTGAGAAAATTCATGTTTCTAAGAACAAATGAAGTTTGTTTATGAGAGGGTGTTGTAAAGTTCTAATTATCACCCGGTAGTTTTTATGCTAGAGTGATGAAAATGTTTCAGTGTCATCATCGATCCCTCGGGACATAATTTGGTAGTTTCAGTAATTTGAGTCCTTTTGTCTGTTTACATTGAGTGCCAGAAGTGACTGAGGTGTAAGATTGAGAAAATTGAGGCTTGTAGTGTGATCAAGTTCCTGCATTTGAAGGGTAAAACTACCCAGGAAATCCATGATGAGATGACGGCTGTATATGAAAATTATTGCCCATCATATGACACTATCGTGAGGTGGAAAAGGAATTTTCAAACTGGTCACATGTCCCTGACAGATGAGCCAAGAGCTGGTAGACTGTGTCAATGACAGACGATGCTGTCACAGTGAAGAAAGTGGAGTGTCTAGTACTGAAAGACAGACGAGCAATCATTCAAATGATCATGAATGAGACACATCTTAGTTGTGGTAGTGTGTGGAAAATTATTCATGACGAACTGCACATGTCTAAGGTGCCTGCACGGTGGCTTCCACGTTTGCTAACCTCTTTCCAAAAGCAAACATGGCGTGACCCTTCAAGACAGATGTTGATGCTGTTGGAACAGGATGAAGATGATATTTTCTATCGTCTGGTAACCATGGATGAATCCTGGATCTATCGATGTGATCCAGAAACAAAGCCATGAGCATGGAATGCAAACATGCCAATTTCCCTGATTCCAAAAAAGGCAAAGGTGCAAACGTTAGCTGGGAAGTTCATGCTTTCAGTTTTCTGGGACTGTCGTGGAGTCATCCCTACAGATTATCTTGCCAAGGGTCAAACCATCACTGACAGATGCTAGTGGAATCGTCTGGACACGTTACAAGCAGCTCTGATTAAGAAATGATGCGGTATGCTCTCCAAAGTTGTTCGTCTTCTGGCTGACAATGCACCACAAAACAAGGGAATGTGGCTTTGAAACCTTACAGCATCCACCTTATTTGCCTGATCTCGCATAAGTGATTTTTTCTTGTTCCCAGAAATGAAGAATGCATTGCATGGTCACCGATTTGACCACACAAATGACACCATTAATGAAGTGGAAGAGTGGTTTAAAGTGAATTCTGCAGACTTCTACAATCAAGCTATTCGGAAGGTCAAGAAACGCTGGGAAAAATGTGTAAATCTGGATTGTGACTACGTAGAGAAGAACTAACAAGCACATATCAACTAAACTTCTCTGTCACATTTTGAAAGAGTGATAATTAAAACTTTATGACACCCCCTCGTAAATTTGACAGTCACTTTCTAATGTTTGCAAACTGATTGCCACGTAGTTTGTTCAATTTGCTTTAATCATTTGTTAAATATCATAGTTTAAGGATTTTTCACCCAAAAATGAATTTGACTAGAGAAAATTTCCTGGCTATGATATTTGAAGATAGAAGAATTTTCCGGGCTCAGGAGCTGTGTCTACTGGATTTGGAAGATCCAGATGTTTTGTTCACGTCTGCAGTGAACATCATCAGCGGTGGCATGGTGGCGTGATCTGAAGATGTTCGATGTTCACCGCAGACATGAACAAAACATCTGGATCTTCCAAATCCAGCAGACAGCTCCTGAGCCCGAAAAATTCTTCTATCTTCAAATATCATAGCCAGGAAATTTTCTCTAGTCAAATTCATTTTCGGGTGAAAAATCCTTAAACTATGATATTTAACAAATTATTACAGCAAATTGAACAAACTACGTGGTGATCAGTTTGCAAACATTAGAAAGTAACTGCGGTCTTATCTCTGGTGGAGGAACTATGAACTTCTTTATCAAATTATCGACCGGCGGGATTTCAAAGCTTATTACTTGGTCTTTATATATATGTACAAGATTTCTTGAGTGCTGGATTTACGGATTTACGGTGTGGTGCGGGCAGAGGGGAAGAAGAGAGAGCTAACACGCTTTTGTTTCTGCAGTGTGGTCAACCTTGAAAAACACAATTCAGCCAAATTGCTGTAAGATAAGCGAAGATATATGCCGAAGGTATTAGTTGTGGCAACAAACAATTGAACTCCATCCGATATGCTGTATGCTTATATATTTACTGCTATGAAACACATAAAAGTAGAAAACATATATTGACAGCTATAAACACTCACTCACTTTGTGATTCTTCGGTTTCCAAGTCTACTGCGTCAATTTCATCGCCTGTATCCTCCAATGTGTTAATAATTTCATAAATTGCCTTTTCTATTACACCATCATTTCTCCAATATTGCATTTCCAGCTCCTGGACCTTCTTATCGTATCCTTCCCAATCCATCGCTTCTAAGTTCCGCAGATTTGTGGCTCTCGTTAACATTGCGTACTTTGTAAGCATTCTTTATTTTTGCCCACACCAGCTCAATTGCATTCAGATCACAGTTATACGGAGGTAGACGAATAATAGTGTGTCCCCTTTTGAGAGCCATAACATTGCCAACATAGTCTTGCTTTTAGATTTGTTGTAAACTGGTTAGCTAATAATTAACCTCAAAATTCCTCAAAAAGAAATGATGTACATGTGAAAGCTTAGCATATTAGCCACTAGATGTCACAGTGTGTAACGCATTTCCTATTTAAAAGTTGTCATATGTGTTCACAGAAACAGGCGAAACCTACCGAATGCGGACTTGGGACCCGAACGCTCAAGAAATCTTGCACATATAGTATATATATCAAGATGTTCTCCCACATTGTCAGTTTGTTATGGTTTTTCACACCTTTTAATAATTTTGGATTTGTGTCAAGTTTATGGTTTTCATTCCAAAAGTGAAATGTTACGTCTGACTTGTCTTCCTGTTTCAATTTGATGTTTCTAAAATGTTCTTTGACTTTGATTTTTAAGTTTCTTTTAGTTTGACCTATGTCACATTTTTTCACAATCCTTACAACTTATTTGGTACATATGCAATGGTGCCAGGAAATAATAGAAAAATTTTATTCTGAAAGGTCCAAAAACATATTTCACGTTGTAACATGTGGCAAAAGTTGGATATGTCAATGTGATCCAGAAACCACACTACACTCATTTTCTGCATCTTTCCAGGAGGGGATCTGCTGACTAAAGTGAAGCTCTTCAATGAACTGACAAACCTTGTCTCAGGACAAAGCATCCTAACACCCTGGAATTTTGTTGCACCAAGATACCTGCCCATGCAGATGGTAAACCACCCTCTCTCATTACCCGGGAGTTACCAAGCTATCCCCAAAAGGGGTGCCGAGCGCACTCCGGGGGCTCCTTCTAATAGGGCAAGACCTAGAGACTAACAAGGCTCCCCCATTACTGGGTGGAAGTGGATATGCCACTTAGGCACATCAGCCCATCCAGGAAGATTACCGAATAACCTCGGTCGGGCGCCCTGTGATCTAACACACCGACTATTAGCTCTGCAGGCTAGTAACCAGGAACTCAAGGCTTCCCTCAACCCCATCTGAGAACAGACATCCCCGATCTCCCACGGGTATTGGAACCACTTCCCCCTCGAGTCCAAACAACTTCTAACAGGGAGGGACTCGAATGTTCGGCCCGAGGTTCCTCTAGTAACGTTAGAGATACCATGAGTGCTAGAGGTCCGCAGTGCCTGCACCACAGCAACTGAAGGGGACGGATCCCCTCTATGTCACAATACACCCTACTGTTGACACTTGTTTATTGTGGGAACCAACATAATCAAATCATCGTGAATAACACTGTGTAGGGTTCTGCAGCAGAAGCTTAACTGCCATTTCAGTTCATCAAAGGGTACCCACCTATGTCATAATCAATTTAGATACAGCTTCAGTGCTGATGGATGACTAATACAAGGGCTGATCAACAAAGACTGAGACTGATTTTTTCCTGTAGCTTCTGTGATAATTTCATATCTGTAACATAAATATTTGAAGAGTGTGATTTTATGTACAATGTTGGTAGGCAGCAGCACTCTTGTATTGGTAGGTTGGTAGTAATGCTCTATTTTGTAGACCCTACCTGCATTTTGCATACCAGACAGTGGAAGTGGCGCAAGAGGAGCAGTACAGTGCAATCAAATTCGGTTTTCGTTTAAACCATACAGCCACCAAAACTTATGAAAAGCTAAATGAAGTAAGCGTACAGTGAAGATGCACTACCTCATGCAACAGTGTTTAGGTGGTTCAAGGACTTCAAAGAAGGCCGACTTGTCAGTGTTAAGCAAGGTGGGCCTGGTGTTTCAGCTTCTGCTGTGACTGAAGTCAACATCAACACAGCTGCTGTGATTGTCCAAGAGGATTGGCATATAACATTACGTAACCTCAGTGAAGTGTTGAGAATTTCATATGGCAGTGTGTTTACAATTATGCACGACCATCTCCATCTCCGAGTTTGTGGTTGTCGGGTGCCACGTCTGTTTAGTTCCAAACAAAAGGCTGTGAGAATGGAAACAAGCCGAGAGGTGTTGCGTCTCTCTGCTGATGGAGGGGATGCATTTTTTTAATCAGTTATCACCGGTGATGAATCATGACTGCATTGTTATGATCCTGAAGGAAAACAAGCCTGCACAGTGTGGTAATCGCCAGGTTCTCCAACACAAAAAAAGGTAAAAGTTGTTTCATCTGCAGGGAAAGTGATGGTGATCACATTTTTTTACTGTAATGGAATGATTTACCAGCATGTAGTTCCCCCTCACAGTTCCCTGTTACAGCAGCATACTACACGTTTGTATTGGCTACACTGAGGAAGCACATAGCAAAGAAACGACCAGAGCTTTCTCGGACTGGGTGGCAACTTCATCATGACAATGCATGGCCTCATGTCGCAAATCAAGTCATGCAGTTTCTGGCTCGATTCAACATTACCTATGTACCACATTCACCTTATAGCCCCAATCTTACACCCTGTGACTTTTTTTTATTCCCATCACTAAAGGCAAAGCTTAGGGGTATTCGGTTTGAGAACACTGAAGCAGTGCTCAAGAAAAGTGAGGCGATTCCCAAGGACCTGACAAAGAATGGTCTGCAGCACGTGTTCAAGGACTGGCAGAGAACGCTATAAAAAGTGCATTGAAGAAGGAGGGGACCACTTTGAAAAAGATCATGTAAACATTGAATTGCAGTAATAAACATCTGTGAAAAAAAATCAGTCTTAGTCTTTGTTGATCAGCCCTACATTCTTGCATACAGATTCTGTTCCACTGACAAACCCAGCAAACAGTTGTAAAGAGTCTTTTGCACAAGCTACTTGACCACATAGCAATTAAAATGCTTACGAATATCTGATTTTAGCTCCTTCCCACAAAACAATTCATCTATTTTTGTTCATGATAGTTGCCTTCCATCTTGTCCATGGCTCTCTGCTTAACAGCAAACAAGTGCTGTCCTTTCACTATACACATTGTTCACAACCTGCCATATAGCATAATGGTGCATAATGTCAGTTCAATGTTCTGGGAAAGGACATTCTCCACACTGAGCAGTATTTTTAAAATAATGCAGCATCTGTAAATCATTTCCGAATGCTCCTCACATTTATTTTGTTCATGATTAACTTTTAATAATCTATAATAATAAATTTTACCCCAAATATTACATTATTTCTTCTAGGACATCAATCCAACTAAAACATAATCAATGTGTTAATTTACAATTTTATTTTTTCAGGATTATGACTACAGCTATGACTACCACGTACCTCAAAATCCATGGGAAGCTTCCTCAACCACTCAAAAAACAAGTAGTACCACATCTGCAGAACAAAACTCATCAACCACTCAAAAAACAAGTAGTGCCACATCTGCAGAACAAAACTCATCAACCACTCAAAAAACAAGTAGTGCCACATCTGCAGAACAAAACTCATCAACCACTCAAAAATCAAGCAGTGCCACATCTGCAGAACAGAACTCATCATTGTCATCACTCACTATTCCTGCTTCATCAGTGTCTCCTATTGAGGATACCACTTCAACTATACTAAAACCTATCTCTAGCACAGAGGGCAGCACATTGTCTTGCAACACCACTGTGGAATGTTCAACATCAACCAAAGAACCTGAAGATAACCAGCAGGAGCAGGGAGTTAACAAAGGATCAGGGAAGGGAAGGCGACGGTGCAGTGCAGGCTTTGTTCGTGATAATCGTGGTCGTTGTCGGCGACAGAGGAAACCTGGACAACAATATACTGCACTACAGCTACCGTAAGTTGAACTTTACACTCTTCATGGGTTTATAACAAAGATGTCATTAAGTCATAATATCTAGTTCAGCCAATAGATTCAGGTGCCAAGTTCTAAACTGCAAAACACTGATATATCAGTGGTAAAAATAATCACATTTATTATGCAAGCTATAACAGTTTTCTTATATGATGGAACAATCTATGTACAGAAAGAGAGGAAACAAGAGCTATGCTTCCTTTGTTTTGAATAAACATTAAATATCCCTATATGTTATGTAAAGAATGAAGCTAGCTACAGTGAAGCATTAAATATTACACAAATACAGCTATTAGCAAAAAAACTTCACTTATAGAATAAAAAGAAGTATTTCAGAAAGTGGAGTGCCATTGTTACTCAAATTAGGCAAGTGAGTCAACCTTGTATATACTTTTCTCCACTTACAAGTTTTTTATGAAGACTAGTTTCTGGGGACTTCTCCCCTATCAGCAGCTCTGTGGTAGACTCACTTATTTTAAGAAAATGATGTAAATTTTTCTTATTAATTGAAATAATTGTATTTATAGGCTGCACTATGGCTTAGTGGTTACACTGCTTGACTCTCAACAAGGCAGCCTAGGTTCGATCCCAGGCAACTGCAAAGTGAGATTTGTGATGGACAACATGACGCTGGAGCAGTTTTTCTCCAAGTTCCCCGGTTTCTCCCGCCAGAATTCCACCGATTGCTCCATCATCATTTTTCCTATCACCTCATCTCTCTCGTACTTTCACTTCTGGCATTGGGCTGATCACTCATTCCGGAATTTCTCTGATCAGGAAACCTCTGATTCTCAACCCAGTGCGCAGTTCAGCAGGCCCTGTGTTCCACTTCAAGGAAATACAGGAATTCAGTCATTCATTCATGTATTTATAATATACTCTTTACATTACAAAGGTACTGCATCAAAATATTTATAATTGCTGCTCAAATGATTTTCTTTAAAGAAAGTCATATCCATCATTGCATTGCTAGACTGAATACCTTTATGTTTATAAGTTTTGTTACACCATTTCTTCTTTGTATATACAGTAAAATATAACAAAACTTGGGAACCTTAACTATAACAGCAAACATTCTAAATCAACGTCACAAAAGCTTAACAGATTGGCTCAATGATTTCTAGTGGGTAAAACAGTTGTCACTGCACATCCAAGCCCTTCCCCATATTTATTGTGATGTCTATAAATGCTAAAAGTGTTATATTTAAATCTATTTCCTTGTGTAAATAGACAATATATTCCAATTTTGTGCAGATGTTTTCCCAAATAATTGTATCTAGTCTGAAAAGACAACAGTAATTTGGATGGAAAGTCTAGAATTTTGTTAGGTTTATTACTATTTTCTGTTAAGCATTTCTGTTGCTTATTTTTATTCATATTGACATAATCAGAACTTCTTTTTAATGATTCATATGACAAATTTGAATTCTCCTCCTTTGCAGCAAAACATAACAATATTCAAAATTACTACATCTCTCAATACTCTCTCAATACTCAAAATTAATTTTTAATCACTTTAGATTCACTTTCTAAAACAAAGCATTGAAACATGTTTTGGAGACAGCTGGGTCCTCATCAGCGTAGACTGACCTGCTATGCTTCCTTCCATGACTTCTAGATAACATTTCCTGGATAAAGGTTATGTGTGATGAGATATTTTTCCTATTCAATATTTAACAAACTGTTTTTATTTTAAAGAGGTTTATCTTAAGTTCCAAATTCGTCTAGAGATTGCCTAGGAACATACATACTTAGCAGTAGAGAGGAGGTATATGGGAATAATTTAGTTAGTTTTAGTCTTGTAACAGCAATGGTCACTGCACACTGTTAGGAAAAAATGCCTGCCCTGATTGGAGATTGCGAGGTTTGTGCAGTTTTTTGAGTTTGATTTATGAGTCACTATGTTTACACTCAACTTCACTTACTATGTTGTTGTATAATTGAAACGTTTTCAAGATCATTTGATCTCACCCTCAGCTGTTTGGTGACTAAATGAACATTCTTCTTCCTCCACTACATTCATATGTAGTAGTGGAGGAAGAAGAATGTTCATTTAGTCACCCAACAGCTGAGGATGAGATCGAATGATCTTGAAAACATTTCAGTTATACAACAACATAGTAAGTGAAGTTGAGTGTAAACATAGTGACTCATAAATCAACTCAAAAATGAATACTTCACTATATCAAGATTTAACTGTATTGGAACACCACAGTGAAGCGAAATAATTATTAATTTTTAGATGAGTCGTATTTATTACACATCTGCTTCACTTTCATACCTATTTTGAGGACATGTTTCGCAAATCATCGTTTGCATCTTCAGCTCTTATGCGACTAAAGCTTGATCCAGTGATGTGGGTAATTCTGGAGTTGCTGCTGCCATCTGTTGATTTAGTGATGAACTTAAATGTGGGGTTCTCTTCTGGCGGGATTTCAAAGTTCATTAGTTGGTTTTTATGTTTTTCTATGTATATTCTCTCCCATATGACGAGTTCACTATGTTTTTGTACGTATTTTAGTAATTCTGTGCTATCTTCAATTTCATGATTTTCAGACCAGAAATGAGCTGCTATTGCGGACTTATCATTATTTTTGTATCTTAAGTGCCTGAAGTGTTCTTTCTTTCTAGTGCCTATGTTTCTTTTTGTCCTCCCTATGTAAATTTTTTCACAGTCTTTACACTTAATCTTGTAAATGCCTGACTTTTTCTCTGGTTTTATCTAATCAGTATTATTACTGTGAAGTAGGTTTTTAATGTTGTAATTGTTTTTTGGTGCCAATGTTATATTGTATTTCTTGAATATTTTTTGGAACTTTTTTGTGGCCCAGGGGTGGTAAGTAAATTTAGCAAATCTAATTTCTTGTTTTATTGGTGTGAGAGCTGTGATCTGTTTTAATCTCTTTTGAAGTTTGAATGATTTTAATTTTTTATCTACAAGGTTTTTTCCATATCCATTTTTAATTGCAGTTTTTAAGATTTGATGGTATTCGTTTTGATATTCTTGCTGGCTGAGGGGTAGATTTACTAATCTGTGTGTGAGACTGTTGATGGTGGCATGTTTGTGTGGAATTGGGTTGAAACTATTTGCTTTGATAGAATAGAATAGAATAGAATAATTTATTCGTCATAAACATTTACACTGGTTGGGCAAGAGCCCAGTAAACAGATGACTCGTCAAGATTAAGATTAGAAATACAAGAGAATATATCAAAAACAATTAAAGATAATATGTACAGTGATGCTTAAACAATTATGTGCAAATGCAATCTTGTAGTTGCTACATTGGTCCTAGAGACTGTCTGCCATATATTCTCTTACTGAATAATATGCTTTTTCAGCAAGAGTCTTTTTTAATGTGTTTAGAAACTGGGTTTTATTTTTAATTTCTCTAAATTTTGGCGGTAATTTATTATATATTTTTATGCCTGCATAGAAAGGACTTTTTTCAAATAATGTAAGTCTATGGGCCGGCACTTTCAGATATTTTTGTGTTCTGGTCCCATGAGTGTGTTCATTCTGTTTTATATAATAATTATCAAAATTTTCATACATGTATTTGGTTAATTCATAAATATACTGAGAAGGCAGAGTAAGTATAAGTATGTAATTATCTGTGTGTGTTGCTTTTCTATGGATACCAAATTCTAGTTTTTCATTGCTTTTTATGATTTTAAGGTCCAAAAAAGGTAGAGTACAGTCCTCTTCAGTTTCCACTGTGAATTATATGCTGGGTTCTTGCACGTTGAGTAGTTTCAAAGCATCATCTATTTGTTTGTAGGGCACTATTGCAAAGATGCCGTCTACATATCTGTACCATGTTTTAAAAATATGAGGGAAGGCTTTAGTTATATGTGTTTCGAAAAAGCTCATGTATAGATTGGCCAAAAATGGTGATAGCGGGCTTCCCATAGCTAGTCCTGAAATTTGTTTATAATATTTTCCATCGAAGACAAAATAATTTTGATGTATACATAATTCAGTCATTGCCAAATATTCTTCTATTGCATTGGCATCTAGGTTTATAGAATTTAGCCATTTTTTCAGTTGAATCAAAAGTTTGTCTAATGGAATGCTAGGGAAGAGGGAGCGGACATCAAAGGATACTAAAGTGTCAGGAGGTTTTAGTTTAAGATTTTGAATTTTTTCTACCAGGTCTAAAGAGTTTTACTCAGAGTATGGAATTGTGGAAAGGACTGAAATTTTTTGGACAGCCATTTTGCCAGAAGGTAAGTAGGAGTGTTTATATTATTTACAATGGGTCTCATGGGTATGTTGGGTTTGTGTATTTTAGGCAAACCATATAGTCTTGCAAGGGTAGGGTTGTCTGGTTTGATAGTTTTTTGTTCTGCAGTTGTTAAAATTTTACTATTAATGATGGTTTTTTGTACATCTTTTATGCATCGGTTGAGTGGATTAGAATCTATTTCTTGGAATTCTTTTTGTTGTAGTAACTCTAACATTTTTTCCTTGTATATAGCTGTGTCTAAAATTACTATTTTGTTCCCTTTATCAGCCCTTAAGAAGATTACATCCTTTTTCCTTAAAGATTTAATTATCTTAATTTGTTTCAAATGTTTTCCTGGTTTTTTATTTATTAAGTTTTCCAATATAGGAGATGATTTTTTCCTAATTATATTTTTGTCCATGGTTTCCAAGCCTTCTACTGCTAATTCTATATCTGCAATGAATTCATCCAGGTTGCTGGAGTATGTTATACATGTTTTTAGGCCTTGCTTAAGCACATCTATTTCTTCAGTGTTAAAATTTTGCTTTGAGAGATTAATTACATTGTCTAGGGATGTGTTCTTTGCTGAAATATTGTTAAGTTTTGGTTGCCAATGATTATGGTTATGCTTTAGTTTCTTCTTTTGACGATAAACTTTCTCTTTGACTTTATAAAATATGTTCAAATGATTTGGTCTCTAAATGGTCCCATGCTGTGTTTCCTAGTAATTTTACCAGTTTCAAATGCAGGTTGTACAATGAGAGGTCTATATTAGTTAGTTTTCTGTAGTGATTGGCTTTTTTGGATTGAAAATTAATAATGAATACTTCACTGTTAATAATGCTTCTGCTTTTAATATTTATGACGTTTGTGCAGTTATCCAATTTTTGCACATTTAGAAACAATCTCAGCAGAGATCCATTGTCAATATGCCATGTGTATGGATATGACCATTGAACCTTTCGATCAGACAATAATGCAGGAAATTCACTTAAGGAAACACCAATATTCACAACAAAGACCAGAGCAGTCAACTGTCCCTTGTGACAGTACTGGTGGAAAGTGTGTGTGGCAAGCAATTTTGCAGAACAGGTGCTTCACAATTTCAGAACTCTACTGTCACTTATAATATATGTATCAATTATTTCTTCAAAATCAACAACTATCAGAAAAATTTGGGTTATATTTTAAGTATATGTATGGTTTAAATATTCTAAAATTTGTAACTATGAATGGAATATCATGTCTTCTGAGTAATGTCCATTAAGTACAAAAGTGAATTGAGAATATATTGACACATTACTTCACTCACACTGTTAATTCACAGGACATGTTTCAAGAGCTCTTGCTCTTATCATCAGCTGATACTCGATTAGTGTAAGTTGTAGTGGTTTCCTCTTTCTCCGTATTGTCAATAGATGGCGTGATGTACTTGTCAAAGATGTCCGGTGGTGGAGTTTCAAAATTCATGACTCTATGACGATTTTTGTTAATGAAGATTTTTTCCCATACGGAAAGGTCTATGGGGTGATTAACATATTTTATTAGAGGTGTTTCCAAGTTGATGTCATGTCTAGTATTCAAAAAATGAAAAGCCACTGCTGATTTTTCTGTTTCACCATTTTTAATGTTTCTTATATGTTCTTTAGTTCTGATGTTAATATTTATTTTTGCTTTTCCTATATAAATTTTAGGGCAAGTTTCACATTTGATCTCATAGATTCCTGGTTTTTCTTTGGTAGTGATTGAATGTTTGGGAGGGCCTTTTAACAAATTTCTGATATTAAACCTATTTTGAGGTGCAAGAGTTATGTTGTGTTTTGAGAAGATTTTTTGGAATTTGTTATAGGCTGATGGGTGGAAGGTGAATTTTTTAAAAAGTTTTTTCTCTTTTTATCCTGTAGGTTCTAGGGTGGTGGTTTCTTTTATTTTCTTAGCTTTGTTGAGTCTTAACTGTTTTGTCTACTAAATTTGGGTTGAAACCGTTGGATATAGCTACTTTTTTTATGTGTAGGTATTCTTCTTGATTATCTTCTCTGTTTAGTGGAAAGTTGATCATCCGAAAGATTAAACTGTTGAAAATGGCATGTTGGTGTTGTTTTGGGTTGAAACTGTTGTTCTTGATGTAATTGTCTGTGTGTGTCGGTTTCCTGTAAATACCAAAAGTGAGTTTGTTGTTCATTTTTTTGATCTTGATGTCCAAAAAGGGGAGCACACCATCCTCTTCTGTTTCCAATGTAAATTTTATGGCTGGATTTTGTATATTCAAAAGTCTAAGACCATCTTGTATGAGTTTTTTAGGTACTATGGCAAAAATGTCGTCAACATAGCGATACCACACTTTGAAATAATTTGGAAAAGTTTTTGTGATATGTGTTTCAAAAACACTCATAAATAAATCTGCCAAGAAGGGAGACAATGGGTTGCCCATAGCTAGGCCTGTTTTTTGTTTATAGATCTGTCCATTAAAGCTGAAAAAATGTTGATTGATACAAATTTCTGTAAGTTGTAAAAGTTCTTCTATTTCTTCAGATGTTATTTGTATTGATTCCAGCCATTTTTTGAGAAGTGGAATAAGCTCATTGGTAGGTATACTTGGATATAAAGAAATGATGTCAAAGGAAACTAAAGCATCTGTAGAGTTGATCTTTGTGTCCTTCTCCTGAAGTATTTACAGGAAACCGACACACACAGATAATTACATTAAGAACAACAGTTTCAACCCAAAACAACACCAACATGCCATTTGCAATAGTTTAATCTTTCGGATGATCAACTTTCCACTAAACAGAGAAGATTATCAAGAAGAATACCTACACATAAAAAAAGTAGCTATATCCAACGGTTTCAACCCAAATTTAGTAGACAAAACAGTTAACAGACTCAACAAAGCTGAGAAAATAGAAGAAACCACCACCCTAGAACCTACAGGAGAAAAAGAGAAAAAACTTTTTAAAAAATTCACCTTCCACCCATCAGCCTATAACAAACTCCAAAAAATCTTCTCAAAACACAACATAACTCTTGCACCTCAAAATAGGTTTAATATCAGAAATTTGTTAAAAGGCCCTCCCAAAAATTCAATCACTACCAAAGAAAAACCAGGAATCTATGAGATCAAATGTGAAACTTGCCCTAAAATTTATATAGGAAAAGCAAAAAGAAATATTAACATCAGAAGTAAAGAACATATAAGAAACATTAAAAATGGTGAAACAGAAAAATCAGCAGTGGCTTTTCATTTTTTGAATACTAGACATGACATCAACTTGGAAACATCTCTAATAAAATATGTTAATCACCCCATAGACCTTTCCGTATGGGAAAAAATCTTCATTAACAAAAATCGTCATAGAGTCATGAGTTTTGAAACTCCACCACCGGACATCTTTGACAAGTACATCACGCCATCTATTGACAATACGGAGAAAGAGGAAACCACTACAACTTACACTAATCGAGTATCAGCTGATGATAAGAGCAAGAGCTCTTGAAACATGTCCTGTGAATAAACAGTGTGAGTGAAGCCATGTGTCAATATCTTCTCGATTCACTTTTGTACTAATTTGTGCTTCACTGTCCCTACGCTTCTTTCAAGTTTATACTTTGAATGTCCATTAAACTTACTAAACCTAGAAATTTACTGTAGTTTGAGATATAAGCAAATAATTGGTATGCTTTTACTTTCAGGTTTGGACTACGGCTATTTCCAAGACCACTGGTACAAATGCATCCTGATAATTCCTGATGTTAATGAAGCTATACTGTTTTTCAACACTTCAAAAGCCTGAATTCAGCAGTCCCAAAATCATTTGCATTTTGAAGTGAACCTATAAGTAGATCAACGCAAACCACTGTGACAAAAAGTTGACTGATCTTAAAGATGTGATTTAGTGGTTTGTTGGAAATTAGGCTTGAAAATGCAATGCAATGAAAAGTAATGAAATTAATTGTGAGCTGAGGTATGTTTACACATATGTTCACATAAATTGAGATTTCTTCAGGGAAAGATGCTAAAATAATGAAAATCTAATCTTCAACTAGTAGTTCAGAAGTGTTCAATAACCAAGAAATTGGTATGTATAAATTGTAAATGCAATAAAAACGGTTTAAACATTACATTCACAAGTTTTTCTCAACTACAAGACCTACCACATATAACCAATCTACTCTAACAACTAGCAGATCTACTATGCCTGAAACATGCACTGTAATGATGTAGTGATGTTAGTGTTCTAATACAGACGCAGCAACCTTTAGCGTAATCAAAAAGCTTCTCTCTTCTAATCTTCATAAATGAAACATATTTTCTTCTTTGAATGGGAAAACTGATATACTAGCTTAGGGAAGGTCAATATATGAGGGCAAATCAATAAAGACTGAGAATGCTTTTTTTACACTAACATATGCTAGTCTTGGTCCAGTTTAGTATGGTCTTTTTCAAAGTAGTCTGCTTTGATTTGAATGCACTTTGCCCAACAATTCTGCCAGTCCTGCAAAACGTGCAGGAAGCCATCTTTTGACATCTTTATAACTGCCTCAACTTTCATCACGACAGACCCCAAAGTAGCAAAACACTTTCCCCTTAGTTCCTTTTTCAGACAGGGAAATACATGTAATCATGGAATACAGGTATGCATCTGCGTACATCTCAACCAGACATCGCAGTTGCATACACACTTCCACCCTCATCAACTTCTGTTTAGGAGTCAATCTTGGCATCCACCTTGCGCAAACACATCTCATGTTTAAGTGATTATGCAGAATTGAAAACACACTGCCATGGGAAATCTGAAACAGTCTGAAAACAGCCAGCTGTGTTAATCATGATTTCATTTACTGCTGTTGCTGGAGGATCTGGCCCACTTTACGTTGTTATTGAAACACAGCCCTTCTTACCATCAAAGTGCTATGGACTGTGGCAGAACATCACTAGATGCCTCCTGCAACATTCTGTAAGCTTCCATGCTGGATTTCTGCAAACGAAAACAAAACTTCAATGCAGCACATTGTTCTTCACATAACACTGCTATTTCCTATGTAGGCAACTGGCAAACTGAACTACTTTGTTCATCCCCTGTGTACGGATGCATGTGCAGCGAGTGTATTTTTTGTCCAACAATGAGAGCTGATCCACTGGCATTATGCAAAATTGTTTCCACAGTGTACCTTTGTTGTGTGTGGTAAGGAAAAAAGCTGTCTTTATTGACTCACCCTTGCATATTCAAGAAAGGAAAGCTGGTATGACGAAGGATGTTAATTAAAAAAAGGGGGCAATGGAAATTTTAGTTTATAGCTTGTGATTAAAATTTTATTCCAAAAATAATATTTACAATACTTTCATTCATTCATTTACACAATTTTCATCATTTGCATTGTCTAACATTTCAGGAACTTCTTATGATGGTCTCTGACAAGAAATAGCCTGAAATAAATAAAAAGTTCAAATTAATTTTCCATCCATTTTATCTACATCTATTATATCCTACAATAATAAACTTAAAATGTATTTAAAATACTTAAAAGTGATACAGTGTACAGTAGAAGACTAGCAATTGTAATGTTTTTATTATTAAGGAATGTAGAATTGGCACTTGGAACATTAATACCTCTAAAATTTAAATTTACACGAAATTCAGTTAGACATGAATACAAATGTTCCCTGAAACATGTTTATGTAATAAGCCTAGATGTTTACAATAAAAGAAACTGGTATAGTGAAACCAGTCAAAAATAATATAAGGATGAAGTCGACTGATAATTCACACAGTTTTACTCACCAGTCTTTCATGCAGTACACTTTTGCAGATTCCTGCCCACATTATGATTTGCTATCAACTGATTTCAACATCCATATCACTCATAGATAAATGCATTTCCCTAATGGGGTTTGAATAATTTGCCATATATAAGCTCACTTTCAAGAGAATTTCAAATTTCACCATCTAATCCTTTTACTCCTCTTCCAGGGATCTAACTCTTTAACATTCCTTACACTTTTAAAGGTATAATTTCCATATTTGTTATTTGTTTCTCCAAAAAGGACAGCTTCCGCCAATTTATTCATTTGTTCACAATGCATATTTCAGAAATGTTTCAATTTTATACACCTGTCTTCAGCAGAATGGAACTCTTGAACATTTCTGTTAAAGATAGGTTTCTGCTTAATGCAGGTACGCCTATATTAACAAAATTGAATTATGCACATATATAAATTGACATACAAAGATAAACAAAAAATTTGCATAACTTATTGATTGTGTATTAGGGTATTTCTGTTACAGCATAATATAAATCAAAATTTATAATGCATGCGAAAGAAATATACACATGACTCCTTTATTTTTTCTAGTAGTCATGGAGAATTTTCTACACATATTGCTGCTTAGCTGTTGAACTTCTAAACCCTTTTGTCTGAGGAAACACTTCAAACATACCAAAGTCAAAAAACTTTTTTAAACCACTTCTCGAACTGTAAAAACACTTAAGCTCCACTTACTTTTGAAATTAATTTGAAATTAATTTCAAAAGTAGTAATTTAAACTGTAAAAACACTTAAGCTCCAGTTCGAGAAGTGGTTTAGAAAAGTTTTTTTGATTGATGAAGCTCCACTGTTTATAAATACTTCTATTTATAGTTTCATTATACCAAAGTCATTTTGTGTTAAGACAAATTGCTGCAGTTCCTTGAATACTACAGAATTATTTCTAGGCCTATGTATATGTGTAAATCTTAGTTTAAATTTCAGTGCTGTTAATGTTCCAATTGCCAATTCAAAATTTCTTAAATGTATAAAAGTATTTCAGGATGTATAGACTAATCCAAGTGATCTGATTAGAAAGCATACACAGAACAAATAAAAATTCATTTTCATAAAAAACTTACAGAAAAGCAGTTGGGGCACTCTCCAATAATGTAATTGAAAGCCTTTTTGCTTGTAGGAACTGTCTGAAGCCACTATAAAAAATATAAAAAAGCAAATGTTAAAGATTTTTCTCCTTGTGTAAAGACTGGTTGATAATACATAAAGATGACAACCAGAATGGAAATGACAAGGTTAAAACTTGTAGGAAGATCCTATTAAGATGTCAGTAAAGACCGTATATAAAGGCAGCTATTCAACTTTATTGGTTGGTAATGATACATTTGTGCAGGAAAGTCAGGAGTTTTGTGTCCAGTTTATTAGCACTCAACTTGACTGTCATTATGAATGCAGCACATTCATATCCTAAACCCATGTTGCACCACATGGCTTACACCATTTCTGGAGTGCTTTGCTGAAAGGCCGCTGCCTCCACAGGTTGGCTGGATTCTTTGGTCTTTTTGCATACACTGTTGACTTGATATAGCCCCACACAAAAAATCTGGAGGCTTAAGTCTGGGCTCTTAGGAGGCCATTGGATGGGTCCATCACAGCTACACCAGAGATCACTGAATAGATGATTTAATTATTCCATACTTGGGAGCCTAATGTGGTGGAGCACCATCCTGTTGATAAATAATGGTGTCCAGTACCCAGCTTCCTGTAATTGAGGGGTCACAAACTGATCGATCATATCAAGGCAACCAATGGCACAGTCTCCTCTGCAAAAAAGAATTTCTCATGCATCACTCTGTATCGTACATTCCCTTTAGGGCTGGTTCGTTCAAGTTTGTATGAGACAGTGGATTCTCGGTTCCCCAAACAATGCAGCTATGTGTGTTGACTCGGCCACCTAATGAAATGTGGCTTTGTCAGTAAACACCCATTGATTTAACCATTGATCATCTGCTGCCTGCCGTTCACACATTATGATAGCACAACTGAGTCGAGCTTCATAATTCTGCCACATCAGTGCTTGCGATCACTAATTATGGTACGAAAACATCTTAAGGTACCATCCAACAATTCTCTGACATGTGCATGGCATATTCTGCTCTGTTGATAAGCAGTGGAGTGACTTTTGTGGAGTCTGAGTCATGGCTTGTCAAATATCTTCTTCTCTATTATCATGCAGTCTTCCACCTGTGTGAGACATTCTTAGACCATTTTCCAAGAACATCTACCATTTAACAATGTCTCGATATGCTGGGACATACCGACTTCTGAAAGCTTGCTAGGCTGCTATTACACTTGAAAATTTTGCATACCACACAACACATTGAGCATGTTGTTGTGGCATTACAACCATTTTGTTTTGTTTTGTTTTCTTTGCTTGATAGCATTTTCATGCCACTGGAAACATCACTCATTTGTTAACTCCCAACCTTCCCACTTAGATTACGGAAAATTGCTCAGAGACATGTACAGTGCGATCCATATAAACCTGAACCATTTCAATAGGCCATAGCTTTTGAACCAATAACAGGACACACGTGCAACTTTGGGAGAATATAATACACAATTGGGGGATTACATTACACTGTTTATATCTCAGAGAAAATGTTAGAAGTGTCCTCCACCAGCATCTATACATGATTGCACCTGTCTCACCATATTCTCTTAAGTTTTACGGAGAGTATCCTCGCCAACGTTACTTATTTTGGTTCGAATGGATTCCTTGAGAACATCAATTGTCCATGGCCTATTCTTGTACACTCTATTTTTTAGATACCCCTACAAGAAAAAAATCTGGTGAGGTTAGGTCAGGCGATCTGAGGGGCCACAGACCTTTTGAGGTTATTCCATTATCACAGAAACTGGTTACAAGTTCCATGGTGTCATTAGACGTATGGCGCGTTGCTCCACCTTGCTGGAAATAATCTTCTCTCAATTCGTTATCATCCTGCTGCTCCACAAATGTCTTGAAGATACCCAGTGTCTACAGTCGTATCAAAGAAAATGGGACCAACAATCCTGGAAGTTGACACCGCGCACCATACTCCAACCTTTTCATCATGCAGTGGGGTTTCGTGGATCACTTGGGGGTTTAAAGCAGCCCAATATCTGGTGTTTTGTGTGTTTATGTAGCCTGACAGATGAAACCATGCCTCATCTGTAAACCACATTATGGAGAGAATGTCTTTACGTGAAATAAGTGTACCCTGAAGCCATCAACATTAATTGATTCATTTATCATAATCTGCTTCTTTCCGTTGTTGCAACATATGCACTCTGCAAGGTCGTAATCCCGATTTCTTCACAGCTCTTTAAATGTTCCATGTGAATATCCGATTCCTGGCTCAATCAACTCAACGATTTGTTTGGAGAATTCAATAGCCTTCTGCAAACATCTGTAACAGTCTCTGCATTCATGGCGGTCTATGTTTACCACTGTCACTAATGAGTATACCAGTTGTCACTTCGAAATTCCTGTTGTGTGACCAAGGAATTTGTCGAGATTTAACTGTATTGGAACACCACAGTGAAGCGAAAAATTATTAAATTTTAGATGAGTCGTATTTTTTACACATCTGCTTCACTTTCGTACCTATTTTTAGGACATGTTTCGCAAATCATCGTTTGCATCTACGGCTCTTATTCGACTTTTTTTTTTTTTTTTTTTTTTGCACAGTCGAGTTAGCATTTAGGAATTTGTCTTTCAATATGTTTTCAAAATGTAAACACGCTCTCGTAGTGATTACTGCATGTTGCTGTTATTAGTGAACATTTAAGAATGTCAACAATTGTCAATTCTCCCAGAGCCACTAAGATCACTAAAACAAATTTCTACATTCTACGAGTTTTTAAAGGGAAATTATGGCCTATTGAAATGGTTCAGGTTTGTGTGGATTGCACTCTACATTAACTTCAAAATATGTTTTGCTTTTCTGACTTCTCAAATGGTTCATCCTGTATATTGCACAATTCATGGGAAACTTGCCAGAACCTATGTATGGCAGCCTTAGTTAAATTTCAACTTTATCTTTACCATTTCCACTTCAGGAAACAGCATACTGGATCAACATTGTACATAGCATCTTCATAATAGAAATTATTCAAAAAAGCATAAACTATAACTCCCACTATAATGCTCTCTAGTTCAAAGTTTGGTTAACAAAACCAGAGCGACAGAAAAAGCACAGAACAATAACTGATGCTGTTTATTATTTATTTGTTTAATACATTGGTTAAGGCCCAGATGCATGTCTACCTCTTTTTCAGACATAAACCACAAAATTACATAAAACAAAATCCTTTAATATCGCAGTGTTTATCTAAACCCAATGCACATTTAAACTTACTAATATACATTTCTCTTCTAGTATTACCTTTTATCTTTTGATAAAACTTTAAAGATTTATTTTCCCTCATTGTGTAATGCATATATTCTCAAACCTAGTTTTGGCCAGTTTCCAGAAACTTCTCTCAAATTTCCCTCTTCTCAGCCAACATCATCCATTTCATTCCTGGTTAGCTCTTTCACAACTTTGTGAACCCAATATACATCCCCCTATTTGTTATAAACATCTTAGGATAGCATTTTTAAAAGGAATTAAAGAGTAAAACTGTGGCTTTCAGAAAATATTTATTGTATCAAACTTCAAAGTTGGTTAATGACTAAATTGCAAGCAGGCAAAAAGTGTCAATTCAGTTACAAACATATGACAGATGTATAAGAAACAAACTTATAGCTTTCAATTCTCAATTTGGTTTCTGCTCCTAGTTTTCACTAGTTTTTAGTTTTCTAAAAATATATGTTATTCAATAAAAACTATTTAATTTGCTACTGTTTCATCACAATTGTATTACTATCTCACAACTTTCACTGCACTTCATTTGTCAGATGATATGTGCAAATATTCCACACAATCTTGACAAATATCATACACTATAAACTATTGTCATTCACAATCACTTATGCTTAAGTAGTGTAAACATCTAACTGCAGTAGTCACCTAGGTATAATGGTACCGCCTGTGGTGCCATATTATTAAAAGTGGTCGTTTAACACTATACATATACATTTAGGTATAATGGCTAAGTACCATAAACTCAATCACATTCACATTCTTTCTGTTATTGGCATACCTTATTGTTGAAGGTTGCTGTGATATGTAGAATTTTCAACACAATTAGGCCTATAATGTGTTTGCGCACACTCATGAGGAACTTCTGAGTGTGAGGTCACAATCTATAGTATGGCTCGTTTTAAAATGCAGTAAAACCATGTTAACCCAGGCCTCTTTACCCCAGATGTCCAGATAACCAGGACCGGTTTTGAAAAAAAAATGTTTAGTGTAGTAAACGAAGACATATTTTACAGGTGATAAATTGCTATTCTCAATGTGCACATAACTGGAATTCTCTTGCCAGTGGAGAAATTCATTGCACTCACCCAACCTGCTTTGGACCAAACAGAAGGAGAAACTTTGATAAAGTAATGAAAAAAGTTGTGGCCTGGTGTGTGTGACTTGCCAGAAAACAAGACTGAAGAAGAAGAAAAAAAAAAAATGTGGAAGTAAGATTTTATAAATATTTTTAAAAATATCAGTATTTTTTTCAACGTTGATGAAGAAAACACTGACAATGATGGAAGTGATAAACCGATTACAGAGGAAGGCATTATTGTATCACGCAGTGTTAGTAAATATGAAAATGAAGAGTATTCAGATTCAGACAGTGTTGATGAACCAGCTGTGGTTATGAGCCACCACCACAAGCGTAGCAAACACAGAGAAATTGATGACTTATTTTAAGAGCAAAGCTGAAATATTGCCAAATGAAATTCCAATGTTAAAGCAGTTGCAAGATCGTACTGTTTGTAAGCAATACACTAAACTGAGATAGTTTGTAGCTATATTGTGCACAGTGCAAATACATAGGTTATTACAGTACATACAGTATATGTGGTTTGTTCAAAAAGTTCAAAGTTCTGGAACATTTGTAATTTCACACCAATGGAGTGTTGGATAGAAATGTGGTTGGCATCCCTGCACGTGCCTGTGTTTGATGTTTAAATGCCAAAAGTTTCATTGTTGTATATCTATTAATTATCGTTCAGTGCTGTATTGTGTAGAATGTTGTGTCGCACAGTTTGGGAATTTCAAGTTGGCAGAGTTAGAGGAACAATGTGTCTGCATTAAATTTTGCACGAAACTCAAGAAAACCTTTACTGTGACACACCAAATGATGCAGGAAGCCTGTGGTGACGAGTGCTTAAACCATAATCAGTGTTATAACTGGTTCACATGACTTAAAAATGTTCAGGTGGAAATTAAAGATGATCCTCGTTCAGGACGTCCTTCAACGTCTACCAGAGATGCTTATGTCAGGAACGTCAACGAAATTGTGCATGCCAATTGGAGACTGACTGAGAGATTGTAGAAGAATGTAACATTTCAGTTCGATCAGCAACTTGGAATGCATCATGTTGCCGCCAAGTTCGTCCCACGGCTCTTGAGTCAAGACCAGAAAGATCATCGCCTCGCAATCTGTGAAGAGCTTTTGGATCACACAAATGAGGATGAGATGTTTCCCTGCGGACGTTTTTTTATTTCCAAAGTTGAAAACCCACTTGAAAGGGCGAAGATTTGTAACGATAGATGAGATAAAAGAAAATTCACAAATGGCACTTCACGAGATCCAGAAAGAACTGTACCAAGACTGGTTCTGTTGGGAGTGGTGTATTAATTGTGGAGGAGAGTATTTCGAAGGAGATCACAATAAGTATGCACCATAAGTAAAAGGTAGTGTAGAAACATGTGGACAAAGTTCCGGAACTTTTTGAACAGACCTCATATGTGTTTTTAGGTGAAAATGCACCAATAATAATTCCTAAACTCTGTTACCATCAGGAACAGAAAACAAAATTGCATGGAGCTTGATTGGGACTGTATGGTGGATGAGTTATAAGTCTGACAGCTGTAGACTCCAGGAACTGAATGGTGAAGTTGGCTCTGTGTACAAAGGCATTATCATGATGGAGAAGGATCTCTTGCAGTCCTGAAAATGGTCAGTCGGTTTAAACTTTTGGCAGACAAACTGTGGTGTACCAATTAGCAATTACCATTCTTTGTTCCTCCTGTAGAATGGCAGAATTTTCAATTGCCAATGCTTCAGGATGCTTCACTTTGGTCAGGGGATTATCATCAAGAAAGATCCATATCACTGACTGCTGCTTGGTCTCTGGATAAAACTGATAAATCCAGGTTTTGTCACCAGTGTTGATGTCAGAAACCCCTCTACAGTCCCTTTCAGCATTTCCTCATACCATTCAATACGATTGTGCTTTTTTTCCTCTTAAAATTGTGAGGCATCAATCAGGATGAGGGCCTGCCTCGGTAGCATGGTATTAGCATGTCTGCCTCACATTTAAGAGGTCCCGAGTTCAAATCTCGGTCAGGGTGGGTTACCTGGATAAGGTTTATTCCGGGGTTTTCCCTTATCCTGAAAGATGAATGTTGGGTAACTCTAAGCTCCATGGACCCCGGGCTCATTCGAGCATCAATTCACCCATTCCATCCATCGTCTGATATGACTTAATGTTGGAGGATGTTAAAAAAAAAAAAAAAAAAAATCAGGATGAGGCCTTCCTCACATGAAATAATTCATAAAGGATTTTCAAAACTACTGGAGAACCAATCTGCTAAACTATCTTAATTTCTTTAAATATTAAGTATCGTTTTCACAACAATTTTTTCAGCAGCTGCATGTTTTCCTCAGTCATTGCCACTTTTCTCATCTATTAGAGAAGTTCAGCCGCTTTTAAATTCTTGAAAACACTGGATAAGTGTAACACAGGAAGAAGCAATGTCCCCAAAAGTCTGCTATAAACATTTAAGGCTATGGCAATGGTTTAAACCATTTTAAAATCTCAAAAAATCATTCCCAGAGTAGGAAGGTCACTATCCTACACTGGTTTATTCAACATTCTGTATTCAGTTCTAATATGCCAATCTTAAATTTATCACATTTCAAAATCGTTGTAGTGACCCTCGTAGACATTATCATGGATACCATATACATTGTCTGGAGTATCCTTGAAATGTGCGAACATCAGTTTCTGTAATATATTTTTTTTTTTTTTTTTTTTTTGTTCTCACTTGAATTATCCATATTTTCTCTTATGCACTACCAGTCATACTACTGTGGACTTATTCAAAATCTCTTCAATATTACTTTCACATTAGTACATATTGTCATCACTGTACTCATATACATTGCACAGTCTAAAGTATATATCATCACACATTACAGTAACTCCTCTTGCAGAAACATTTAATATTTCATCTACTACTGCTTTCCTACTCTGCAAAATGTCTTGGGTTCCGTTCTGCTTTGTAATTGCTGTTAGAGATAAGCTGCAACGTTTTCTTTAACACTGCTATTGCTCTGCTTTATACCAACACTATTAGTCTGCTGCACTGTTGTGATTTACTCATTGACTAAGCAGTTTAACCACATTCCTGCCCGCCTCGATAGTACAGATGGTAGTGTGTCCGACTCACGCTCAAGAGGTCCCAAGTTCGAATCTAGGTCAGGGTGAGTTACCCGGATGAAGTTTTTTCCAGGGTTTTCGCTTATCCTGAAAAATGAATATTGGGTAACTCTGAGCTCTATGGACCTGTGCTCATTTGAGCATCATTTCACCCATTTTATTCATTGTCAGGTATGACTTAAAGTTGGAGGATGTAAGTTACCAAAAAAACACTTTCCAGAGGCAACAAGCTCTACTAATCTATGGGTACCTACAGTTCTACCACCTCTTTTCATTAGCAATCAATATTATGGTGGTCTAGTATAAATATGTAGATTTTTGAATGCACAAATACTATTGACTAATTGCAATGTTGCACTCAAGAGATTTCTTGTTCATGTAAAATGACTTCAAAGTAGGGTGCAGATTCTTAGGTAAAATAATAAATAAATTATATATATATTTTTTTTGCAGGCACATAAAAGTCCACAAATATTCTGGGAATATTTTTCACATCTTAAACTATTATTTCCAAAGATAAAAAATGGAACATTTTAATTAAAAATCCAGAAATTATTCCAGAAATCCCACGTAAAGCTGCAGTAGCAAATTTTAGATTACTTACAGAACATGATTATTTGGCCAAACACTTACACAGAATAGGAATTTATACAAGTCCAAATTGTCCTCTGTGCAACAAAGAAGAGGAAATGACTGAAGAACATCTTTTAACTTGTGAAGCCCCACCTGCTGGACCCACTACACAGAAATATTGGAGAGCAAGAGAGCTAATGGCTTCATTGTCAAATTGAATGTTTAGCACTATACACCATACACACATTTACATTCGTCCAGCACACAGTAAAATCGGTACAAAGGTATAAAATAAAGAGGAAGCTGAGAAAAGCAAAACATCATTATAGTCTGCAGGATGATCACTGCAGCAGAAGTAAAAGTGTGTTAGATATCCTATCACTTTAGTTACTTGGGCATACTTCCCAAATTTGTGCAAAAAATTTCCATAAAAGTGGGCTTTCATTATATAGATTTAAACATTATGTGATCACTGCTAAAAAAAAAATAGTTCTAGTGTAATAAGCTTTCAAAAATTTAACTTTTAATTATTTAAATGAAAATCACAATAGCTCAGGGAAAATATTATAGGAACATACCTCATGTAGACATGATACATGATATATAGCATCACATTTCTCATTGTCACATGATTTTGATGGAACTTCCCCATTTAGTTGCATCATAACACAGATGGCACATTCTCCCTGGTGCACCAGTTCGTCAGACTGTTCACTTCCTGAAGGAGCTGAAGGGAATTCACTAATGCCCAAGATAGTTTTGAGGTTTTCTATTAATCCCTTCTCACTAGACCAGAGCTAGAATAAAGCAATACCTCCATCAAAATCAACCTATACATCATTGGCACAGCTGGGATTTGCTTCTGAGAGAGATTTACATTTTTAAGTGCATTTGCTTGAATACTTTAAGCATTCATAAAATGAAACAATTCAAACAGCATGCACTGTTCAAAATATTATATAAAATATTATGAGACTTTTCTAATTTAATTAATCAAAGGATAGTTCTTTCACTGAGCATCCAAAAATGTTACTTTTCAGGTGAACTACTACACAGATTTAAAATCTTATTTTGACAAATTTGATGTGCCCATACACTTCAAGTAGTAGGAACAAAATTAAGGATAATTTATGGGGAACTTCTTAAAAATATTTACAGCGAAAATTCAAAATCAGGTGTATACAACACTGATTCTTCATACTGCAAATGTTCTACTATTAGTAAAACCAAGAGATATAAAAACTAGACTAAAATAATATGCGAGATGTATGTATAAAATTCAGACACAAAAATCTGAATAAGTTCATAATTTTTTATCAACCATGAAATTGCGCCGGATATACACATTAAAACCAGCCAGATACACAGCTCACCTTGAAACATAAGAAAAACTACTAATCTGCTGCATCACATAAAAATTGTACATACACTTTGAATTTACATTTACCACCAGGAAACCCACTCAGAAAGATCATTTCTCAATACCAAGATACCACCAAATACAACCAATTTACAGAAATAATTAGCAGTCAGAAAACTAAGAATTTCTTTAGGATTCACAGATTCATAAGAAGGCCTTTTATAACTGAAATCATCTTTCTAGAATTTCATGTTCTTTTATTACCTACTAAAACAAACTACTTTTAATTAATAGAAGATTCTGGGCTGTAAGGCCGTGGTCCACTGGGCTTCTTCATCTCTCTCCCAAATGTTTCACTTGCAACTGCGGCAAGCACCATCAGTGGCATAGAAAAGTTCTCCTTGTTCTCTTCTTATTAAAATTGTGTTTGCATTTGTAAATTTCTATTGCTTCATGACATAGACGAGTACGATAGCAAGAAGTTGTGGCAAGGATGTCTGTTTCTTTTAGTTAATTGATGGAAATTAATCATTTCTCCACACTAGCCGTATATAGGCTAAGATATTTTATGGATAGAGTCAACATGAAAAATTCAATGCCATGGCCGGGATCCGTGGTTCAAATCCCGGCCATGGCATTGAATTTTTCATGTTGACTCTATCCATGTCTGTTTCTGTTTGTAAATTTCTATTGCTTCACGATATAAACCTTGGCCTTGCCACAACTTTTCACTATCATACTCGTCTATATTGCAAAGCACTAGAAATTTACAAACAAACACAATTTTAATAGGAAAGAAACATTAAAACTACACAAAACATGGTACTCAGCTTTAGAAAACAGATGCATAGCCAAATCACACGCTTCAATCTTAAAAAACAACGTCCATTTAAATCTAGATCAGGACCAATCAGACAGCGGGAGGACGGTACCTTCCAGCATATATATATGCCAACTCTCACTGCTGACAATTCAGTAGCTACAAACAGAACAAGAACTTTTCTATGCCACTGATAATGCTTGCAGCAGTTGCAAGTGAAACGTCTGGGAAAGAGATGAGGACCATAGACCATAGCCATAGCCCAGTGGACCATAGACTTTTAGCTCGGAATCTTCTATTGAACAAGACACCAGCCATGAAAGCCATCGTTTATTATTTTAATTAAGCTTTGAAACTTGATTTATTAAAACAAATTTGTATAATGCAACTCAAATAGTTAGGACCGGCAAACACTTTTTTCTTTGATGTTAATGTGAGGTTGAGTATTTCCCAGATGCCTCAAGAAGTTGTAGCTGTGGCAGTTAATTTGTAAGATCATCACACCATACCTACTGCAGGCCACGTATGTTAAAATATATAATTTATTAAGTTGTAATATTTATTTTCAAAGAAACTTTCAGACAAATGTGCAAACTTTGCAATTATTCTAAAACTGCATTTAAGTGGTGAACAATTACAGGCCTATATTCTATCTTTTTAAGTTCTTTAGATTTTGTTATATTTGATTTATTAAATTGCTTTCAATTTTTTATAACAGGAGACTAAGGCATATATATCTCGCTTTTTCTGCAGGGGCAGCTAACTTGTAGAAATAAACTGGCTCATTCTGCCAATTCTTAAACAATATACATGGCTAATATGTCACTTTTTTTTATTATGGATTGTCTAGCGAAACTTTCTCAGACCTACAATTATAAATACGGTTAAAAAAATATTTGAATACTCAATGGGGGAATTTCTCAAGCATTTGTATTTTTCTCAGAAACTATTTGTAGTTGGTTTATTAATACTCGTCACTACAAATAGTTTCTGAGATTACTTTTGACCTCACTGTTACTAAATTCCTCCAAACACATATAATTTGTATTTTTCTTTATTTTCTTTAACATAAAACAAATATCATACCTTAATATTCCTAGCAAAAGCCATTTGAAATGGAAGAATACCGCGTTCTGAACCCAAAAATTTCACATTTGGTAGTTCATTCACATTAGCTGGGTCTAATGTTACTTGTACAGAGACATTGTTTCCTGAAAAAATAAAGGCATTTTAGTATTTATATATGGAGCTATACAAATAACTAATGTTAAGAAAACAATAATTCAGCAATAAACTTGTTAAGAAACACTGTTGCTGAAAACAAAAACTTTATTACATAGATATGCAGCTATTAAAATAACTAATTTAAGAAAATAATGGAGCAAGAAAATCAAGAAATAAGCATAATAAGACAAAATAAATAATATTCTAAATTTTTTGGACTTCTTGCTATAATTGACACAATGTCATTAATAAAAAAAGGTGGCATTAAAAATATTTGCAGCACTATAAATTACAGATGCTTAAAACTGTTGTTACAACCAGAGTGTTCTTTGAGCTACTTCCTATTCATGCTGTCAAGATGGAAAATTTAATTTCCTGCGCTTAGTAATGGTAACTCATTTTACTTCAAGTAGTATATACATGTATAACAACCTCTAACTGTTAGTATATTTATTACTGTAGATAATGAATATAATCATATTTGATTGTTGAATTTATCTTTCCTGGATCTTTATTTCTGTTTTATTTGTTGGCATTTATTTACAGCTGAATTTATGCAGCATGCATTAATAAGCTGCAAATGATTGAATTTTTTTAGGTCAATCAACCTAGCATGGATATATCGACTACCACATTTCCACCAAGGTTAATCCTGGTGACTTTGTACTTATACCACTATGTCCAAAAGCTACCTATATAATAGTAAATTATTAATTTTATTTTTGTGTAACTGTTATTCCTATTATTTATTTTGGTTAAAAAAAAATTGCCTAACTGTAACAGTTGAAGAATGTTAGAAAAACCAAACATTAACACTGGTTAAAGAAGAGTTATTTTTGCACCAAACAATGCACCAGTGCACACTTCAACAGCATGCACAAAGTGGCATCACTTGCACTACAGCACCATATTAAGCAAATTTTTCTCCTCCCAATCTGTAGAAACAGGCTTGCCGGACAGAGATTTACTCAACATACAGAGATCATAGCTCAATAAAACTGCAGAATTTGAAAAAATGATTTTATACAATTAATATTCTCATGGCAACAATGATGCCTGCTGTGGAGAAATTGTGAGTTAAACAATTCCACCACTTTTGTTGTTTGCCAGCTATTTTTATGACAATTACTATACATTATGCTGTAACGTAACTTTTAGAGTGAGCGAAATAGTGAAGTGCAAGTGGAGTTGTTCCTTATTACATTGCATATATTATCACATATTTGATACATTCAAGTAATGAACAGAGTGAATAAATACTGTGTAATTAACCTCCAAAGCATTTAAACATGAGCTGCAGTGAAAGATATGATGGTTGTTATAAGAATCAGACGTAAACAGCTGACTACAGATAACAGCAACATGTGTTTATCCGCTAATAAACCACACTGTCTATGTGCATCCCCACTTTATGGGACTGTAGTTGATATCATGAAGCCGGAAGTGTAAGGCCATTGTTACAGTGCATAAAACCTTCTAGACTAATAAATACATAAAATATGAAGCTATTAACAGTGAAGCAAACAAATATATACAAATAATATATAATAATATATTAATGGATTTCTTCCTTTTCTAGATCTGAAGATAATAAGAAATAATAATAAATTAAACTTTGGTATTTATTGGAAGTCTACTCATATTGATAATTACATAAAAAATAAAAGTTTTAACCCTTTTTCACATAAATTTGCTGTTTTCAATAGTTTGATTTATAGATTAATAAATATACCCCTGAATAAAGAAGAATTTAACAAAGAATATAAACATATTATTAATGTTTTTAATAAAGACTTTATAAATAAAAGATGGAAAAATTCAAATATCAAAAATTGTTAATGACATTTCTACCCCTAAAAAATAAAAGACGATTATAATTTTAAAAAATTTACTTACCATTCTTGGGTTAATAAACATTTTCAAAACTTTTTTAAAGAGTCTAGTGTAACTTTAGTTCCTCAAAATAAATATAGTATTAAAAATTTATTGCATTTCTCTAAAAAAGATAAAACTCCTAATTATAAAAAATCTGGTATTTATCAGTTTTAATTATTTTAAATTTTATATTGGAAAGACAAAACGTAATTTAGAAATCAGAGCGAAAGAACATTTTTGTAACATTAAGTATAAACAAACTGATAAATTGGCCATAGCAGATCATGTTTGGTCATAAAACCATGAAATAAATCCAGAAGTTAAATTATTAAAACAATTAAATGGTCCAATAGATTTAATGGTTTGGGAAAATATATTTATTTTAAAAAACAAACATTGCGTAATGAATTTTGAAACACTGGCAGTCGATTCTGTTTTAAAATTTGTTTTATTTTCAGATTTTGATAGTACTAACAAGAACGTATTAACGTCTAATGTTTAGTAACTATGGTGACACCTTTGTTTTTCCAGCTGAAGATGTGTATGAATATACATGAAATCGCAATCCTGGAGAATTTATAAGAATTATCATCATTTCTTATAAGATAAGTGAAGTTTTAAGTTACAAATTACTATATTTGTATATACCTTCTAGACTGTTTGAACTCTGGAAATCGAGAGCATTCCACTTCCAAAACCTTCTAGTGTGACCAGCAGGGTATAAAAGGTAGTGCAAAACATAACAAGACAGTCCAGTTGAGTGTAGTGCAGTTCGCAGTTCAGTTGAACATAAGTCATGAGCACAGTACAATTCAAGAGTGTACATTGAGTACGTTACAGCTTCATAGTGATGAGTCTGCAGGCAGTGTGTGCAGAGCAGAGGAACAGTTGACCACTGAGTATTGGAGTTACTGTGTCAGAGTCTAAGCACAGTGGCGTAAAAGAAAAAAAATTGCACATCAGAGATATTAAAAGCAGTACAAGTGGTCTATGCAACAGAGACATAAAGGAACATTAAAGGGACGTGTTATGCTGTGTATTAGTAAAAAATGAAGGTAATTATAACTTAGCATTGGGCTAACAATTTTAGTGACAAATAAGGTGAACTTCGTGTTGTTGCTTTTGTCACAAAACTTTGGCCTAATTGTGGAATGTTGAACAATAAAAAAGGTGGGGGTTGGCAATGTAGCCCAGTTGGCAGAACACGTGCCTGCTGTGCAATGAGTTCTGGGTTTGATTCCCAGCTGGGGAGTAGGAATTTTTCTCTAATCTAATCTCCCCAAATTCTAGAAATATGTATGTGTGTTACTTACCATACAAAAACCCAAAGAAAACCCCTATATATGAATAAACATCATTGTTGATACACAATATTGTGGTAACCCTGTATGAGTTGTCAGGTCTGGGGCCACTAGTTTGAATTTTGTTCGTTGGCTGCGCTGGGGAGTGGATGGCACTTCCTTTTCCCCAGACGATCGGCCGCCACCAGAGAGAGAGGACGTGTGTGTAGCAACCCCCCGGGACACAAACCTCATTGGAATGTAAGTTGTCTAAAATACATGATATTAAATCTCCTTTAAAATGCACTTGTGAGTTTTCCTTCGCTGGGCCTTCCACCTTTCACCACCATACAGGTAAGCTAATTATCAGTGTAAAATAACATGTCCACCCCACCGCGTGGTGTGTAACTAGCGTTTGTTAAAATGGTTTAGCTCTACCGCTATGGTTTCCCCCATAGATAATAAATATTTAAATCTATTTTAATGTAGGGTGCAACAATATGTTCCAAACATAAAAGACTACTGATATGACCATTGTAGTTAAAGGCGAAATATAAATGAGGTAATTACCAAAATTTAGGATAAAACAAAAGATACTTTATTCCACCCCCTACCTCAGCTGAGAATATTTCAAACCACTCTCTTATTCATGACTAAGTAAATTATTTTACTATGCATATAACTAACCTATCATAATGCGCCTATGAGTATCCTTTCTGCTTGGGTGCTCAGGATCCAGTACCCAACAATGCTGATCCACAAGATCCAGTGCTTTCCAAAACTCTTGTAATGCATTTATTTGTTGCACGAAAGCTTTGTGTATTGCAGATAATGAAGACTTCTATTAAAAAAAAAAAAATTACAATCACACAGTGCTTCTAAAATACATTCATTCAAACAAATATTGAGTATCTTCATGGATAAGTATAAAAAGCTAGTAAGAGCAAAGCAAATACAAATATATAAATGACATATATTTTGACAGCACAGCACAGATGTTGCAAAGAATGTGTGATTAAAAAGTAAAGAGAATAAATGAAACTTTGCCCTTAATATAGGCAATCAATTGATGTCCTCATGGCTATTTATAAACATGGATTAAAAACGTACTTATGCAGGAAAGCTTTTGAAAGGGAGCAGCAAACTTTTCAAATACTATTTAAATTTGCTTTTAGCATATGAAAATGTAAAATACATTATGTTATTTCCTCTAACCTCCACTTCTTGGAAATTACGATGTTCAAATGCCTTACACCAACCTGCAAACATTTTTATAATCACTCTTTGCAACACTATATTGTCATAAGTTCTTTAATGTTTTGTACTTGTGTTTGCAATTGGCTTACTTTTTATATACATATCTCCATAAAGAAAAAACACATGCAGTAAAATCAAGAGATCGTGCAGGAGAACCAATGTGTCTATTTGTTGATATGGCATAATTTCCCAAAAAGAAATTTGCACATACAGCAAATAAATGCTAACAATATGCCACTGCACTGTTGAAACCAACTTGACACAATCATATGAAAATTTGCTCTTCTTAACTCAATACTTAAGCATCTGTTACATTCACATGTCTCTTATTTATTTATTTTCAGTCCTATAGTATACACAAAAACAGTGTTATATAGACCACGTCATTTTATAATACAAAATAATTACAATATAAAATAACACTATACACATATAGACAATTGTTCTTAAGACCACATCAGTCATGTGATAAAAAATACAAGTTTATAAAATTAACCTAAATATTGATAATGTAAATCTGTGCATACTATTATGTCAAAAACTCAACTATGCTTAAAATGTGATTAATTTCCATTATGAATAAGAAACTCATCTTCATTATAAAAACAATGGGTTAACAAATACATTTTGAGCTCTTTTTTAAAAATATTTCTGTCTATTGCTGACTTCAGTCTGTTTGGTAATATGTTGAAGAATAGATAGAGTCAACATGAAAAATTCAATGCCATGGCTGGGATTTGAACCACGGATCTCCTGGTTTCTGTCCAGTTGCTCTTAACCTTTGAGCTACCATGGCCAACGTGCCGTCCTGACATTAAATTCTCCAGTTGACTCGTATATTTTCCCGGTAGACCACTAGGGGCTCTTGCATCCAAGATACACCGTTTGTGGCGACTTACTATTGTAAGCACTTAAGTCCCAGGCTTCATCATTTAACTCTTATTATTTTAGTTAATTGATAAACCCTTAGCTTATATACGGTTAGTGTGGAGAAATGATTAATTTCCATCAATTAAATTGATAAAGCCTTAATTAATTGTTAAACCCTTAGATTACATTCGGCTAGTGTGGAGAAATGGTTAATTTCCATCAATTAACTAAAATAATAAGAGTTAAATGATGAAGCCTGGGACTTAAGTACTTACGATAGTAAGTCGCCACAAACCGTGTATCTCGGATGCGAGAGCCCCTAGTGGTCTACCGGGAAAATATATGAGTCAACTGGAGAATTTAATGTCAGGACGGCACGTTGGCCATGGTAGCTCAAAGGTTAAGAGCGACTGGACAGAAACCAGGAGATCCGTAGTTCAAATCCCGGCCATGGCATTGAATTTTTCATGTTGACTCTATCTATCAAAACCCTTAGTCTATATACAGCTAGTGTGGAGAAATGATTAATTTCCATCAATTAACTAAAATGTTGAAGTATTTTGATTCAGCATAAATAATATTTTTATTTCCAAACTGGCCCCTATATGATTGAAGAAAAAAGTCATTTTGTCTGAGAGTGTGGTGTTTGTGTATATCTTTATTTAGGCAAGGGGATATTGTTGAGTGTTTTTTTACATACAAAATAACATAATTTACGTAGATGCAAAAGAGGGGTAAGATTTTGAATTTCTTAAAGTATGGTCTACATGACTCAGATTGTGGCAGCTTAGCTAAAACTCTAATAGCCCTCTTTTGGACTGAAAATAGGTGTGCAAAAAGAGTCTTACCAGCAGAACCTCACAACATAGCCCCATATTCCAGATGTGAATGAAATAAAGAAAAATATACATTATGAACTGCTTGAGGATGTAAAATGTTAACTAGTTAACATAACAAAAACACAGTCTTGTTAAGTTTAGCGTAAACAGTCTAAATGTGATTTTTCCAGGAGATTATCATCAATGTTAATGCCTAAGAATTTTGTGTTTTGCACTCTAGATATATTTTCCTCTTTGTATGTCAAATTCAGTCCATTATAGATATAACTCCTGCCCAGTGAAAATAGTAAGTAATTTGTTTTATTAATATTTGGGGTAAGATTGTGAGTATAAAAGTATTTTTCCAGACTTAGTAACACCTCCATACCTTTGCTATTTAACTGCTCTTCATTTTCTGCTGAAACACGTAAAGTGGTTAACTTTCAAAGAGAGTCGATTAAAGACACTAGACAACACTTACTTTTAAATTTTTCCGGTGTCGTCTGCATATAATGTGCATATAATGCACATGTCGTCTGCATATAATGTGATATCAGTGCCTTTAGTTGGTAGATGTTCTGGCAAGTCATTTATGTATAATATTAATATATAATATATATTTATGTATAATAATGTTTAATAGTGGTTAACTATAAAGCCCGGGCCTTAAAGTACTTACATGTAGTAAGTCGCCATTAAGGTAGTTGTCTCATGTGTTCATGAGAACTCCTAAGTGGTTTACCGGGAAAATACGAGTCAGTTGGAGAATTTAATGTCATATCGGCACGTTGGCCATAGTAGCACAATGGTAGTGCGGCTGGACGGAAACCAGAAGATCCGTGGTTCAAATCCCGGCTATGGCATTGAATTTTTCAGTCTGACTCAACGTTTCCACAATTTAGCCTACACACGGCCAGTGTGAAAGAATAATTAATTTCCAATTTAAGTGATGTTTGTGTTTGAATTACTGACTCATTACTTTCAAATATGTATAATGTATAATATTAACTTAGTAATGTTTCTTTTTACCACCCTCCCACAAATTATTCTTATGAAAGCTTATTTTTATCTAGTTTATATTGAGATAAACATCTGCAGTAATGACTTCATTACACATTTCATTGCAGATGCAGAAAGTTGAAGTGGTAGTCAAATTTTTGAACAGCATGTATCTGATATATGCCGGATTTAAAACTCAATTCAATTTTCTCCATTCTGTTTCTATTACATTGTGAGAAACAAAAGAAGGTTCATTTGTGAGAAAATAACAAACTAAAGAAAAGTACTTCCATATCATACATAGCTTGGATAGGGGTACTTCTTGAAATTTTATCACTCTGAATATCTGACTCTTCCCCCTCCCTCTTACGCAATTCCTCCATGAGATGATATTGTGACAAATATAGTTCTAACCAAGAAAATATTTTAAAATTAATGGCTACTAAAAAACTGCAAAAATTAGAACATTGCAAAATACAAGTTCTTGTATAATATAAAAATTATTTGTGGTTGGTTTATTGATACTCGTCACTTACTTTTTCATATATTTATGAGAGACTAGTTTCAAAGGCCCTGGCCTCCATTTTCAATCTCTTTCCAACTGGCATCTGTTGTTGTCTGCTCTCTCTGGTGGTGGAAGAAAATTAGAAAATTAGAAAATCTAAACTAAAGAAAACCATTAAGGAAGCAACCACATTTATTAAAGAAAAAGAAAGCAACAGCATATTCAGTTCATTCACATATCATCCAAAAACATTTAATAAATTTAAAAAGATATTCAAGGAACAAAATATCATCTTGGCACCTACTAATAGATACTCAATTTTAAAATTACTAAATTCAAAAACAAAAGATGAAATTCCTTCAGGTAACAAATCTGGAATATACCAAATAAATTGTAAGAATTGTGAAAAATGCTACATAGGTCAAACAAAAAGAAATTTGAAAACCAGAGTCAAAGAACACTTTAGAAACATCAGATTGAAACAAGAAGACAAGTCAGCAGTAGCATTTCATTTTTGGAATGAAAACCATGACATTGATCCAAATCCAAAATTATTAAAAGGAATGATAAACCAAAATAGATTGACAACATGGGAGAACATATTCATCTGGAAAAATAAGGATCGCGTAATGAACTTTGAAATCCCGCCAGTAGATAATTTGACAAAAAAGTTCATAGTTCCACCACCAGAGAGAGCAGACAACAACAGATGCCAGTTGGAAAGAGATTGAAAATGGAGGCCAGGGCCTTTGAAACTAGTCTCTCATAAATATATGAAAAAGTAAGTGCCGAGTGTCAATAAACCAACCACAAATAATTTTTATATTAATGTTGACGTCACTGTTACTAAATTCCTCCAAACACACATACAAGTTCTTGCTTCAGAAGTGTTCCCTTATCAAAATCTACATCAAATTCTTCTCTTCTCAGAGTAAACCTAGCATAGATTACAACATACATAATAAATTCCATTAACTTGTTTACCTTTTTCAAAATGTTCAGTGCTACTTCTGGAAGATCTGCTTCTATCACAGGAGGTGTAATGGGGTATGTGCTTCCAAGCTCAAAGGTAAGAAAATGAGTGTGACCACCTGGGTCTATTTCCTTCACTACTATTTTTCTGCATGTGCTTGAGATACTTGTAACATTATGTGATCCAATAGTTTCCAGTTCTCGTGATATATCTTTCAATGTCTTCACTGATAAATGTGAATCATGCTTTGGAATTTGTCTACCTTTGTCACTTTGTAGACAAGAAACCTGGCAAAGAAGAAAGCAGATAATATCCTACAGTCAAAATCAACCACAAAAAGCCTGTAATTGACACATTCCTCTGCAGAGAGTGTAATGTAAAATATTACTAACTGGTAGATAATTTACATACATAAAATTAAATTTATGCAACAGAAATAAGAGAATTGTAGAAAAGCAGCATTTCTAATAAAATACAGTTTCAAATGTGTCGATTGTTTCAAATTACCTTATAACAAAAATGTGTTTTTATTCAATTTAATAGTACACAACTGATAAAATACTAAAATAACATTACTCCTTTTTTGTGCCATCTTTGGTGTTGTTGTTCAAGTGGTCCAGTTGGTTATACGCTGACCTATTGGTCCCACGTGGTTCAAATCCAATGGTTTTTAAACATATTTAAAAGTGACAGTCAGTAGATTAACTTTTGGTGCATAAAAGAACTCCTGCAAGATAAAATTCTGGTAAGGCACTGCTGATATGATCCTGGCTTTTGACAATGTTATTAAAGAACATAATATTTTTATTATTATCTGGTGTTATAAAAGTAGGTACCAATAACTGACTCTTCTGATCTACATAATAGTTCTTGGATAACAGTCACAATGAAAGAATCAGCAACTAACTTAACTGGAAATTCATGAATTTGAAAAATAAAACATGCAAGATTAACCTACACACTTTACTAAAATTGAAAAACAATACCTTCCTTAAAAATGCCAGAAGTATGTGTAATCACAAAATAATATAATTTGTAACATATTCCGTAACAAAGGCAGGAAATTATTGTAACTGTAGTTGCAAGATCCATGCACTTAAATTACAGAGAGGTTATGTACAAGTAACTATCCTAGCTGACAGCTTCCTTCAAGCCTGCTGAGCAAGCTGTTCTTTTTCAGCACAACTATGAATTAATAATAGTGAAATACGGCCATTAGTTTTCATTCAACGTATTGTTTAGCAAATGGAATAGTTTTCCATTTATCTTTTAGTAGGAGATGCAAATTCATCCTGCAGGAGTTCTGTTACATGCTAGTAAATCTATTGACATGGGGCTGACACTTTTAAGCACATTAGAAACCTTCAGTCTGGGGCAAGTTTGAACTCACAACCCTGAGATAGAAAAGCCAATACCTAACAACATTATCCCCAAACGATAGAAATGGGCTCTATACATAATGCTTGAAATGAAATATCTGGCTGCAACTTTTGTTGAAACCACGTTTTCTATTGCAGAACTATTTTCTACTCCATGGGCTTTTCAACGAGAAGTGAAATCCTTCTTCACCAGTACATTCATTTATGAACCCAACACACACATGCACACGTACCATAGTATTACTGCAATCTCGGTTAGGGTGAGTTACCTGGATAAGGTTTTTTCGGGGTTTTCTCTTATCCTGATAGACGAATATCAGGTACTCTAAGCTCCATGGACCCCAGACTCATTTGAGCATCATTTCACCCATTTCATTCATTGTCTGATATGACTTTATGTTGGGGGACGTAAATTACACACACACACAAACTATAGAAACTATAGAAACTAGGAGTAGGTATAAAATAATATCCTATAACAAGGAAGTTAATTGACTTTGTGAACTGAATAATCTGCGTATATGAAATGGATTAAAAGGTAGAGATAGACAAGGCGAACTAATATTTATAAATAAAACTGGGCAGATTTTCATAGATTATATATTATATTCAACAGAGTTAGATGCATACTGTGCAGATTTTTAAGTAATGAATTATGTTTTTACTAGTTATTATTGCATTAAAAGTAACCTTAAACATGAGAAGCAAGAAAAAATAAGTAGAACCGATAAAAGCAATAGGGAATTAGGTGTAATTTTTTTTTTGTTATTTACGTCCTCCAACGTTAAATCATATTGGACGATGAATAAAATGGGTGAAATGATGCTCAATGGATCCGGGGTCCATGGAGCTTAGAGTTACCCGAAATTCATCTTTCAGGATAAGGGAAAACCCTGAAAAAACCTTATCCAGATAACTCATCCTGACCGAGATTCGAACTCAGGACCTCTTGAACATCAGACATGCTACCATCTGCGCTACAGAGGCGGGCGAATTAGGTGTAGATGGAAGAATAAAGATAGGAGAATCGTTTGCAAAGAATTACAGAACTGGGTGAAGATAGTAAAATTAGCATACTGGAAAAGTTGATACAAAAGGGTGATGTAGAGGGAGCTATTCTGAGAAAGGAGCAGGCAATAAAAAAGGCAGGGTGGAAAATGAAGGAAGTTAATACTTGTATACCAAATATAAAAGACTGGTATGATCACAAATGTTACAAGACCAAAAAGAATGAGCAGATATAACTAAAGAAATGGGAACAGTCAGGACAAACAGATAAAAGAAAGTTTTTAATACAAAGACAGGGGTACATGTACCTAATGAAGGTGAAAAAATAAGAGTGCAGAGATAAACTGAGTTGTAAAATGAATGAGGCACCAAAAAATCAGATGAAGGCAAAATGGAAAATGGTAAGACAGATATATAAAAACAAAAGTGGGGGAAACAACATATACGCAGAAACATGGTGTAATTGCTTTAAAGACTTTTATTGGGGTGGAAACATTACAGTCCAAGAGAATTCTAAAGAATGAATACAGCATATTGAGGTTTCAGACAAAGAAATTAAGATAAATGAAGTCAAAATACAAATATGAATTGTATAAAGACTAAAATTATTTTAAATACCTTTAGATCAAAAACAATATGAGAAATTTACATATATTTTAAATACAGCACAAAAAATGGTTTCAATCCAAACTCTTATCCTGAAAGATGAATGCTCTATGGACCCTGTACTCATTTCACCAATTTCAATCATCATCCAATATGACTTAACATTGGACGATGAAAATTAAAAAGAAAAGAATCATTTATAAGGTATATAAAGGACTTTATGCAAATAATGAGTATGGTATAAAAATAGCTAAGGGAAGAATTACTAAAGAGAAATGAATAACACAGGGTTTAGGTAGAGGTACCAACTTAGTCAAGCTCTGTTTAATTTATTCACAGATGATATTACTGAAGAGATAAGAAAATTTAATAAGCATTCACCAGTCACTATTAACAAAGAAGTACCAGGGCTACTGTTTGCAGATGGCCTAACAATAGATTCCATTTTAGTTGTGAGGCTAAGCAAAGCTGCTGAAGCGATTAACAAATACTGCAAATATTAGGGGGGAAAATCATGATCTTTAAGAAAGGATATAAACTAATTAAATCCAAAAAATGATATTGAGAATGAACACAGAATTAGTGAAAATAAATGACTACATATGAATAAAGTACAATAGTAAAGGCGATTGGGGTGAATAGAAGAAGTATTAGCAAAGGGGAAACAGTCAATACAGGTCATCAGAGCGTGTGTGAACAAAATATGAGAAATACAAATTATGTGGCTACAACGGATTCATAGCATAGAGGTAGAAGCAAGGATGTTACATGCCACAGAGATATAGGGGCTGGAAAAAGGCTGGGAAAATTAAATGTTATTTTTGCAAAATAACCCTTGCATTATCAAAAAGTTCACCAAATGAAGTAGAACTAGCAGAACTGAGAGGAGCAGTAAAATTAAAACAGTAGAAAGAACAACCAAGTACTGGTTCACAATAAATTTATAAGACAAAAATAATACACTTAAACAACACATAGTTATACCAAAGAAAACGGTGAAAAAAGAAACTTGGATGCACAAAATTCAGATAACATTGAAAGAGATAGGGATAGGGAAAGCATGAGCAGAGAGAAACAATAAAAGTAAGGTTTTCTAAAAAGAACTTAGAAGAGCGGAGAATATTGAAATGCAAGAAATTGTAAAGCAGGTTTAATCAAAAAAGGACATTAACAGATTATAGATATTTAAAAATGTAATGCAGCAGAGGAAAACATACTGAGGTATGTAATAAAGAGGCTAGAATGGGCATGCATGGCCAAGGACAAGTGCAATGAACTCAAGTGGCCTAAGAGAGAGGAAAAAGGGGGAGCGAGAGACACTAACTGTAGTAATCAATCAATGTGTAGGGTTTAATGCCCGCTTTTATTACTTGTAGCACCACAGGTGGTGACACTGATGATACATGAAATGAAGATAGAGCAGCGGTGGAATGAGATGGAGTGGGAAACCGGAGCATCCAGATGAAACACATGTCTCGCTGCTTTGTCTACTACAAATCTCATACAGGGTTACCTGGGATCAAACCCAGGATGCTTTGGTGAGAGTTAAGTGGTCTCACTCAGCCTGGTGTGGACTAAATGTTGTAGATTGTGCTATAATTGGCATTATATTCAGGAATGTAATTATAAGAAAAAGGTAGACAAAATTTAATACTAGAGAAATGAAAAGATTTTACAATAGAGCTTAAGATTAGAAAAATTTTTAATTCAAATTCAGATGAATATATGGAGAAAATAGGAAACTATTCAGGAAAATAGCTCAAAATGGTTAAAAGAAATGTGAAGATATGAAAAAAGGGTATAGAGTTGTAAAAACCAATAATGAGTACAACAGACTTTCCCATTACACATACAAAAAAAAAAATGTTTAATAAAAGGAGAAGAGACACAAATAGGGAAATCTAAGACAGAGTAATAAATTGTGTAAGTGTTATGTAAAGCTTAAAGAGGATTAAATTATTCATTCATAGCATTATTGCAAAATCTTTTCATTCAGGAGATATTTATTATTACACAAATGAGAAAATAATTTCATACAAATTATGCAACATGTGATATTATACTCACAATCAAATTCTGTAGGCATTCAAGATAAACATACAAAGAAGGTTGCTGCTCCCTCCACTGAAAGCAAAAATAATTTTAATGCAAACAATATGTCAAACATCAACATCTCTTTCCTTTCTAATTACCAATTAGCAGATAAAACCTACATATTATACTATTTATATACTTATTCTTCTATCCCCTTAGATTACTTACAATTACCCTAGAAATATTAATACAATATAGATTTGATTACATAATTAATATGAAAACAAAGACACAACTGTTCCTAGTGAGCCCAAGCAGAAGAAAGGTCTACATTTTTTCTACAGTCTTCCGTCTATTTTTTATAGTTTCTAAAATATCATTCAATGAGAACAAAAGCACTTAACATGCTATTAACAGCAAATTCAGGCTAGATATACATTTTATATTTACCTAAATATCTTAAGCATACGAGGGTGGTCTGTATAGTTTCCAACCTCAACATGAAGATGGCAGCACTCATAAATAAAAGATAGTGAATTTCATTGTTCATCTGTTGACAGTTACTCACCAAAGTTTCAGCCATTTTGGATGCTCAGTTTTTATGTAACAGTCGTTTGAGTGAGTTGGTGTGGGTGTTCTTATGAAAATGGACAAAATTGAGTATCGAGCTGTCATTAAATATTTGTTTTTGAAAGGCAATATGCCTACGGAAATCAAAGATGAGTTGGATTCTGTGTATGGGAACTCTGCACCATCATTTAACACAGTGAAATTTTGGGCAGCTGAATTTAAATGTGGCTGTAAGAGCTTGGGAGACAAACATCCGGGACATCTGAAAACTGCTACTACCGACAAAAATATCACCAAAGTTCACCAAATGGTGCTAGTCACCACCAAATTAAAGTGAGAGAGATAGCAGAGGCTATGAACATGCCAAAAGAACGTGTTTGTCACATATTAAATCAACATTTAGACATGCAAAAGCTGTTTGTGCATTGGGTGCCGCATTTACTCACGTTAGACCAAAAAAGTGTTCAGATAAACATTTCCAACACTCTGTTGGTGCAGTTTAGGCACAATAAATCAGCTTTTTGGTGCCGATTAATTACTGTAGATGAAACTTGGATGCACCATTATACGCCTGAAACAAAAATACAGTCCAAACAGTGGACTGCAAACGGTGAACCGGCTCCAAAACAGCAAAAAACTGTTTTTTCGACTGGGAAAGTGATGATGCCTGTTTTCTGGTATAGCCATGGAGTTACTTTAATTGATTATCTTCAAAAATGAAAAACCATTACATGAGCATACTGCCCATCATTACTTGACAAGCTGAAGGCAGAACTTGCAGAAAAACGGCCACATTGCACAAAAAGAAAATCCTGTTTCACCAAGACAATGCACCATCTCACACCTCAGCAGTTGCAATGGCGAAAATCCACGAATTACGATTTGAACTGCTTGAGCATCCGCCTTACTCACCAGATCTAGCCCCAAGCGACTTCTTTTTGTTCCCTCATCATAAAATTGTGCTCAGAGGACAGAGATTTTCATCAAATGAAGAGACAATCACCTTCGTGAATGATTATTTTGCAGAGAAAATGCCGAGTACTATTTGGATGGGTTACAGAGATGGGTGCATTGCTGCGAGAAATGTGTAGAGTTACAAAGAGACTATGTTGAAAAATAAAAAAATTCTGAAAAAATTTCTTGTATCTTTATTAGGTCGGAAACCACCTATATATAATATTTTAATCATGTTTTTACGCTGTGAAAGTCCTCCTGCATTCCATTGGAGAATTTACCTGCCGGATCCACTACACAGAAATATTGGAGAGCAAGAGAGCTAATGGCTTCATTGCCAAAGCCTAGCATTTGAAAACAACAACCATATATTTGAATCAAAATGTTTGAGCCTTTTGAAAAAATAAAAATAAATCAACATTTTCCAATGTAAATAATTGTTTAGGGAGGGGAGTTTTAGTTCGGAAATCTATGCATGTATTGAACTTAGTACAATATTTGATATTTTTCAAAGACTTCTTATCTGAAATATGAAATGTGTTCAGAAATAAACCAAACTTTTGCTTTAACAGCTTTATTGCTTGTTGTATGTTGGTACACATTTTGTGGGATGGTGTACAGGTCTCTCATTACATTGTCCTGAATCTTCTTTGAAGTTGTGGGCAAGTAGATGAGATGGCTGAAGAGAATTGTGCTTAGTCACCTGCACCACTCTCATTACACAGAGTGTTTACTTACTCTACTTCTGTTTTGCATCACTCATAGCATAAATTCAGGTATAACTGAGCATCATATCAACCATTTTATTTATTCACCATCCAATGACTTACCCGGTTAAAAGATATTAATCATTAAAAAAAAATAATTGGAGAAGTTTACTATTAAATATTTGTGCTTTCAATGGATGCAAAAATATTCACTCAAAACTATGACAAATTAGTTTCTACTCTAGTTTGTTATCTATAATGATGCATAAAATTACCTCTTTTAGTTCTTCCTTGTGATCACTAAGCAGTACACTCAGTTTCCAACTACACTGCATAGACAATCCCCTAGGTGATGGATAATTTGGTACATGCAGATTTACAAAAAATTCTTCACCCTATGAGTGAACAGAATAATGGAATGTAGGTCATATGATCTATCATGATAGGTGTGCACATACAACAGAAGCTTAAGCAAGCACATAGGAATTTCTAAGCATTTAAGATGTCAAAATGAAATACATTTGAGCTGTTACTGGACTTAAGGCAGGAACATTAAAGCTGACAAAACTCCTCTCCCTCTTATGACCTGTTCATCTTTAGACTGCATTCAACAGACCATGTTTACCTACCATCACTGGCCTTGGGACCCTTTGCTATTATTAATATTCTTTTTTTCTGACGTATGGTTTCAATGTATTAAACTGAAGTCAAATGCTTAAAAATTCCTATGCCTGATTATAAGTATATAACTGCTCTTAGTTGTATGAAGCCGGTTAATCTAAAATTTGATGATTATAAACAGTGGCGGATCGTGGGATAAAAAAGTGGGTGTTCACAAAACCTACACTTAAAATGAACACTAGCACTATCCGCTACTGCTACCACCACTACTACTAATGAGTGCTAGCTCCAATGCCCCACAAAATTGTATACAATCTATTAGCCTAGAAAGAATGTATCTATTCCTATCACATTGCTTATTGTGTTGTTTACTGACAGTCTGTAAGCTGACCATTAATATTCACACGACCAAACATGGCGAACTGAATACATGCATTTTTACGTCAGCATGAATTCCCATTCTTTATCTTTTCACTAAGATGTACCAAGTCAGCACATGCTACTTTTGTCCAATTACTCACTTCAGAGCTAGTCCTGCACCGTGGCATAGCGGGCTAAGGTAGCATGTCTTGGCCCGCGTTCGATACCACCCATGGGGTGCAGATTTTCGGTCCCGGGTATAGGACCAGTGCCGACTCAGCATCGTGAGGAAAGTGAGGAGCTTACGATAGGTAAGCGGCCCTGGTCACGAAAACCAACATTCCGGCTGGGGGATGCTGAGATGCTGACCACATCTCCTACACGTATCAGTTGGATGATTGCCCACCTCTGCCATGTGCAAGTGGGCGTGAGGCCAGCAGTCGCATTGGTAAGCCTTGGTGCTGCTAGGGCTGTCGCACCAGTGGTTAACTTAACTCACTTCAGAGCTAAACAGAAGGCACGGAAAGCTAAAAAGTGCATTTCTAATACTGCAACTGCATAGCCATTTACAGGTTGTGTATATTGTTAAATTTGCGCCTGTAGTCCCGCTTCTGATTTTTGTAACACGCTTAACTGTCAAATTGGGCTGCGGACGTCCTAGTCACTTTATTATATTTTTTCTTCGCAAGTCGCTTTATCTATTTTACTTTTTAAAATGGAATCAACGGAGTTCGTAGCTGCCTCTTGAGAGAATTTCAACAGTCACAAAGATTCCAAAAACCTCGTGATCGGTCGCTGCACACAACAAAGAGTAATTGTTTTGCGCTAAAGCACTAGTTGTACTTGATGTACTAAGAAACTCATAATTGTCTCATCTGCTGATTATCTACAAATTCCAAGTTTATAATGACGTTTAAAACAAAACATCTGTTTAGAAAGTGGAATGTAAAAACACGCCATATTCAAAGCAACAAAGCAAAGGCTGAGAGCGCTAGGAGTTGTAAACATTCTTTGTATTTGCAGATAGTCGCAGTTAAACTCTATAGATAGTAGCACTTCCCAGAGATCACCAAGAACTCCTCTGGCATTGCCAATGTGAATTAACGTGCACATCGAAACTGTGCTCTGATCTGGGCGTACCCAACCAATGCCTGTCTGTAGCATTTGTCGTCTACGCATGCGCAGAGCTTTAAATGTTACATGATGTGCTAGCACAAGAGAAATGTGCTACCTACAAGGTTGCCACATACTCATGCTATCGCAGTCTAAATACTACACATTAAGCAATGAGCGCGGTAAATACAAATAAAGAATGAAAAGAGGAAAAGGGCTTCTACAAGACAAATATTGGGGTTCACGTGCTCTTGTGCTCCTAAGCAGCAGCCGTCCCTGATTATAAAGATCTGCAGCAATTATTGTATTCTACAGTCCCTGACCCACATCACAATAATAAATCATTTTACTCATCACATTCACAACATCTCTCCTCCCTAGTAAGAGTGAATTGATGTTACCACTTTGAAGTGACAGCATATCTGGTAATACTTTCCTCTGCTTGCTATCACTTACTCCAGAAAAAAAAATTATGTATACCTTTAAGGGAAGAAAGTCACAAAATTGCCCTCAATTATGTGAAAAATTTCTCATTATTTGACTATTTTCAAATTTCACATGGCATCCATAGATGTATTATTCCTTAATTTGAAGGTATTGAAAGAGAAAATAATTAGCACATGAAAGGAATACATGCTAGTTTACCTGAAAAAAAAAAAAAAAAACTATTTGTAGTTGGTTTCTTGACACTTTATTACTTAAAGAAACTGACTACAAATAGTTTTTCAATTAATTTTGACGTCACTGTTACTAAATTCCTCCAATCATGTACATACTAATTTATTTATATTTTAAAACAAACTCATAGCAGTGTGCATCATTGATTTGAGAAATATGTCATAATTTGACTCTTCTCATGCTTTATGCAGTATCAGTGGCATAGCTAATGTTTTGGGGGCCCTGCTGCAAATAAATATTGGAGGCACTACTTACTAGTAGAGCTTAAAAATAGATTCAAACATTATATATTTACTCACATAGAATAGCATGAAAGTGAAATAAACTTATCTAATGATGCACTCTTTTTGGAACAAACAATGCCTTCAGGTTTATGAAGTCCAGCTAACAGCAAACACATCTTTCCAGTTCTCCTGCTTTTGGCACTCAGAAACCTTCCAACCACTAAGAAATGTTTTAATTAACTTCAATTTAGAAGATGATCTTTCTGCCATAGCAGAAGAAAAAGAGTCAAATATAACTGAATAGCTATGCTCTTAGAACACACTTTGCAACAAAAGTATTTTGAATAAAAGTCTTGCAAGATCTATAATAGACAACATGGTTTCCTTTTTGTCCGTGTCTTTCTACATGAGCATTTTGAGACTAATCAATTTGTTTCAAAGATTCATAGTTACATCTGATTCATATATCTAACCAATTTTTCTGCTCTTACCTGGATGTTTTGATTTCCCAACTTGAAGAGATGAATGAGGTGTATGAAAGCAAAATAATCATTAATGTTCTGTAGACTAGTAATATGTTTGCTTAACTGTTGAATGAAAATATCAAGCACTAAAACTGTAAATTGAAAATACTTTTCCAAAATCTTACATTGAAGTATGAGCAGCAGGACAAATCCAAGCTTTCCAAGCTTTTTATTAAATTTGAGGCTTTGTCCCTTTCTGCACTTTTCTTGTTCTTCAAACTTATACAAGGTATGTCCAGAAAGTAAGTTCTGTTTGGTAATAAAATTAAATTGTGTACAGATACAGAAAAAAATATATATTGCACAAAATACAACTCTTAAACTACTTTTCCACATAACTGCCGAAATTTTGCAGGCATTTGTCATAGCGAGGCACAAGTTTTTGTATACCTCCTTCATAGAAGTTTGCCGCCTGTGTGTTCAAACTGTTGGAAACATTTTCTTTCAGCTCTTCGTCATTGTTGAAGTTTTGACCGCCAAGGAAAGATTTGAGAAGCAAAAACAGATGAAAGTCGCTATGAGTGAGGTCAGGGCTGTACGGGGAGTGGTCAAACACGTCCCAGCCAAATCCCTGTAGGATGTTTTTCGTAGCACTTGCAGTGTGTGGTCGTGCATTGTCGTGAAGAAACACAACACGTTTTGACAGCCGATAAATTTCAATTGGTTTCACTTTCCTAGCATTCAGAAAACGAATCACAGATCTGATTTCACAAGCGGCAGGATTTTCAATCAACACAGACATTGTAAACAAGCACAACAAAGCGTATGTGGCTGACAGCGATCTCGCAATGGCGCACGTTTCTTCTCCTTGATACAGAACATCTACCGCGCATGTGCAGAACTGCGATCACAGCGCTGCAGCGGAGATAAATTGAAACAGAACTTACTTTCTGGATGCCCCTTGTAGATCCTAAACATGTCAAATGTATATGAAATTTTGTTTCATTGATAACAAGGAATGAAATCTGGAACAACATCTAATTGGGTATAGTATCTTCTGAATAGTTCCAAACCTGGCACAACCTATTGGCTGCAAAAGTTTCATTTACTTGTTGCAAACTAACCACAGAACCACTAAAGAAAATGTAAATTCTTTGCATCTTCTGCCCGCCTAGGTAGCGTGGTGGTAAAGTATCTGCCTCAAGTTCAAGAGGTCCCGAGTTCGAATCTCGGTCAGGGCAAGTTACCTGGATAAGGTTCTTTCCAGGGTTTACCCTTATCCTAAAAGATGAATGTCGGGTAACTCTAAGCTCTATGGACCCTGGGCTCATTTGAGCATCATTTCACCCATTCTATTCATCGTCCAATATGACTTAATGTTGGAAGACGTAAAATTACAACAACAACAAATTGCATCTTCCCATACAATCATTGTAGTTCCATTATATTTATGACAAGAGTCATTTAGTACCATGTTTAAGTTATGTGCTAATCAATGTATAAATTCACTATTTGGGATTACTTTTATTCTCATGAAGCAGAGGCCCTCAAGACAAAATAAAACATAGCGCCCCACTGGGCCCCAAACGGGATGAGGGGAGAGAACTTCATTTTAAATGGTGCATGGTATAAATTTGAGATATTCTGATAGTCCTTAATACAGTTAAGAGTTGTTTAACCACTGCTTTCTAAAATTAAAGTTTCAGAATGTATAGTCATGTGTAATTTCTGAAACATATCTAATAAAAAAAAATCAGCAGTTAATCTTATTGATACATTTAAAAGTTACTGTCAAAATTCCATACGCTTTCTTCATCCTGTATAATAATGACGACATAATGTTGGAATAACAAGAAAAAGAATATTTGTGGGCAACATTTCGCTATCTCGGCGTATTCCACAACTCCGCAGTTGGCAATTGCTTGCTACGAATATATCAGTGCTTATCGTGGCAGACGACAGCCACCAAAATGCAGGATTACTATACAAGTATACAAACAAACCACAGGTTAACTTACTTCTGCAGACAAATATCCTTCATACTTTGTACGTTTTTCGGTTTGTGGTATTAGCAAAGGAAACCGTTTCAGCATACATATTTCTTCCCCTCTATCATTACTCATTTTTCCTCACTACACAAAATTCTCTATAAAATAATAAAATGACCCGTATAACCTGCTATATCAAAAGTTTTTGTTTTTTGGCGGGAAGTAAGAAATGTTTACCACTTGCATAGAAAATTAAACACGGTGTAAACTAAACCACAGAAATCATAACTCCAACTGTATACTCTCTGGCAGAACATTTGCTTTAATTTTTTTTAAGAGATTATTCAAGAATTTTATTTATAAGTATATTAATATGTGTTATTTTTTGTGCAGTGCACAGATTAGTGCAGTGAAATTCATTTTGTTGAAGAAGTAAAACGAATTCAAAAACCAATTTGCTCCTGAATAACGACTAGTGAAGCGACACGTGTATGTTTATTGAGGAAATGACAAAATATTACAGCAATAAAGTAGGAAGACACTAGGGTTGCCATGTTGAGACCCTGTGGGTTCGTAGAATTAAAAGTCCGAGTTGCAGATATTCTAAATGTTCTTTATTTCCATAGAAATACACTGTTCAATTCTTACGTAACAACATTACGTCACATGCACAACACAATCTACCACGGTCGCTGACACAGATTAATACCAGATGCTCAACTCCGTGTTAAAATCTGAAGACGCATAGGGCGCTCTTTCCTAAATGTTTAGACCCCGGCGACCTTGGCAACTACGGCCGGTGCGGCCGGTAATGTAGTAAGCTTCTATTGCGACCGAGCTATGGTGCATTCACCTCCCCTTCCCTTCGGCTCCCATTTTCACTGACTGATGGAATCCAACTTCTTTCGAAATCACTTCTCGTCACACATGAATAGTTTACGGCACATATCAACTATTTCATATTAGGATAATACGCGTCAAATACGCTGAGGAAATGTGCGATAAACTATTCATCAGTGTGCGAAATGTGACTTCGAAAGAAGTTGTCCAATTTGTAAAAAGAATTGGAAGAATCCACTTGAACTTTTCCTGTTAAATATGAATAATTGACTTCCACAAAGCATTATATCTTTATTCCTGTTGCAAATTGATAATTTTGTCTTTAAAAACAATTAAAATTTTAAAAACGAGAGAGTGAGATCACTTAAGATGCTGTTGAGATTATACAAGATATCTGTATACCCTTTCCCTCAAGCTTCTTAGTGTAATACTTAAAATAAAGATAACTTAACACTAAAATAATGATTCTGTAGATACAGGAAAACAGGTAAGGTTACCATAACGTTATATGTAATGCAATTTCTTTGTACACAGAATGTTGAAAAATTCCCTGGAATAACAGCGAGAAAAAAAAAAAAAAAAAAAAAAAAAAAAAAAAAAAAAAAAAAAACCTAAAGAAATATGTATATAAATTTGAAATGATAACAACAACTATGTACAAAAAAATAGCACTATTTCTTTAAAATGACACCAAAGCAGCTCTGTTAATGGTTATATTTAATAAGTATTTTAAAAGCTCAATAGTACATACATTATTTTCAGCACAAGTGTACTAAAGTATATTCAGAGAAAAACTTGAAATTTGTGATCGATTCATATAAGATTAATAATGTCAAATTAGTACAGAAGTCAGTATTAGCAACTGGTGACATAAATTTCATAAATGGCACTATTTTATATACTTCTAATCACTTTGGTTGAATTAACATTCACAAGTGCAGAATAAATTATGAAAAATAATAATTACATTAAAGCTGTATCATTCATTTAAAATTGTCCTAAGCTTAACTCTGTCTTCACAACACAAGAATATTACAGCGTTGAATTTTTAAATGCTTCAATGGCATGCATATGCACAGCAATGAATGCTGAAGAAAATGTGCAGTTTTAAAAATAAAATTTAATGCACAGTGTATCTTCCAATAAGAGATAATTTCATGTAGTTATCTGACTGTGAAATATAATTTGCTTAATGTGCAGAGCAATTGTTTGGATAAATGGCTTGCTTTAACTTGATAGGACTTTAAGCAATGTACTTTATGACTAAGATGGCAAATGGAGCCCTCTGCATAGTGTAAACCTCTCAGTCCATGACATACAACTGAATGTGTGTCAAATAAATAACTCAATGAAAGATTACACTATGAACTATTAATGCTGTTTGTAGTTTTAGTTAAGAAGTGAAAGTGATGGAACTGTGTGTTTGAGTAGTTAATAAAAAATAATTTAGTAATGTAATTTATTTGCTCACACATCTAACCATTATTTCTTTTGACAGTCCATAATTCCCTTATGTGTTCACTACAAAGAAACAAGAAGTGCATTATATAGCAAAATAATGTGCAGTTTTATCTACTTTTCAAAATTATTATGTGGCTTCGCATCACTGCATGTAGCAAATGGCTCATATATTAGGTTAAACATCTTTTTCCCATGCCAAAGATTGAGATTTTCATTCCAACTTAGAACAATGAGAGGATGTTTAACAGTGTAGTTTCATGTGACATGTAACATTTCTGTGGGTCACGCTAGAAACGTTATACCACCCTTAAAATGGTTAGCATTACAGAAATTGTGTACCAATATTACTTTTAATGGTGGCAAGTACATGCTGAGAACAGAAATACCACAGAATACATAAATGCTGTGCAAATATCACTTTAACTTGTTATTTTTCTGAACCCATTTGTGTGTGTGTGTGTGTGTTAACAAGGAAGAGGATTTATAACCTATTATTTATTGTGAAGCTTTATTAATTTGAGATCAAGCCACACTGTGTTTAGGTCCTAGCTAGCTGACATTGTGCATGTTTTAAGAATAACTGGAATATTAGAAATAAAATTAAAAGTGGCATATAATGATGATGACACAATGACATTTTAATCATTTCTTGCAATGCACAATTACACCTAAAAACTTGTAAAGCTTTTTCAAATAAATTCTAATCCCATCAGATCTCTTCAAAGATGGTTATTCAGGTAAATAATTTACTGTAGTGTGTACAATAATATTGCATAGTGACTACTGCATTAAACAATATAGAACAAATTAGGTTTATGGAATCTTAGATCATACTTTTAATTGCTGTTAAAAGCTGTGACATTCTTGATCAATGATGTAGATATACACTGATGAGTAAGGTTAAGAGAACTTAGTTCTTCAAAATACTTATCATTGCAATTTAAAGAAAAAGTTTATAAAATTCATATCAAGCATCTCGCCCAAAAATTTTAATTTAAGCCACCTAGATTATATGTAAACACAGATGCTAATTTTGGTATATCTGAAAATTCACAGCTATTTTTTCAGTATTTTAAAATGCATATTACTTACCTTACATGGACTTATATATTACATATATTTTAAATTTAAAACTACAAATACAAACACAAAAACTAATACACCCAATCAACTGTCTAAAATAACTTCACTTTTCCTTGTTGGCCACAGTTATCCTCAAAGTTTTTGTTAAATTTTCCACTGATATGAAATGAAACTCAAACTTTCAGAAATATTTGATATGCCACATTAAATTGCTGTATACGCGGGAAAGAATGCTTTGTGCTACATTACTAAAGCTCCTGAAGATCACTGCACATCACCAAAACAAGAAACATACACAATATCCAGTAATCCTGCACTCTGATTTCTGTCATCGTATTCCTGGTAGCCTGAGATGATGGATAATCCCTGAAAGACAAAAAACAGAAAATCCCATTATTGCAGTAATAAAGTAACAAGGTTAATGAAACTAATGCTTTTGTATGTAAAACAACACACTTTTTCCATTATAAGGTGCTACATTAATCTAGAGAATTTAACTGTGAATGAATATGTATTAAGGCACATTTCAGGTTATGTCATATTAATTGTCGGTATTTAACTACATGCTAAATCTTACTTACCAATAGGTCTTTGTGAAAATCTATTCTCGTTCTTCCTGCTGCCCATACGTCCTCGTAGTTCTTTCAATTTTTTACAATTTCACAAATCGATGAAAATTGTATTCAGAACTTAATTTGGCTTGGCCTCCTTGTCGTTAAAGCTTTAATTCAAATATTTACAGGTTAGCCAATGTAGTGTCTTATTCATATAGTACATTGAGCTCAATAAGGTCGATAATAGGCCAATAATATTACGCAAATTACTTCATAAGTAGTAAAATAATATAATAACTATTAAATTTTGAACTAAGCAGAAGTTATTTTATATATTAGTTAGTATGCAACACGGCAGCCAAAATAATTATATTGGCGGCATTGAATCCGGCGCCTGCAGCGCTCAAAACTGTATCTGTAGACTCCGGGTGTTTCGCGAACCTTAATGTGTCTCCTGGTCTCCTATCTGAGTTATCAGGCCCTGGTCGATGACCACACAAACAGTGTTCTGATTACATCTGTTTACAACACTCCTGTTTACGTCTCTCTGTTTACTGCTTACCGTGTTTACTACTCACATTACTACTATTCACGACTGTCTCTTGGCGAGTCGTCGCCTCCTTAAATACCTCAAGGCAACTATACCTTGTTTCACGTAAGCTTGCCCAGTATCTCTTAACGGTCACGTGACCTATAGGCGTGACAGACAAATTTTAATCGAACATTGTACCATTCACGCGAAAAGGCTTAAATATTTACAAAATATTCAGAGATATCACAGTGAAGTTTATACAGTTTATAACTTAAATCAATTCAGCACATACTAGACCATATGCCTGGAGTGAAATTCGTTACAGGGGCTCTGCAGTGATGTTGAAAGGCCAACAGCTGGTTATCATGCCTGCTGGGGGAGAAGAGGGTTTTGTTCCAAATGCCTATGTACCATTTAAGATCCAACAAAAGTGTGGAGATTATTACCACAGTAAGAATTACAACTTAATTTATAAGAACTGCAATACTGGCTTCGGCAGTGAGATTTGTTTTTAGACACCTTATGCACCGCACTCCCTCTCGTAATTTTACGTGTGTGACTCATTGTGACAATAGGTGCACTGTCCCCACCACAGTTGCTACTCATCGCTATCGCGAATGACTTCTGTCAAGATAAAATAATACATCTCTACAATTGCTGCTCCAGTGCACCATCTATGGGAAGTAGCAACATCATCTGGTGGCAGTAGCCAGTACTATCACCTATCACCCATACATAGACACATATTTTAAACTACTACTTTGCAGGAGTTATAGGGGGAGTGCCAATCATTATTGAACAAACTAAATATAATTTTGGTTCCTCAAAATAAATATAATATAAAAATTTGCTACATATTCTAAAAATGATAAAATATCCAATGATAAAAAATTGGTATTTATCAATTTAATTGTTTAGACTGTGATCAGGTCTAAATGAAAGGATGAAATGTAATTTAGAAACCAGAATGAAGGAACATTTTAGAAATATTAGGAACAAACAGATTGATAAATCGCCAAGGCAGATCATTTTTGTACATTTACCATGAAATAAATCCAGAAGTTAAATTAATAAAAAACAAAATGGTCCGATAGATTTAATGGTTTGGGAAAAAAATATCTATTTTAAAAAATAATAATCGCATACTGAATTTTGAAATACTGCCAATTCATTCCGTCTTTAAGTTTGTTTTATTTTCAGAGATCGGTAATAAAACTTATCCATCCCCCTAGCGGCTTTAACAATAACAACCAGAATAAACATACTGATGATGCAAGTGAGGATTTGCAAAACTAGTCTGTTAAAACCTGTGGAAAGTTCTTCAAGTTTCTTAAAAAGATAAGTGAACTGTATGACAAATAATTATATTTTATTGTAATATTTGTTACTTCACTATTGTTAGCTACTGTTTTTTAAGTATTCATTGTATGGTAGTATTTATATCAACCTGTTGCTGCATATTCTGGCCATTGTGGGTATCAATAATTCTAAACATCATCGATGGGCGTGACTACAAACAATTTCTTTTGTGGTAATGTTGCTATAGCATTTTCATTTTTGTTTTGACTCACCAGCTTCCATTAGTGCTGAAGAAATGTATGGTTGAAACTTAAGTAGGGAGCATTCAGTTCTTTTGTTACTGATGTGTCCTTATAGAAGGGCTAGGCATTGACTACTGCAACACTAAGACACCAATCTGCATGTGTTCATTTTTATCAGTTATTTCCCGCCCTCCGATTGAGCAAGAATGACGTCATAGTTGATTGGTGAGTCTATCTCTATTAATCTGTGGTCTATCTTGAAATCATAGTGCCCTTTACGGAGAAGAAGCGGTAATTTTTGCGGAACAGTAAGCAAATTACAGCACTCTTAGTGTGTTTGCCCTGGTAACTAATACAACTACTTTCCCCTGGATATGAACACAGAGCACTGCGTCTTCATGGTTGAATGCTACTTTCGTACCGGCATTAAAATTGGTGTGATATATAAATATAATTTAAACCACTGCATAGAGGAGTTTAGCATTCAGACAGGTCCATCGGAGCGTAATGTTGTCAAAAGTGTCCAGGTTCCGTCAAATTGACATATTTTTGTTTGCAACATAAACGTCTTACGTTTTATCAGTATATGATATAAATTTGTTGTCATTCTCACGCTTAATTAAAATGTCTATCAATGTTGGTATCCTTATGATTTTAAAACCAATAGGTGCATCAAACATTTCTAACATACAGGATCAGTTACATGCAAAAAGAGAGACACTGGACTCTATAAAGTCACTGGTCCCAATCTAGAAAGAATAAATAATGTTATGAAAGAAAGGCCTCAAGCATACCTCGCAATACAGACAGTGTTTAAGGGGAAGAAAGGAAATATAGGAAAATGGACACATAAGATTATGTACTAAAGATATTTTCTTGTTTAGACTTGGATAAAAGCTTTGTACATATTGTAACAGTAATTTATTTATCATTCCTAGAACATGTTCTGTTAATTTTCTGCCTTGTAATGAAGTTATATTGTGAGGAAACTGTGGGAGATAGAAAAGAATTGAGATCAAATTGAAATATTTCTATGTTACGTGAAAGGTTTACAATATGCATATATGTCTACTATAATAGAAAAACAGATGTTCATTGTTAAATAATTGTTCACTGACTTATCATTTTGTATATTCTTCATGGTCTACTTTTATGGCTGCCTAGCTTTGCAGTGCACTGCATTGCAGTATATAGTTTTTTATATACAGCTATTGTATCTATGCACCGGGCGAAATTACGCACCTTTATATTAGGCGGGCAGACCCACCTCTCAAATAGTACATTTACCTGCCGGTAGAGGGAAGCCTCAAAGCTGCTATCAACACGATCAATACGATCGCAAGCCGCTAGGGGAATCATATATAAACTCGCTCCATCAGCTATGCTATTGATGATGTGAAATTTTGTGCAGTAAAATGACAGATAAAAATTAACACTGTGTATTATTAACCTTTACGTATCACTTTATGATCTGAAATCAACTCTGTACAACACAATGAGCATGTCTGCAAGATCAACACCACCCATAAATGAACTGCATTCCTTTATAACATTAGGACATTTAATTTCAACTGACTGTTTTATTTCTCTACCATGTACATATAAGGTAAAGAAGGTCTTGCATTCCGCCCAAAAATTAAAGACCATGATTTCGTGGAAAAACATGTTCTGAGATCTCTTAAATAAAAATAAAAACTTTTTGGAAAATGGTCATGTGGGCATGTTTGTTTGTTTGTGTGTGTGTGTGTATATGTCTCTATGTGTCTCTCCATATATGTCCCTATGAACTGCACAATTCAAAAATAAAAAAATTGATTTAAAAAATAAGCTTGGTGCTTAATGGAAGTAATCATTTCTTCCACACTAGCCGTGTGTAGGCTAAGGTTTGGATGAGAAAAGCCAGACCCAAAAATTCAATGCCATAGCCGGGATTTGAAATACGGATCTCCCGCTCTCATGCGGTTGCTCTAAACACTGAGCTACTATGGCCAACATGCCCACATGACATTACATTCTCCGACTGACTCGTATGTTTCCTGGTAGACCACTAGGGGTTCTCATATGCTATGAGACACACACCTTTTGTGGCGACTTACTATGCTGTAAGTACTTAAATCCCAGGCTTCATAGTTAAACCACTATGTTATTCAGGTAAATGATGGAAATAATCATTTCTTCCACACTAGTCGTGTGTAGGCTACGGTTTGGATGAGAAGGTTTGGTACTTCAGGTTATCTTCTAAGGATTTGACATGAAGATTTTTAAAGAAACCTCTATAAGCCAGATTGCCATTTAGATGGAATACTTCACAAAAAATTTGCTTTTCTCTAAGTGGCTCTGATAGTTTTGATTAAAATACTGTTCATTAAGGCATTTTCATGAAAAAATAAATGTTTATCTTGAATCTTCTGGGAATGTCTGCAGAAGTCCTCTTCATTCTGAATGACTTCCACATAACTGGTAAATTATGTGAGAGAGAGAGAGAGAGAGAGAGAGAGAGAGAGAGAGAGAGAGAGAGAGAGAGAGAGAGAGAGAGAGAGAGAGAGA